>JAVSCE010004722.1:600000-1050145 GCA_032199065.1 Smutsia gigantea | reverse complement strand
ATGAACGTAGATGCAAAAATACTCAACAAAATATTAGCAAACCGAATTCAAAAATACATCAAGAGGATCATACACCATGATCAAGTGGGGATTCATCCCAGGGATGCAAGGATGGTACAACATTCGAAAATCCATCAACATCATCCACCACATCAACAAAAGAAGAACAAAAACCACATGATCATCTCCATAGATGCTGAAAAAGCATTTGACAAAATTCAGCATCCATTCCTGATTAAAACTCTCAACAAAATGGGTATAGATAGCAAGTACCTCAACATCATAAAGGCTATATATGACAAACCCACAGCTAACATCATACTTAACGGCGAGACGCTGAAAGCTTTTCATCTAAGATCCGGAACAAGACAAGGATGCCCACTCTCTCCACTGTTATTCAACATAGTACTGGAGGTCCCAGCCACAGCAATCAGACAAAACAAAGACATACAAGGCATCCAGATTGGTAAAGAAGAAGTCAAATTGTCACTATTTGCAGATGACATGATACTGTACATAAAAAACCCTAAAGACTCCATTCCAAAACTACCAGAACTAATATCTGAATTCAGCAAAGTTGCAGGATACAAAATTAACACACAGAAATCTGTTGCTTTCCTATACATTAACGATGAACTAACAGAAAGAGAAATCAGAAAAACAATTCCATTCACAATTGCATCAAAAAGAATAAAATACCTAGGAATAAACCTAACGAAGGAAGTGCAAGACCTGTACTCTGAAAACTACAAGACACTCCTAAGAGAAATTAAAGAGGACACTAACAAATGGAAATGCATCCCATGCTCTTGGCTAGGAAGAATCAATATTGTCAAAATGGCTATACTACCTAAAGCAATCTACAGATTCAACGCAATCCCTATCAAACCACCAAGAGCTTTCTTCAATGAACTGGAACAAATAATTCTAAAATTCATATGGAACCACAAAAGACCACAAATAGCCAAATCAATCCTGAGAAGGAGGAATAAAACAGGGGGAATTACACTCCCTGACTTCAAGCTCTACTACAAAGCCACAGTAATCAAGACAATTTGGTATTGGCACAAAAACAGACCCACAGACCAGTGGAACAGAATAGAAAATCCAAACATTAACCCAACATATACAGTCAATTAATATTTGATAAAAGTGCCTTGGATATACAATGGGGAGATGACAGCCTCTTCAGCAGCTGGTGTTGGAAAAACTGACAGCTACATGTAAGAGAATGAAACTGGACTACTGTCTAGCCCCATACACAAAGGTAAACTCAAGGTGGATCAGAGACCTGAATGTAAGTCATGAAACCATAAAACTCTTAGAAAAAAACATAGGCAAAAATCTCTTGGACATAAACATGAGCGACTTCTTCATGAACATATGTCCCCAGGCAAGGGAAACAAAAGCAAAAATGAACAAGTGGGACTATATCAAGCTGAAAGCTTCTGTACAGCAAAGGACACCATCAGTAGAACAAAAAGACATCCTACAGTATGTGAGAATATATTCATAAAAAACGTATCTGATAAAGGGTTGACATCCAAAATATATAAAGAACTCATGCACCTTAACAAACAGAAAGCAAATAATCCAATTAAGAAATGGGCAGAGGACATGAATAGACACTTCTCCAAAGAAGAAATTCAGATGGCCAACAGGCACATGAAAGATGCTCCACATCGCTAATCATCAGAGAAATGCAGATTAAAACCACAATGAGATATCACCTCACACCAGTGAGGATGGCCAACATCCAAAACACAAACAACAACAAATGTTGGCGAGGATGTGGAGAAAAGGGAACCCTCCTACACTGCTGGTGTGACTGTAAATTAGTTCAACCATTGTGGAAAGCAGTATGGAGGGTCCTCAAAAAACTCAAAATAGAAATACCATTTGACCCAGGAATTCCACCCCTAGGAATTTACCCTAAGAATGCAGTAGCCCAATTTGAAAAGGACACATGCACCCCTATGTTTATTGCAGCACTATTTACAATAGCCAAGATATGGAAGCAACCTAAGTGTCCATCAGTAGATGAATGGATAAAGAAGATGTGGTACATATACACAATGGAATATTATTCAGCCATAAGAAGAAAACAAATCCTACCATTTGCAACAACATGGATGAGCTAGAGGGTATTATGCTCAGTGAAATAAGCCAAGCCGAAAAAGACAAGTATCAAATGATTTCACTCATATGTGGAGTATAAGAACAAAGAAAAAATACTGAAGGAACAAAACAGCAGCAGACTCAGAACCCAAGAACGGACTAATAGTTACCAAAGGGAAAGGGACTGGGGAAAATGGGCGGGAAGGGAGGGACAAGAGGGAAAAAGGGGCATTACGATTAGCAGATGTAATGTTGGGGGGGCACGGGGAGGGCAGTACAACTCAGAGAAGACAAGTAGTGATTCCATAGCATCTCACTACGCTGATGGACAGTGACTGTAATGGGGTTGGTGGGGGGGACCTGATGAAGGGGTAGTTTAATAATCGTAATATTGCACATGTAATTGTAAATTAATGATAAAAAAAAAAGAATGGAAAGGGGCATAGAGACCCAAAGGTTTAACAATTGTCTCTTCAAATCTCCTAGCACACCAGTGTAACTTTTCCTTTGTGAAAGGGAGGATAATTGAAGAATTGACGAAATAGACTACAAAGGTGTGTTTGGTGAGGAAGTCAGAGTGGTGAGGCACTCACAATAGACTACGGCTTCTGGAGGGCAGGGGCTGTGACCTGCCCAGGCCATCTTTGTCTTCCCCAGTGTCCAGCATTATGTCCAGCACTCTGAGGCAGCTCAGTACAATTTGAATGTCGAATGAACTGAGGAATGAATGGTAAGACACAATTCATCCTAGTGAAAAGTGCATTTGTCATGGCATACAAAGGCTAATTAGGGCTTGTCCTGCCATCCACAAACATTTCGTTCATCCAGTTTTCAATTCATCTATTTACTCAACAGTTATTTACTGAGTACCTATTTCGTGGCAGCTGCTGTGTAGAAGTCACATATAGGTCTTCAATTTTCTCATCTCTAAAAGGGAAACTGCAATAATCTGCGAACCGCCTTCTAGCAATGTCTTCTTCTGGAGAATACAAGAACTCTCTCGTTGTCTCTCTTGGATAAACTAGCACGAGAAGGCAGGTGACTTTCCTCAGGCCCAAAGCATTGTCAGCCATAAGGTTACTGCGGAACCTTAAGTGGCAGATGGTCTACATCTTGGTGTTTTATGGAGCGATACAGTCAAGTTCGGAAATGTAAACAACTTTAAAGCATGAAATCAGCTAGCTCAACCTTACTTCCTAAATTTACTCAGTATTAGACTTCCACCAAACAGTTTCATGTAGGGAATTTGGCAACCCTACCAGTGTCTCCCCATGACGGAAAGATGATGATCCAAGGTCCTCTGTGAGAAATCTGGGAGATTCTGTGCAGTAAATGCCAGCAAAGCAAGGAAGCTGTATCATTGCTCGAAATGAGCCATGATTTGGGGAAAATGAATGTCGCTTTTCCTTTGGTCATTTGTCCACAACTTACGTTCTGATTAGCAACGTCTCAAACATTAAAGCTCTACATGCCTGTTTCTTGGAGCCTTGTGGGGATAGGTTCCCACCTGTGTGTTATGTTTCAGTGTAGGGAACAAGCAACCCCCACAGCTCGTTGGCTTACAAGAAAAGTTTATTTCTTGATCACATTTCAGATTGGCTGTGGGTTGGAATGGCACTTCTCCTGCTCCAAATATATTCTTCCTTTAGGAATTGAGGTTGAAGAAACAGTCACCATCTGGGATTACTGTTCTTATAGAAAATGAAAAAGACACATGACTGAATCACATAATGGTTCTTACGTAGAACGTGGCATATGTCACTTTTTGGTTCACATTCATCTGGCCAAAAGCAAGTGTCTACGCAACCTGCAGTCAGTGGGGGCAGGGAATATGCCTTTCACAGCGACTCTCTGTAAATCACTTGGCAACAGGCAGGGATGCGTTTTTCTCTTACAGAAGGGGAGAGTGAACAATTGAGAACACTAATATAATCTAGCACATCAGTTTTTATTTCTTTTTGCTTTTGGTGTCAGATTCAAAAAGTTATTGTCAAGACCTCTTGTCGAGGAGCTCACTGCCCATGTTTTCTTCTGGGGGTTTTATTGTTCAAGGTCTTACAGTCAAGTCTTTACTCCATTTTGAGTTCGTTTTTGCATCTGGTGTAAAGTAGGGGCCCAGTTTCATTCTTTTGCATGTAGCTGTCCAGTTTTCCCAACACCATTTATTGGAGAGACTGTTCTTTCTCCATTGTAGGGTCTTGGCTCCTTTGCTGTAAATTGATTGACCATATACGCCTGGGTTTATTTCAGGGTTCTCTATTCTGTTCCATTGGTCTATGTGTCTGTTTTTATGCCAATGCCATACTGTTTTTTTCACTCTAGCTTTATAATTTAGGATGAAATCAGGGAGTATGATGCCTCCAGCTTTGTTCTCCTTTCTCAAGAATGCTTTGGCTATTCTAGCACACCATTCATTCTTTGCAAGGTATAATATAAATGAATTGCTTTCTCTATCCAGTTCATTTTACTTTATGATATCTAAGAAGGAACCCAAGGTTCCTTGGGTTCATGAACTTAAAG
The DNA here is from genome assembly GCA_032199065.1 of Smutsia gigantea. Taxonomy (NCBI): domain Eukaryota; kingdom Metazoa; phylum Chordata; class Mammalia; order Pholidota; family Manidae; genus Smutsia; species Smutsia gigantea. The sequence continues at coordinate 1,045,507 of JAVSCE010004722.1, read as the reverse complement.
ATATGCATATGGCCTGCAGGAGCACAGTAATGGGCATCTCTCAGCATCAGAGATGGGTCTTAGTCTCTCTGCTATGAATTATAAAAATGCAGGAAAATGAAAGAACACAGCCCTTCAACAACAAAGCAAAATATATGCATACTCAATGAGAAGAGTGTCCAACTTGTCCCTGGAATCCCATAAAGGGGAGAGGCAGTGAAGAAGAGATCTGGCCAGTGTGCCAGACTGACTTTCTTCTTCATCTCTGTGCATTCTCTGTGGAGCTTCCACCTGTTGAATCTCTCGGCCTGGAGTGTAAACAGAACTAGAACTCCACAAATGAAGATTCAAGGAAAGCGCCTAGAGATGCCAGCTGTACTCCTTCCTCCCCTTCCTCCCAAATTCTCTAATCTCACCTCTTCTGCTTTAATTTAGGCCATTAACATTTTGCACCTGGACTATTACAATAGTTTCCTAATTGGTTTGCCTTCATATTTATACCCTGATGATCTATCCTTCCCTTGAGTGATCTTTCTTAAGTATAAACCAAACCATGTTACCATCTGTAATAATTATTCCCCACTACTTACCTGTTGGAGTCACAGTTTAATTACCTGAAAAAATGGGATAATAATATTTACTTTGTAGAGAGGGATGTGAGGGTAAAAGGGGATAATATATGTCAAGTGCCTAATACAGTGTCTCAATAAATGGAAGCTAATGATGATTATGTGATAAAATTCAGAATCCTTTAGTAAGACTTACCACGCACGTTTAGATCTGGCTGCTAAAAACCAAAGCAACTGTATTTAGTCCCCAGACCCTCCCCACCCACCATCCCTACTTGCACCCTATGTTCTGGCTCTAACAACTAAACTCAGTTCCCTAATCAGCCATTGTGTCCTTCGGCTCCATGCCACCACCCTGTGCCCTCTCTGGAATGCTTTTCCTCACTTAGTCCACTTGGGTCCCATTACTTAGAAGGAAGATGCAATTCAAAAGTCAACCACAGACTGATGTTGCTTCTGCCCTTCCAGGAGAATTAACTGTTCCCTCCACCGGCACCCCTGAATTTCATTCCTTCTAACACTGTATTGCACTCTTTTGTCTTCATGTTTGTCCTTTCTGCTGGACTGTGCTCTGAGGGCAAAGACTCTGTCTTAATTCTCTCTCATACGGACCACACTGCCTGGCATGCAGTTAGGGCTCAACAAATGATTTTGAATGAAGAATGTGATAAATGGAGAAAAGAAATCATAGACTGCAAGAAAGAGCTGAATGAAAAGATGATCATCCAAGCAAAAGCCACACTAAGAGGACAGGATCTGAGGTGTGCGTGAGAAAACAGAGACTAGGCCTTTATGCTATACAGTGAGGGGGTCAACACAGCCTTGGGTAAAAGGGGTTTTAGTGTATATGTCCTTAGGAAAATAAATTTATCATAAAAAAAATCCCAAGTTGAAAAGAGCTACAGATGGGCTTTTCCTTGATGTAGTAAATAGGTCTTTTATAGATATACTCTGAAGTATCCTAAATCCTGAGATGTCACACTGCTCCAGGGGTTAGTTGGCTGCCTTAAGCCAAGTATGCGTGCCTGGGTAAGGTTAAACGAGTAATTCTATTTGTCTGCTACACACACCATTGTTTAGCTAGAAAAATTAAATTCCTCTTCAAGCCTTTCAGTGTGTTTAATAAATGCTTTAGGTGCATAGAACCGTGTGTGAGGCAGGAAGGAGCAAAGTAATTCCCTGGGAGTGACATATTTAGTAGCCTTGCTGAGTAATGCAAGCCTTGAACCTGGCATGCTCAGGAGAAAGGTAAACCTGGCAAATAAGGATGTGGAAGACCTTCTTGCCCACAGCTTTCAGGACAACACAGTCTAGCTTTGAGGACTGTGCTCCTGTTTTAACATCAGGCAGACCTGGGTTCAGTGCCCGCTCTGCTGCTTTGAAGCTTGTTACCATGGACATGTGGCTTGTTATACTTTCACACTCTGGTCTTCTCAGTGCTGCCATTTATGGAGAACCTTGTATGTACTATGCTATGTAGTTTCTCTGCTTTAACCTTGTCTTTCAGGGTTCCCAGACCCAATTCCAACATTGGGCGGGTTCCTCTGCCACAACACCAAGCAATTCCCAGACACCAGCAGGGTGCTCAAGAATTTAACTCAATTCTGACACCATCTACCCAGAGACACCATCAGATGCCACAAGTAAAGAGTGGAGTCCTACCAGACTGCCCCCATTCCCTGCTTCAGATGCCATCACAAGTCCCAGGCTGTTACCTGTGCTTCTGACCCACCTTCTCCAAGCTGGAGGTTCCCAGAACCTCCTTCTTAGTTTTGACTGGTTTTGCTAGAGCAGCTCACAGAACTCAGGGTAATATTTACTTAGATTTACCAGTTTATTAAAGGTTGTGAATCAACAGCCAGATGAAGAGATACATAGGGCGAGTCCCCAAACAAGGGAGCTTCTGTCCTCTGGAAGCTCGGGGGCTTTGGTGGTACATGGGAGCGATCTGGTCCCCCAAGTGTGGAAGCTCTCCAAAAAAGACCAAAACACTGCTCTTGAGTCTTATGGAGGCGTCATTACACGGTCATGACTGACTGTCATTGGCCGTTGGCTGATTCAACCTCCAGCCCCCCTCCCCTCCTGGAGGTGGGGTTGCCCTGAAAGTTCCCACCCTGTAATCACATGGTCAATCCTCCTGGCAGCCAGCTCATTCCCTTCAGTGGGGCCCAGAAGTCACCTTCATTAGTAAGGCACCCATTTCACCTCTACGGCTCTGAAGCATTTTTAGGAACTGCGGATGAAGATCGAATATATCTGAGGAGTATATTTGGTCATCTGAATGACAAATATATGTTTCTTAAAAATCATGATATCACACCTGCTATGTTTTCATTATTTTTTATTGTGGTGAAATACACATAACATTAAATTTTCCATTTTAGCAACTTTTAAATGTATAAGCCAGTGGCATTAAGCACATTCACAATGCATCTGCGTTTAATCTTGCATCATCCCTGTGAGAAGGCGTTATTCTATTCCTTTCACAGGTAAGGAAACTGATGCTCCACAAAGTTAAATAAAGTTGATTGTTATAAGATTCTTTGTACCAATCAGGTGCTAAATATAAGGTGGCTATTATTATTTTCCTGTTAGGCCACAGGCCAGAAAATTCTATTTAGACCCTTTGAAAAGGAAAGGAAAGAATGGAAGTTCTAGATTCATTAATTTTCCTGATGCATTAGTAGAAATATCTGCATTAGCCAATGGAGGGAGTGAAAATCGGCAGCTCCTTAACATCTGTGCTTCCCGGGTACCCAGCAGATGGGAGTCAGGGCCCCAGCTTCCTGCTGATCTCCCAGAGCTGACCCACTCCAACCATGGCCCCTGGGGCGGCGAGAGAAAGGAAATGAGTTAAGCCTGTCTTCAGACACATTTGTATTGATTCTGTCAGTTTCTTGCTGCTTGCTGACAGGAGATAGATGGCTCATAACGCAGCTGGGCACAGCACATTACGTCCCCATCTTTGGGCTCCTTAATCATTTCGAAATTTTAAATTCCCTAATCAATGTTTTATGGTGAGCGCAAGACAATGATCAGGCCGGCTTCTCTCCGGGGTGTGTGCTCACACACAGGGACCCGGTGAACGTGAGTGGCCAGAAGGGTCAGCCCTAAATGGGGAGAACGGCAGGCTGTGTCCTCCTGAGGATAGTCATTCAGCAGGGACAGGGCCAAAGGACCCTGGAAAGTCACATGGTCCCAGTGTACTCGTTTATAGGGGAAGAAACCTGAGGATTGAGAGATGATGTGATTGGTCCTTGGTTTCCCAGCTCACAGCAAAACTGACCCCAGAATGCAGGTCGACCCACTTCTAGCCTAAAGCTCTTTCTATGAATCCACATGGGGCACAGTGCCTGGCACATAGAAGATGATCAACAAATATTTGTTCAGTGTTGAACAATTGTTAAAACTTGTAAAAAGCTGAAGTCTGGGCCAAACAGACTTTATGCTAATTAGGCACTTAATAAGCACCAGCCTCTAAGTACTTGTAAAAAATCAGTAGGGTCTCACCCTGCCATGAAGAGGGACTCTCTTTATCCCCATTTGACATTTGGCCAAACTGAGGCTCTGAGAGAGAAGTGGCTTGGTCAAAGTCACATGGCAGATAAGTGACAAGGAATTTGCACTAAACCCAGTCATCTGGGCCCAGACCCTGTGCTACGCTGGCCACCCCCACAGATTGAGTTTGCTGGTCTCCAGTCATACCTGAATCCATGTCCACTGTGCACCTGTGTTGTATCACATGGGAAAGACAGATAAAAGGAAAAAAGGATGTGGGTTCCATCAGCAGCCAGTACGTCAGCAATTGGCTGTCAGTTCTGAGTTCTCAGTGATACTGGCTGAAGAAAGATCTGAAAGCAAGAGTGAGATATGAGGGTGTTTAGAGGGAGCAGCAGCTGGGAGGGAGGACAGGGTCCTGGTTTCCTGAGCTTGTAGCAGGAACTAGGTGCTCAACAAAGAAATGTCTCTGACACCTGCCGTCAGCAGGCCTGTTTACATGTTGCAGTGGAGAAAGAAAAAAGAATTCTAACCCCTTGTGCTGGCTCACAAAGCCTTCTCTCCTGGCCCTCGTCCCTCCCTTCCTTGTGCCTCTGGTCCCCGCTCACTCTGCTCCAGGATTCCTGCCTTAGGACTTGCCTGGCCAGTTGTCCTCCTGGCTTGCAATGCTTGTCCACATGGTTGTTCCATGGCTGACTCCTGCTTGTGGTTTAGGTCTCAGCCAAAAATACTGCCTGTTCGGAGAGGCCTTCCCTGCTCACCCAGTCTGAGCTGCCCAGTAGGACGGAAGCCCTTAGACAGCAAAGCCCTTCAGCCTGAGTGTCTAGAACAGCACCAGAAACATGGTAAGTGATGAGCAAATGTCCACTGAACAAAAGAGGTTTTTAAGGGATGTTTGGCAGAGCACACTGTAACTAGCATTGAGTAGGAAGGGAAATTATTAAACAGCCCTGCCGGAAGGTCATTGGCCTGTGAATGACCATCTTCTGGGTAAGGGATCTCTGCTTGCTGGGGAAGTTCATGCTATGTTTGTGCAGCTCTGATAGCTGCACAGTTCTTCCTTATTTGGGCATGAAACTCAACTCTTTATAGCTTTTACCCATTCAATAGTCTTGATTCAAATCCTGGGGCCCCCTGGAAGCCATGCTGCATCAGCAAAAAGCTCCCGAGGCTGAGGGAGCCCCACTGTTCCGGGCTGACTGTGCAGGCCAGAAACCAGGGGAATAGCTGTCGGGTCTGAGCTGTGGGAATCTTACGAAACCCCGTGTAGCAGTTTCAGCTGTCAGAGTTAGCTTGCTTTTCCAAGGACACATGCAGGGAATTGTGGGTCAATGTTTCTGCAAATCCTCCTAGAGCAGCAGGAGGTCGTGCCAAGTGTGGGGAAGGACTCGGCCGTTTTCCCTTTAAAGGACCCTGTTACAATGCAGGGGTAGGAATCATGTTCCCTTTCACTCCCATGGCGTTTGATACATTGCAAAGCCCTTTCAGGCATATTACTGGATGCTCTCATAAGTCTCGTATCTGAGACAGCTATCACTACTCTGGAGTGAAAGGACCTGTCCTAAGACACCCTGCAAGCAAGGATTCAGCACCCGTGCCCCTCCTCAGATGATTTGCCCACACACTGCACAGGACTTCAGGCTTGTCTGTGATTACACAGAGCCATGCTTCTCAAACTTGAGTGCATCAAAGTCACCCAGAAAGTTTGTTCAGATCCCCAGAGCTTCTGATTCTACAGGTCTGGGGTGGGGGTAGGGGCAGGTCTAACAAGCCCCCAGGTGGTGCTCAGGCTGGTAGAACTGGTGCAGACAACCCCCGCCCTGCCCGGGTGGCTGCAGCTGGCTGTCACACCACGGCCAGTCTCTGCACCCCAGTAAGTGGCACATGTCTGTGGATAGCATGTTTCATATGCTGTCTCATTTGATCTCACAATGACCCCATGAGAGAACTATGGTTATCTTTCCCACTTTATAGATGAGAAAGTAAAGATGCAGAGAAGTCAAGGAATTTCCCCAAAGTCCCTCATTTGGTTTAGTGGCTGAGTCGGAGTTTGCTGGACTTCAGAGCAGTGGATTTAACTATGATGTCACACTCTTCCCTGGAAGTGAGAGGGATTTCTGGCTAACTGGGTCTCCTCTCCTCACCGGAAGAAGAACCCTGCTTCCCACTGGGCACTAAGGTAAAAGCTCAGAGCCCTCAAGTTCAGGAACGAGCCTAGCTTCTTTCCAGGAGTCAGAGCTATCCTGACTGCAAGGGGCTCTCTACACCACCTTAGTTCATAAAGCATCAGATCATACCCACAGGATCACTTTAAATCTCTGCTGAGATCCAAATGCCCCTGTGCAGGGTGGAGCAACCTTGGGCAAACACCAAACAAGTTTGTTGTGGGAATCTACATTCCCCCAGGTTCCCCTCTGCATGCTCCTCCCTGCCTTCCCCAGGAGTCTTTGGGAGATTTCTTGCTATCTTTTCAACAGAATGAGAATTATTAAACTATCAATATGAAAAGGTTAGTCACCTCATGAATAATTCCTCCCCCAGGTCTTTGCATTTGAAAGAGGATTAAGGGAGGAAACAGTGATTAACCCATAGAATTCATTTATAGATGCTGAATTGCCAACATCATGGTGGGCTGGCAGGAGTGGTGATTTGGGAAAGGGGTCCTCCTCTTCTCCCTTCCTCTCCTTTCCCTTCATCGCAGGAGCACAACTGTGGTCCTGTAGTGATTTGTGGGCTTGCTTGTTAACGACTGCCTTCTCACTAGACTATAAGCTCCACGGGGACTCGAGACTCCGATTATTTTGCTCTTACTGTTGCCCCAGACCAAGGCATGCTTGCAGCTTAGAACTCAGATGTGCAAAATGTGACGTTGTGTTTCTACAACTGTCACTAGCCACCGTTTTTTGCTATTGTAGAAAGAACTATTCTTGACAAAGGTGATGTGGTCAAATTCTGGCTTGGTTTATTGTCTCTTTTCACTAATTACTCAATTAAGACTCAGTTATTTTAAAATTTAAACTTCATGCCAAGAGCACTGTCCCTTATCCAGGGTTGCTCTCTCCTCTCCTGCCCGGGATGGGCCATGCCTACAAGACGAAGCTATGGAATCATGGCAGCAAGAGACGGGAAGGCTCCTGCCTGGTTTGTGCCCTGGCTTCTGGTCCCGGCGGGCCTCTGAGGAGTTGGTCCTCCCAGGGTTGGGGGCATTACCCTCTGTCCTCATTGCCCTGGCTGCTGAGAATCTGCAGCTGGAGTGTAATGTGCTCTTTATCTTTCCGGTTTTGTCCAGGCTGGTGACCCTGCGCCCTGCCGGACCCTCGTGTCATGACTCACGATGTCCTTGTGGGCCACTGTGGTCCTCTGAGAGTTCCAGGGCTGACACGTGTGTGTGTGTGTGTGTGTGTGTGTGTGTGTGTGTGTGTGTGTGTGTGTGTGTGTGTCTGGGTGTCCCCTGAGGGATGACACACCCCATCCGTTAGGAGCCCTTTCTTCCACTTGGAATTCTGGAAGCAACTACCTGGAGAGGTGCCCTGGAAGGGACAGGCTACGTCCTCTCAGGAACTTCACCTAAGATCTTCCTTGAGCTTGTCTTCCTCCAGGAGGTGTAAACTGTCCCTCCAACACATCTTCCACCCTGCCGCCTCTGGCTGGGGAGTTCAGAGAGACTCTTTTGTTTTCTGAAGTGCCTGGTTCTTGCCCTGGAAAACAAGGGCTCTCAAAATTATTGTCTTGTCTGTGAATTAAAAAAAACTGAACTTGAGTGTTAAAGCCTTCTTGGAAAACTTAATTCCTTATTCTCTCCCATTCTATTCTACCACCAAGCCACAGGTAACCCAGACTCAGGGTCTATAGAGGGATGGTGAGCAACACACGTTACCAAATTATTGAGAATGAAAAATACATAGATAATATTTCAAAATGTTATTCTGTTTGACTGTAGGCACAAGTATTTGCTGAATAAAAAACAGTAATGTGGACTCAGAGCAAATTCTGGGCTAAAATTAGGGCTTACTCTGAAGTCCTTAGAACCCTGGAATGTTGAATAAATTGAGACCAGAGACTCTAAGATACCACATGCTAGGGAAAGACCAGAGTAAAATAATGATGATTATGACAACATTTCATTTAGAAGTATTTTTCCTACAAACTATATTATAATTTATCTTTTATTTTATTAAGCAATACATTGTGTGAGGCATAGTGCTATGACATGTTCCTATGCAAGGAGACAAAATTTATTAAAATAGCAGTGTTTATGAGTTTCCCTTTCTCCAGCCCATCAAAAATAATCTTGTTATGTAGCCAAATTTTCTCCCCTTGTAAAAATGAAGAGTCTCAGGCACCATCCCAGATTTGTTGAATCAGAATCTGCATTTTAATGAGTGGATTATACACACAGTAAAGTTGAGAAGCTCTACTATAATAATTCACTCATCTCCTATCTTCTGACATTGTCAGGTGTCTACTCTGCCCCTGATTCTTTGCCTCTAGTCCTCTCTCTGTTTCCTTCTTTCTCAGGAAGATGTGAGCTGGGCATTGTCTGGTTTCCTTTGCAAAGACCTGCTCTGCTCTGTGATGACAAGAGGCTTGCACTTAAAGGTCTTGATTAGTTTTGCATTGCACTTTAGCTCCACCCTTGAAGTTTCTCAAAGGAATGGTTTCTTAGGGGAGTGTCGGCACGAAGGAGCCAGGCAGCTTTTCCTTGGTTACATTCTGTCCCTGAAGATCTGGCTCTGGGCTTCGTATCTGTTGCTCCCCAACCGTGCTGATCAGATCTCTGTGATCCTGCTCTTCTCACTGAGCACACACAGAGCCCACTGAAGCCTGGACCTCCGCACTTGGCTCTCCTGGTGGAGGGGAAGAGTCAGCCCATCACTCTCCCTGCGTGGATTCCCTGTAATCTACCTGCAGGAGAGAAAGGTACTCAATAGCTCAGTTGCTGATTGACATGAGGCATCATTTTAACCGTTACTTTTTATTTAGCACCTTCTGTATGCCAGGCGCTGTGCTAGATTTTATGATTTCCATTTTACATATGATGAAACTAATTCTTAGAAACATTAAGTGACATGCTCAGGGTCACCTAGTTAGTAAGTGACTGAGCTGGGATATAACTCCATGTTTGCCTGACTGTGAAGTTCATGCTTTTTGCATATCACCTCTTTTTTAGACATGTTTCTCTTTAAGGGCTATGAATCCCAATTTCTCTAAGTCAAAGAACATATTTTCACAATTTTGAATCTTTGCAGACCTCTAGTATGGCTCTTAAATTTATGTGCACATCAGAATCAGCGGGTGGATGTGTTAGGACACTGATGCAGCAGTTATGGGGGGTGGGGGTGGAACGTTTTCCTATATCACAAGGTTCCAGGTGCTACGGCTGCTGTGGCACTGGCCACACTTTGAGAACCACTGTCCCAGTGGATTGGGGGATCAGGAAAGTGAGGGAAGCAAAACACCCCCATCCTTCCGTCTCTTGGCTGTGATGCCCATGGCTTGCTTATTGCCTCCTGACGTTATTTCCCAGGAGAGAGAAGGTTAGCTATCTGGTCTCCTTATTTGGATAGTGTGTAGGCTGGTCCACTGCCCCAAACTCATGAGGTTCTTCTGCTAACAAGCCGAAGGTTTTAAAAGCTTGCAATAACATAATTAAAGGTCTGGAAACTGAAAGCTTGTGGATTTATGGGCATTTCCTGCAAACTAGTAACCCAATTCAGAGAATAAAAAAGCCCTGGTTCATCTCCCCAACTAGATGGCTCATTTGAAATTTATGAGATTTGCTAAAATGGGACACGCCATTTGCCTTTCCCTAGAGTTCTTTCCTTATTGTACATAGCCAAGGTTCCAAAAAGAGTCAACTCTGAATTTCCATCACGGGACAGCAAACATATATGGGTGGATCACTAAGGGTCAATGTACATGGAAACCCAATAGGCATCTGGCAGACAGAGTCATAATGTACGGAATCAGGACTAAGATCTTTGGGCTGTGGTGTTAGCCACGGCTGGTTATGGATGCTGGCTCTGCCACTCCACAGCTGAGGGTCCCTGGGCATATTACTTAACCTGCCTGGGCCTCATTGTCTCCAGAATTAAAGCTGACATAAAAAATATTTAGCCAACAGATATGGCATGGGCATCAGCCAGTCGGAATGGATGGAGGCCAAATCAGAAGCAATGCCAGCTGGAAACAAGCCAGAACCAGTGTGGACAACTGGCTGGCAGTTTCAGATAGAATGTGTGTTCATCTGTGGTGTGTGCAGGGGAAATGGGTTTTGCCAAGGAGGTGATTGGTGTGTGTGTGTGTGTGTGTGTGTCTCAGAACAGTAGGAAGCTCTCGTGGAAGTGAGGTCACACATACCTCTGGATCAGCAGGGGCATCTCTTTTGGAGGCCTTGGGCCATGGCTAGTTTGGTCTGTCCCACCCCCTTCCTACAATCTGGGAGCCCGTGGATGTGAAGCCAAGAATGAGAGTCTCACTGGTTGATTCTTCTTACTCTGCCATCTTTGGGGAGAGGCTAGGCCTGGAGCCTATAATTGCCTGAGCTATTGAGCAGCCTAAAGGTCTGCGTGAAGGCCTTTCCACCCAGACACAGTGGGGTATACTGAACGCTCCTCACACCTCCCTACAACCATTGGCTGCTATGCTTTCCCTTTTCTGGGAACAGGACAATACCAGTACCTACCTCACTGGCTTGAATTGCACACAGTAGGAGCACACACACACACACACACACACACACACACACACACACCCCAATCTCCTTCTTACTTAGCAAAACCCATTTCCTCTGCACATACCACAGATGGAACACACATCATATTTGAAAATGCAAGCCAGTCATCCACACTGGTTCTGGCTTGTTTGCAGCTGGCATTGCACACAGTAGGAACTCAGCTGCTGACTCTGTCTACATCTTTGGGCATTACACCCTCTGTTGCTTCCCTCAGTGATCTCAGATACTGTAATCCTCACCTTGATCTTGAATTATTTTACAAATTGGCCACTCCCTCCTCCGTGAAATGCTTTTGTCTCTTGAATTATGTGATTTGCTCTATTGATTATCCGCTTACCTCTCACAGTCCTCCTTCTAGGCTACTTTCCTCCACCTGCATCTTTAGATTTGGTGTGCCCTCTCATTCTCACTCTAGGTAACCTTAGACTCAAGAGTTCAATTGCCCCTGTGCCCAGCAAGCCCTGAATCTCTCCCTCCAGCTAGAACTCGTTCTTCAATATTTGGATGCCTTCTGCATGTGAGCACTTCGGTTCCTGCCTGGGCCCTTGCACTCACCTCCTCCCTTGGGTCTAGCTCCAGGCTCACCAGCCTCCAATCCACACTCAATAATGCATTAGACCATATCCCTGGGCAGCTTCAGTGACCCACCAATACCCACAAGAGCACTGAATAGGATGGTTTAAAAGAATCGTGATGCTTGGGGGTGTGCTTCCTTGCAGCCTCTTTCTTGTTACTCTCCCACCCACACCTCATACTTGGGCTTAACTGAACTTGTTTCATTTTCTCAAATGTACCCTGCGCTTCCTCCTCTCTGTGCCTTTAGACATGCTGGGATCTTTTCCTGGAATGCCTGTCCTCTCCTACCTGCTGGTGACTGCTTTGTCTTTTCAGACTCAGCTATAGAGACACCTCCTCTGTGAAGTGGTACCTGACACCCTGGCCCAGATTCATGGACCTGTGACCTGGGCAGTCACACAGGGTCTCATGCTCAGAAGGTCCCTGCATTTGGTTTAGGTTCTGCTGTCACCATTTAAAAATTCTTAGTAATTTTTTTTGCAAGGGGTCCTGCATTTTTATATTGCACTGAGGCTTATAACTTATGTATCTGATCGTGTGACACACCCACATCAATCTGCACAGAGACATGACACAATGCTTATCTGGGCGTATTACCATCCTTGTCATCTGCCTGCCTCACCCACTAGCCTGTGGCTCCTTGACGGCGGGGACTGTGCCCCATTCATGTCTATCCCCCAGCATCCGGGACAATGAGCAACCCACAGTAGGGGCTCTATAAATGCTTACTGACAGAATTAACTCATGTCTATGGGGCCTTTCCCTTTTAAAAATATTCCCCATGTGAAAAGTAGGCACCAGAAACTGTGAACTCTAGTTTTTATTAACTTTTTTTAAGTTTGGCCTATGATCTAGCCAGTCAGGAGCCTCAGTTTTCCTTATTTGTAAAGTATTGGGCATGAGTGAAGAGTTCAGGGCACCAGCCCAGGTCCCTCCGCTTCCACTTCTGCGAAGGGCTCGGTCTGCCCTTCAGGACACAGAAGAATCCTCCTCCTTCAGCCTCCTTTTCCTCACCTCCCCTCTCACTTCACCTCTTTTGTTTTTCACTGTGAAAGGCCAGGCCAGACTCTTCACTCAGCGAAAGTAGTATTGACATTTGGAGAAAAAAAAAATGCAGAGAAAAGTCAAAGATCTTTCAAAATCTTGCTGTTAGAATATTTAAAGACTATGAATGCTAGAAATGTTGACAGGTCCTGTGTCAGGCTTCCTTCTGACCCCTAGGCCCATTATTTAGTCTGTAAATATGAAGTAGCTTTACTTCAAGGGGCCTTGTGAAGAACAAATTTTGCTATTCACCTGTCCTGCCTGTTTGCCCCGCCTCCTCCACACAGCTGCCCCACTGCTCTGCTGCCATAGTTCCCAGACCGTTCCTTACCCAGAGTGTCCCAGGACTGGCTGTGCAGATGGAAGGGGGAGACTGAGTTGGGAAGACGGCTGAGGAGGACAAGATGGGGCTCTAGGACCCCTCTCCCATTCCCACCACATTCACTGCTGTCCATATTGGGGTTTCCGGTGGGATTTCACTGGAAAACCAGATTGCAATGTTAAAAATGCATGAAAGCCTTTGTCTACTGACCGAGGGTCAGATCTCAGTCTGAGTGTGGGGTCCTGGCTGGTCATACTGACTCTGTGGCATGACTCTTGTCAATACCAAAGAATATGAATTATTAATGCTTCCTGTTCTTAATCTCAGCCACATTATTAGGGAGGAGTAGGGTTCCTGGGCTGGCATCCTCACCATTTCTCCCTGGCCACAGGCTGGGTTTTGGCTGGGGTGGAGGGGCTACACTCCTTGGCAAAGGCTAGAACAGAGCAGCTGAGAGCATTGCCACAGATGTTAAGTGGCCTTGGCACCCACATCTGAGGGTCTGGGCACTTGTACAAGACTTGTCAGGGGCAGGTCAAGGGCAGTGGAGCTCTGCTGGCCTCTGAACACCCCTGTCCTCCTGTCCCCAGACCCAGGAATATCTTATTTTTTTTCCCTAGTGGACCTTCTGGTCAGCCCAGCCATGGAAAACTGTGGACCTGGGGAGGGTACGTGGTGTAGAGTGGAGGCAACGTGCAAGTCTGGAGTCCGAGACCTGGGTGTGAGTCCCAGCTCTGTTCCTTAGCTCGCTCTGAAGCAACTAAATGTGCCCCGTGCTGTGATAGGTCTTGTGGGGGCAGAAAGGCATTTTCTGATAATTGGGGAAAAATATCTTAACTTGTTTGGATGGCAAGACCTCTATACCTCAAACAAGCCAGAGGGGGACCCTGAAATTAAGAAGGAGAAACCAGGCACAGTGTCTTTCACCACCCAGGAGAGTTGGGAGGGGCCAAAGGCATTTAGTAATTAGTTCAAAATTACATCGTCAGGGGGAACATGTGTCTCTTCAGGAGTCCTGGTGATGGGTTTGGGCAGGAAATGAATCCTTGCTGTTTGAGCTGTACCTGGTATGTTTAGATGTTTGGAGAAAGAGCAAAGTGCAAACTGGAATGGTGGACCCTGAAATCCTCCCTCTCCAGCTGGGGATCCAGAGCCCCCAAACCTGTGTCCAGCAGGAGAAACTGGAGGTAGGGTAGACTCACCTTCGACCCCCAACAGACGGCCGAGCCTGAGTGATCTGTGGCATTCAGGAGGATTTGGGGCTACATGACGTGTCTGAGCAGGGGAGCATAAGGGAGAAGGGGGACTTCAGGAGGGAGTGAAAGACCTGGGACTGGAGGGCAAGGAATTAGAAGCTGCTCAGGGGAAGAGGCTATGGTCCCACAGAAGACCCCTTGGGTTCCAGGGAGTGTCAGCATGCAAACTGCAAGCATCATGGGACCTCAGGCCAGGGAAGTGGGAATATCTTGAGGTGGGCAGGAATGCCTCATTAACAGGCAGAACTGGAGCTGAACTTGAAGGGCCAGATTTTCATAGTAGGTGGAGGGGATTTGTGGGCCCACTTTCTGTGCATGACCAGTGTGGTTAAGAGGCGTGCATGAGGCACTCCCCTCCCCGACAGGGAGCTGGCAGGGCTATGGCTCCGTCTCCCAACCAGCAAGTCAGAGCACTTACTCAAGATGGGGACTGGCTCTTTCTGGGGTTTGGAGGAGACGCACACAGGCCTTGCCCTGCCTTGGAAGTTTAGGCAGAGGCAGGCGTATTTCACATTTCCAATTATGACACAATCTGGTCGGTGTGGAAGTGGGAGCCTGTTGACTTTAACAACCCAGCTGTTCCCATCTTCCGGACAACAGTCAAAAAATCTTCTAAGCAGAGGGGTGAACAGTCTGAAGTTCTAATGGGAGTCCTCCTGGATGCCTAGGAAGAGCAATTCATTATGGTAATGTGGCCCTGGGGGCCTCTGTGTTCCCGCCCTGCATCACGCAGATGGGAGCCACCAGGCTGTGCTGGGAGCTGTTCCCTAAATGTCACTGATAGGAGGAAGTCCCATATTTCTTAGGATTTCTAAAGAAGTGTCATGTATTTGGGCTTCCCAGTGCCTTACTTCCCTTACCCTTTTCCCTTCTTACCCTCCTTATGAGGAGGTAGACAGAAAAGAACCTCTCCTTTCTCTGCTCATCACAGATTGTGCCCACCTGCTTTCCCCAGCCCTCGGTCCTTTTCCACTCTTCCTCTGATCCTATGCATGGCTTTTCCCTCCACTGGGAAGGAACAAGCCCCTCTAACTGCCAGGGTTTTTCAGACATGGCTACTGAACCTGCTTTTGGCTCTTGAGTTTCTGACTTCTAATTACCTTTTAACACCTCACCTTCTTCCCCTCCCCACCTTTGAATCCCCATTACTCATGTCCAGCTTTATAGAAGAGGCCATCTCACAAAATTAACTGCAAAGCAATGGAAAATGCAAATGTAGTAGAAAATATGATTAACCCCTCTTCTAAAACTACAGTTAAAAGCGAGTTATTAATTTTTGGCTCAATCCTTTCTTTGATTGGCAGCTGAGCTGGTCTAGCTGCCTGGGCCTGTAAGGGTCAGTGGAAGCTCCCATGTCCTCTCACCAATGTTCATATCTGAGGTTTTACTATGCAGCAGTCAGTGTGACTTTTGTTTTACATAAATATTACAGAATTTTGTGCAATGAAAACTATTCTCTTCAAAGTTATCAACTTATGCAAGTACTTTATACATGCCACTTGGGTGTTTAGAATTGATGATGCAAAGGTTCTCCATCAAAATTTCATCTGGTTCTGTTCATGAACAACTGAAATATATCAGCAAGTCTAATATTTCAGCATCTAAGTTATTTTTGCAGGATAGCTTCTTACACATGGAAGTGGCTTAAATCTTTGTCAGATCATGTGTCCCAACTTTTAGTTTCAGAAAGTATCCCCGCGGTAACCACACTCTCATGCCCAGGACGTTGCCGTTATGTAAAACACTGATCAAACTTCAGGAGCAGTTTATATGTCATACAGGAGTAACAACTCAACTCTCTACTGTTACCCCTCAGACTGACCCCAAATTTTACTTCATTTTACTATAATGACTTTAGACTGTCATGCTTGGAAATGAAACTTTGTTATAACTGAAGATAATAAAAAACAGTTATAGGCTCTGAATAAGATTTGTAGAAAAGAGGAATGTTCTGAAGAACTGTAGCATTGAAAAAAGAGGCCTTGTCCCACGGGGTCCTCTTTGAAGAGGATGGTCGTAAGTTTGGGGGCAGAGGAAGCATCTTTCCCGACTTCATGTATCTGCGTGGAGGGCTGCCCTTGCCCCATCCTCCCAGGCACAAAGAATCGCCAGGTCTGATGGTGAGGGAGGGAGAAGGACTGGGCTTGGGCGGCTCACCCCCTTCTGCACTCTACTTTCAGATCTGGCTGCCTGCAAATCTCTTGGCCCTGAACGAAGAGGGCTGCCCTGGAGAGATCTGCACGGGTGGGTCTGATTAACCTGGAGATAAAGTATTAGCAAGACTTTATGGCCACAGATCTAAAACCTCCTGGTCAATAATATTGGCAATATTTTGAATTCTGTCTATATGACTCCTGTGTATCTCTCTCATTAGGCTTTAAGCTCTGGGTGATGAAGAAAGAGGTGTTATTTATTAGTCCTTTAAAACACCATCAACTATGTTCATTTGGGTATATAAATTTCTGTTGCCTTTATTATGAGACTAGCTTCCTTGCATTATAGTTATGCCTGACAAAAAGTAAAGACCCACAAGAGAGGAAGTTTCCCTTGGCCCTAAGCCTTTACTTTATTGACTTAAACAACTCCTCCAGAAAATATGGAAAAAGAGAGAAATGCCCATTTTTTTTCCTGTGGAAGGGGGCTGTGAGCAACCTATTTGCCCCTTGTAAGAGAGCATGATTTTCTCATGGTGGGTTACTTTTTAGAATAGATGGAAATGAACCTTTGCTGTGATTTATTGTCTCCTTCTAGAATATAAGATCCTATAGGGCAGGGCTGTGTTGTTCAATGTGATCACACCTTTTTTCATTGCTGGATATATTGTTCTTTCTCTTTGTCTCCTCACTGAGGCTCTGGTGTGGTTTTGGAGAACCTTAAGTGGAGGTGTTCTGATAGAGGCTGGGGATCTCCACCCCAAGATTCAGTGTCCCAGATGAACTCTAGGAAGACCCTCTTTCCTTTCTGGTCTCCTTGGGTCCTTCCAACCCCAAGAGCAGGGAGGACTTTGCTCACCTGTCCTTGGAGGCAAGGAGAACGTGACCCTCCCCCAGGACAGATGTGTGTGTGTTTGTGTGTGTGTGTGTAGGGCCTCTGTGCACATCAGCAGGTTTTGACGTGGGCCCTCTGAAGCTGGGTCTCCCAGCGCTCAGCACGCCCACAGTGAGGAAAGTCACACCAGCTTCTTCCACAGAGTCTCTGAGAGTTCCCCATATTCATCCTGCTGCCTACAGACTCTAATAGCCCCTTTGCTCAGGAAATAAGGTGAGTTGGCAATGGAAGTGCAGGGTAAACATGTGGTCAACCCGTCATCTTTCCAGAATCCCCTTGACTCCAGCCTATCCCAACCAGGTATCAGGCCCTTGTCTGTCCCTAAGAAGCAAATGCCATCATGGTTTATAGCAATCACCTTGCAAGCCCCAGGAACTTTAGAGCATGTTTGGCTCCAATGGAAAAAAATCAGGCCTTCCAACAAGGGCTGGTTTGATTGAAGTGAAGTATAATCTGACCCCTCCCTAGCCAGGGCCTGGTGATTTGTTCAGGTTTCCTTCTTATCTTGTTGTCCCTTCTTAACTACTTACTTTACTTTTCCTTTAGGTATTCTCTACCAAGCTCTGCATTTTTGGTTTCCTTGCCTCTGGTCCCTCTGGTGTCTAGACTTGGATTCAAATCTATCTTCCCTGGGCCTTTGTCTTTGTTTCTCCTCTAGATCTTGGACCCATGGCTGGGACCTGGCTGGGACCAGCTGTGCCCTCTTTGGAGGATGGAAATCAGGCAGGTACCGCATATCAAGTGTGATAGAACCTGGGGGCTGACTCAGGGGAATTTTGGCATGACTCATTAGTCTCTTCTGATTAGTAGGCTTGGAAGCAAGTGGCTACATCCTGTGACATTTCCAGAGTGGGTTTGGCAATAATCATTTTGGGTACCCTGGGTTGTCTCCAGTATTTTAAAGCTTTCATGAAGTTTACTTCTCAAAACAAATTTGATTTTACTTGTATCTTATTGAGAACAGAACAATAAACTGTAAGGTAGGTTCAGCAGGAAAAGAAGTGAGATTGTCAGGCAAATCAGAGACAACTTGTTAAGATTCCTTTCTGGCCTACTGTCCTTGTATCTTTGTGAAAATTAGGTCAAATGAAGCTTAAGTAGGGGGAAAGAATTTTAATAGTAGAGAAGACTTGTCTCTTGATGTTTTATTTTCTCTCTCCTCAAATACCAAAATCAGACCCCTAAGTCTGAGTATTTAGTTTCCGTTTCTAGGACACAGAAGAGAATCTAGAGTTTTTGGAGCTGTGAGAAAATTAGAGGTGATTTGAGTCAAAACGCTCATTCCATACAACAGATAACTAAGGACCACATTAGCGAGGTTAGCCAGTGTAGCTCCAGGAGGGTGGTGGCAGTGGAAATCTGTCTCCCAGCCGAGGGCAAATTACCTTTGAAACTGAAATCAGTCAAAGGAAGAAATAAAGTGGGAGAAACCCATTAATTGCTTACAAGCAGTAGTCTACTTCTGCTCACCCATGTCTTTTGTGACCTGGCTGCAAAAAGGGACCCCAACCAACCTCTCAGGTCCAGATATGTCCTCACTCTCCCTTGTAATCACCTATAGATATGGAGATGGACTACTTCTCTCCACCCCTTGGAAATACTTGTTGATATGGAGATGCACTAAGGCCAAGTGAGAGATTCTCTAAATATTGAAATTTTACCCACAGCCCAACACTCCAGAAATCTCGCCTCAAAATCTACTTGCTCCCCATCTTCCACAATGGCCTCTGTGAGTGAAAACTATAGCACTGTAACCAGACTAATAACATATGATAACAACAGCAATAAAATCATGATAATTACCAAGTTGGAGGATTCAGTTGTTTCAAAGTCCTATGCAGATTAAGTCCATAGCTTGCTCATTCCACAGGGTGGTCAGTAGCTGAATGGATAGGGAGTTCAGAGCAATCATCAGGTGGTAGCTGCAGCCAAGGGGCAGGTCCAGGTCACAGGAACTGTAGAATAAAATAACCGTAAGAGCAATAAGATACAGTTTTAATAACACCAGCATAGGCAAATACTGTCCATCAGGTAGGATGTATGCAAGAGAGTGGTCCTGTGATAGGACAGTGGCAGGAATGGGATCTCGTCCTGGTCTTTATACCAGGAAAGTATACCAGACTTTCAACCCTCTCCCTGTGAGGGTTACTGATAGGTCAATATATAGGGCTACAGGAAGTAAATGCACCGGCCATAAAGATAAAACAAAACTTCCCCGTAAGACGCTCTTACCTCCTGGATGTTTTGGGTACACTACCATGATCTTTGGGGACCACTCTGCTGTTACTCCAGGAATACACAGGAGGCCAGCTTCTAGGCCTTTTTCCCAAGGTGCCAGAAGGGCCAGCCATCGCTGGTCCATGTGTTGAAATATCCAGGGCCATGTCCACTGAACAGAGTCTCCAGGGTTTAATGCAGTTGGTGCTGGTAGCAGGATGTTGCTCTGCTGGCCATATCCTGGCTTCAATAACTCCTCTTTGGTTTGCACATACAGTTGTATAAGAGAGGCAGCAATGTGCGCTAGCATGTGCACAGGGCTCAAGGCTCCTTTTCGGGGCTTCTCATTCAAACACCATAGCACTGTCTATAAGAGAACTGACCAGCCCTGTATGCTATTGGTGTCTGACTTCAGGCCAGATTTCAACAAACCATTGTATCTCTCTATCATGCCTGCCCTGGTAGGGTTATATGGTACATGAAACTTCCACTTTATTCCTAATTGCTGCACCCATTACTGTAATGCATGTCCAGTAAAGTGGGTGCCTTGACTGCTCTCAATCACCTGCAGCTGGCCATAGGCTGCAAAGAGACGCTCTAGGCCCCTTTTGGTCATTTGCTGATCTTCATGACATGCAGGAAAAGCAACCAGCAGTTCAGTAGCTGTGTCCACACATGTCATGGCATACCAATATCTTTCTGATATGAGCAGAGGCCCTATGTAGTCTATCTGCCACCTGACAAGACGTATAGGCCCCTTTACTATTGTTCCATGTTGCTGTGGGACTCAGTGTAAGTCCCTCTTAGAGCATACAAGGCACTTCTTCTGGGCTCTGCTGACTTCTTCAAAGGTCAACGGTAAGCCCCACCAATGGGCTACAGCCCACATTGTCTTTTGCCCTGCGTGCAACAAATGGTTATGTAACCATTGGGCAACATCAGAGGCAGGCTTTCCTTCCAGCCAACACACCTGGGCCAGTGTGTCTGCTTCGTCATTCCCTGGGGTTGCCAAAGGCAAATGACCAGTCACATGATCTACAGTAACTGTTTTATGCCGACCAGAGGCCCATAGGTCTTGACACAACTCTTGCCCCCAAAGGGACCAGTGACCAACCATCCAGTAGGCATGGTACCATATTGGTAGCCACTGGGTCAAGGCCTGATAGACAGCCCAGCTGTCAGTGCAGACAGCTATAGGGGAGGGCTCCTGGGTGATCATGAGCCATACTGCCTGCAGCTCAGCCCATTGGCTGCTCTTCCCTTTTCCATCCTCCATCCATACTGTCTCAGTCCTAGGATGGAAAGCCACAGCCCTCCACTTCAGGGGCTGCCCATGACAGGAGCCATTTGTATACCAAGCATCTTCAAGTATAGGGGCTTTTGCCTCCTGATAAGGACTCTCGGCTACTAATGGCTCAAAAGCAAGTTCTCCCTACTTTCCACTGGTATGTGTCACTGGTCCCAGTAAGTGTTAGGGTTCTCCACTTAAGGGGCTAGTAGAGAGGGTGCTATGCTGCTGTAAATATGCACCCCATTTGGCCAGTGTAGGCATCTGTGTCACACCACTCCATGGCCTTTGGGTCCAGTTTTGAACCCACCCCACGATGGGATAGGTGGTTATTACCTTGGTCAGAGATGTTCCAGCAATGGGCTCCATAGCCAGCAAGGCATGGTACACAGCAGCCAGTTGCTTCTCTAGCAAAGTGTACCACACCTCTGCTCCTTTCCATAGTTGTGACCAGAATCCAATAGGTTGGCGTGCCCGTTCAAGCCACTGCCAGAGGCTCCATCCATAACCATCTTCGGTTACATGAACATCTAGCTCACAGGGCCTTGATGAGTCCATCCCACTCAAGGCCTGTGCGGCCTTGACTGCTCGCTTAGCAGCAGTAAAAGCAGCTGCACACGTCTCATCCCAGTCTCACCTGGTGGCCTTTCATACCAACTGGTGTAAGGGCTTCAGGATTTGTGCCAAGTGCAGGATAAACACTCTCCAATATCCTGAAAGATCCAAAAACTCTTGTAATACTGCCACAGTGGTAGGGATAGGGAAAGCCTGGACCTTGTCTATGACTGCTTTAGGAATAATTTTAGTTTTACCTGACTAGAAAACCCCCAAGAACTTTACTGACAAACCAGGTCCCTGAACATTGGTGCTGTTCACAGCCCATCCTTTCTCCTGTAGATGTTGCAGCAGTCTAGGAACTGCCCCCTCTAAATCTGAAAGAGAATCAGATGTGAACATAATATCATCAACGTAGTGATACAGCTGAAGCATTTGCGGTTTCTTCCATGTGGCCAAGTCCTGGGCTACATATCCGTGACAAATGGTGGGACTGTGGAGGCATACCTGTGGAAGGACAGTGAATGTCCACTGCCAGCCTTCTCACATGAAGGCAAACTGTTCCTGACTTTCCCTGTGCTATGTCAATAGAGAAGAAAGCATTAGCAAGGTCTGCAACATAATGATATGTCCCTAGTTCATGACTGAATGTGTCCATAAGGGATGCTATAGAGAGGACAACAGCATGCAAAAGGGGTGTGGCTTTATTCAATTCCCTGTAGTCCATGGTCATATGTCAGGAGCTGTCCGGCTTTTTCACTGGCCACACTGGGGAATTAAAAGGACTATGAGTGGGCTTTATGATGTCCACCTTCTTCAACTCTTGTAGAGTTTCTCCAATTTTCTTGTGTCCCCCAGGCAATTTATCCTGCTTAATATTTTTCACCCATCAAGGTAGGTGCTTAGCATGTCCCCTCTGAACTGCCTTTACCACATGTACCCTCAATCTGAACTCACCTGCAGTGTTCTGTAACCACAGGCCCTGCAGGATATTGACTCCCAAATATATTCAGGGTTGGGAGAAATGTATATAGTGTACTCCTTTGGGGTAGACGCCCTATCCCCAATGAGATTAGAGCTTTCTTCACTCTAATTGCCTTACTGCCGTAGCCATCTACCACAGCAGGGGTCTCAGGAAAATGCTCAGGGTTGCCATGAATCAGAGAACACTCAGCTCCTGTGTCCACTAGCGCCAGGACACGTTGTACATTCATGGGAGACCAATGAATTGCTAATTGTACATGTGGCCTCCAGCCCCCACAATGTCCCCCAAGGGGCCCTTGGCCCCGTAGTCAAACCATGATGCCCAATAATCCTCCTGTGGGGGTGAGGGCCCAGGTGGAACTTGAGATCTGTCCCCCATGAAGTCTTGCAGTGACACAGGCTGGACATGGGGCTTTGCCACCGGCTTTCATGTCCTGCACCTCAGTGGCTAGACCTGCTGCTCTGGCTTAATTGGTGACACAGTTCTAACAAGATCCTATTGGGCTGTCCATAAAGTTTTTCTTTCACTACCTCTGCCTTTATCAAATCAACCCACATCTGGGTCCTTGAGACCTTTACAGGGGCCTTTGTACCTCTTTTCAGTCATAGTCCATACTTCCTTCTGTGCTCTTGTTGATTCAACCTCCCCAAGATCTGCTAAAGTACGAATAGCCTCACCTATGGGTTGCCCTATGTGGGGGGCAAGAATAGTCACTAGGGACCCAAAGAGAGATTGGGGAGCTGTATGGAGCACCAGATTTCTCATTCCTATGGTGAACAACTCCTCATTGGAGCTCTGGGGGTCCATATTATAGATGACATTTTTCATGTCTAGCTTCCGTAACACCTGCTAGAGCTCTGAATACGTTTTTCAGCTAGTGGGTAAGTACGGTAAATCACCCTGATTAGGCCAAACTGCCCTGATGGCTGCTGTCAGCCAATCCAGAAGTGCCTGATTCCCTGAGGTGTGATGGGCACTTTGCACCCACTGCCGGAGGAAAGGGTGAGTCATCAGGGAAGCCAGTGTACCCATTTCAGAACCCAACATAACAATGTTTTCCATCCTCATATCCCAGAGAGGCAAAAGCTATGTTGGCAGAGGTTCAGAAGGCATCTGCTGAAACCGAATGCTCATGTCCACCAGCTCATCCTGGGAATAGGGACAGAGCATGGAGTGCTCCACAACCTGGGGAGGGAGATGCTCCTCCTGCTGAGGAGCCCATGGTTGTTGCATTTTTATTTTCTTAATTACAACTGGGTGGGCCTTTAATATGGGAGGGGCTGGTGCCTCAGGTGGTGGCCTTGGCAGCAGTCTGGCCCTTGGCCTCACCCCCTCATCCTCTTCCAACAACTCCTCTACCATCTCCGGAGCTGAAGACACCGTTCTTTCCTCCCCCTCCTCCACGGCCTCCTGCAACTCAGATTCTCCTGCTGTTTCCTTTCTCACTGCTAATGTATCTTCCAGAAACACGACCTGTCTTCTCAATAACTGTCTCTCTTTCTTAATGGCATCCCATATGTCATCGCCCAGCTCCTCCAAGGGATGCCGAAGTGTGTATCTCTCTTGCCTCAATAACCCTTTCCACTATCTTGAGAAACAGACATCCCACAATCCTGGCTGCTATATGGCCACTCAGGGCCTCTAAGCAGTCTTCTATCTCACAGAGGGCTAATTCCGCTGCTTCCGTTGTCTCCCCTCCTTCCCAATTCTGGGGAAGGCCCCACCCCTCTAGGAGGTGCTTAACCCTGGACCAATATCCCTCTAGGGGCTTCCTAAGATTGGAAGCCCCATGGAAAGGGGGTTCACAGGTGAAGCTGCATCCTCCACCAGTGCCAGAGAGAAGGCTGAGTTGTCACCCCCACCACAGCAGCCACTGGGGCCTCTCCACTATCCACAGGGGAAGCCTGCCTAAGCGTTGCACCCATGAAGACAGATTTCAGGTTCAGAGGTCCTGCCAACTACTTCCAGGTGTAACTCCAGGTGGAACACCTGTCTACCAACTCAGGCAAATTACCTTTGAAACCAAAATCAGTCAATCAATGGAGAAATGAAGTGGGAGAAACCATTTATTGCTCACAAGCGGAGTCATCCACTTCTGCTCGCCCATGTCTCTTGTGACCTGGCTGCAAATAGGGACCCCACCCAACCTCTTGGCTTCAGATATGTTTTTGCTCCCCTTTGTAATCACTTATTGGTATGGAGATGGACTACTTCTCTCCACCCCTTGGAAATACCTATTGATATGGGATTCGCTAAGGCCAGGTGGGAGATGCTGGAAATATTGCAGTTTTGCCCACAGCCAGCCAAGGCTACACAGCCAGTGAGTGGCAAGCATGAACCTCAATGGCAATCTTCTGACTGCCCAGCAAGTTCTCTGCTCACTTAGGTCCCTTCATGACCAGAGGATGGAAAGGAGGCCTGAGAAGTGGGAGAAATGGGGTCTCAATGTCCCTGCTCTCCAGTTAACAGCAAGATGCTTAATGGAAGCTCAGAGACAAGGGAATGCAGGGCATCCATTCAAATATGGCATGGTACTTTTAAATGTCAAGATTAGGTCTGCTGGTTGAGAAAAATGCAGAATTCATATCTTGGTGTTCACTAGATTTCTCCAAATTTTGCAATATAAGGTGTGTAAGTCATATGTTTAAAACAGTACTCAAAAACCTCACAGAAGCAGTCATGAAATATTTTGTTTTACTGGCAATGGGACAAAAAATAATTGTGCATTAAATCAAGGAAATGGGGAAGAGGGAGCTGCAAATCAAGGGAAATGGTAGAAAATTAGGTCTTAGTGGAGAGAAATGTGGACATATGAACTGCCGGATGTTTCAGGGAAAGAAATACGGTCTTGTAAATCTCCCCCTTTAACCCTTTAGACTTGAGGGCTGAGTCATGCTTGCCCGTGTCTCAGTTGCTGTCCACTCTTGGGGGCAAGGGCTGAATCGATTTGGCCTCTCCCCACCCCATATTGTCAGAAATGGGATGTGATGATTTAGGTGCAGCTCCTTGTTCTAAACGGGAGTTTGAGATCCATGCTGTGATCGTATTCCTAGGACTACTTCAGAATTTGAGTTTGTCTTGCCTTTGACTGGTAAAGGGGTGACTTCAGTCTGATGGCAGCTTAGAGCCCTGGAGGGGAGCAGACAAAGCCCTTCGCTGGAGGGTTCTGGGACCTGCCGACATGCCACCTGGCTTCATTAAATCCTGCTCAAAGTGTGCCTTATTATCTGTCTGCTACATACATAATTTCTATAAATTATAAATTAAAAAATAAATAATAAACACCTTTTTAATTGCATATCCTCTTTTTCTCTTGTCAATTAAAGTGAACTTGCAAAGCTGCCGAACACAAAAAGCTACACAGACATCAACTCTTGTTAGATGTGGTACAAGCTGTTACACTGATTTTCCCGTAGCTGCGAGGATTAATCACAGATAATCATCACAAAAGGATCACACCCATATAAGTAATATAAAAATAGCAAAATGCCCAAAGGAGAACTACTGAGAGAGAAGAAAACCACTTAAAAATGGATGGCTCTGAGTTACCACTTCTGAGTCAAAGGACAGGAGTCAATGCTCGATTTTGAAAAAGCCCAGATTTTCTCCACTTGATAAGGGACTTTGGACAGAAAAGTGGCCAAGTGACTGGTCCTAGGATGTAGGTAGCCTTTTAATCCCTTGTCCTTGATGATATTTAACTCATATTGCCTAAATTGAATTAGGTCATTGATTCTTAGTGGTGACAGGGATGGGTACAGCTGGAGAAATGACTCAAAGCTCCAACAGAGTTCAGGTTAGACATGAGGAGGAGCTTTTGTAGAGAGGCCAAATGGCAACTTGATGACTGAGGAAAGAGTGGGTCTGCTTGCCTAGAAATCCCTGTAATGAAAACCAGTTCTCTCAAGTGACTTAGGCCAGGTCTGGGTGGTGGGATGGACAAGAGGGCCTCTGGGACTTGCCCTTGTGCTGGGTTCTCTTATGTCTTGTTGGGGGAGGTCATCTAGGGGACATGGCCACGGTTGACCTATGAGCTTGACCCAGGCAATTGGAGCTCCTTTACCCCCCTCCCTATCCTTGGAGTGTGGCTTCCGTTTGCCTTTCTGGCTCCCCAAGGCTGCCCCAAGGACAGGACCTTAAAATAGTGATGTGGTGAGACCATTTGGACAGTGTACTTGACGGAACCCAGTTAAGGCTTTGACATGAACTTTAAGATCTGGTGGGCAGTCCTGTGGTCACCCAAGACAAGCCTCGTATGTAAGTTGCCTTTGCTTGTCAAACCTGCCACCTACTGACCTGGAGCGGCCTGCCTCTTTGTTTGCTTTCATCCTGCCGTCCATGTAGGGGGGCTGGTTTCAGATCCCACCAGGGAAGCTCTCGAGGTTGCCAGCTAACATGTGTGTCATTCCAGGGCATATGGCAGCTCTTGGACCAAGCCCACAAACAAGGTCATTAAAGAAACACCTGTGAAATACTGCCCATGACTGGCATTCTGTGGACAGCAGGTGGCATGTGGAAAACCACTGGGCTGTCTGTGATGTGACAGTCTCAGTGAGAGGAATGTCAGCATGGTGAGCCTGCAAGAAGTCAAGAGGAGACAGGGCAGACAGAGCACCACTCACTCATTGCTCAGAGTGGGGCTCCAACACATGGAGCCATTGCCGGAAGGCCTGACGGGGTGGTTGTGTCCCACCCTGCAGAAACTGTCATTAAATGCCAGGAAGGGCTTCATTCACCCACATCTTTTAACTAAGACCCCTCTTGCTGCAGTTGCCTATCAGCCTAGGACAGAGGGCACATTATGTGCTCCATTTAAGGTTACCTGGCTTGGTCAGATGGAAACTCTTAATCTGTACCACATAGCAGATTATCCTTTCAGTCCCTTTTGAAGTGGGACACACAGGGACGGGGTGTTATGGCCCTGGGTTAGGTAAGAAGAGGTATTCGTCTTTCTACCTTGACTTCAAGGTTTCATGAAGGGATGGGGCTTTGAAGTCATTTTTGAAGCAAGTAAGTCACTTGCTCTGGGAAGAGGGCCAGGGACCAAAGGGAACCCCATTTGTGAAAGATGAAGGTATTGACATAATTGTGCTGTCTCCAGACCAGGCTGGTGGTGACACGATGGGCAGGCTAAAGCTCAGGGTGCTGGCTTGAATATCGCATTATGTCAGTGTGAGGCTATCATTTGTGTCTTCCCTGTGAGGACTAAAATGAAATGGAGCCTAAATATACTAAGTATATTGGAGTCTGGAATGCTTCCCTTCAGATCACTGATGAGAACTGTGCCTCTGCTCAGATGGAACTGGCTCAGCATGTGCATTTGCAGGGCTGTTGAATCAGCATCTTTTATTAACACTTGAAAGTTAAAATTTACCAAGAAGGCTTTGCTCTGCATCCCGTTCCCTTACATCCTGGCCTTCCAGCATCTGGTTAAAGAACTTCACCTGCCCTGTGTTGGGATTCACCACGGAGGCGCTGCCTGGGCCTGAGAGCCTAGGCCACCTCCCAGACTTCCCTGTACCACCTGGTCTTCAGGAAGCCGAGCTAGCACATCTCCTCTCAAGCTGCTCTGCATGTTGCTTTCCATTTTAACCTTCAGGTTGTTCTTCCCTTCCTGTTTCTAATTTCCTGGTTTGTTTTGTTTTGGAATCGTGTGTGGCTGTCAGTCCTGAAGATGGGAAGACGAGGTGGGCTGCGGGCTAATGAAGAGCTGCGGGAAGATAATTAATGCTCTCCCACCTTCCTTGCAGCCTCTGCGCCTCACCATGACACAGGCTGCAACATCTGTGCTTCCCAGCAGCCGAGCTGTAAAACACTCTTCCCTGCTCCTCTCAGAACCACTGCCAGTCGGGCCGACACCCACGGTAAGGGCAAAACTTACAAAATGCTACAAAAGATGAGCTGCATTAATAGCAAGTCACAGATGGTGAGTTTTTCCATGAGAGAAGGCTGTAGAGAACTTGGTTTGGGACATTCCTGGTCCTGGTGACATGTGGGTGGGGTGGTGTGGAGGGGAGACAAAAGGAGCAGATTGGCAACCGCTTCTAGTCCTTTCTTTCATGGAAGGCTGCTTTACCTGCAGGCCTTTGAACCAGCCCAGAACCGCTTTGACAATCATCAGAGGAGAAGGCTGGGTCATCTCAGCCTTCTTGGTGTCTCATCCAGAGGCAATATTCAAAACCATAAACAGAACAGCACATTTAGAGCAGACATTGATTGTAAGCATGTGGGAGAGTTGTTCTGCAGTGTACTGACTGCATAGCAGACCTGGTCTCTTGTTCCATTATCCCTCTTCAACTTCAAAGGTAATAATGTTTATCAAAATTATCAAAATAATGATAATAACTGGGATGCTATCTTCTGATACTGTCACCTGCAAAGCCTCCTGACATTTCTGTGCTAATAAAGTGCATCAGAGTTGTGCTTTGTCCTCTGTGTCCTAGTGACAGCTGCTGTGTCTGGATTATTACAAATATTCCTATGAAAACAGCTCCTTTACTCCTGCTTGTGGCCCCTGCCTGTATTAAGCAGGGCTCCACTGGAAATCTTATGTAGGATCCTCTCTATTTCCTGACTTCCCTTACTCTTCATGGCTGGAGCCGCAAATCTGTCTCCTGGTAGGCCCCTTTCTCCCCATGCAAGTAAGTATCTGGTGGAGGGTGGGGCCCCACACAGGCCGTTTGTGGCCTTAGCCAAGGGCACCCAGTATCAGGTAATTCAACTAATACCAAGTCTCAAATTGCCTTGTCCAGGGGATATTTACTGGTGTTAGGTGGGAAATGATGTGGCATTATGCAAATGTGGTCCAAATAAGTTTGATTCAGAGCAAGAAAAGACTATTTCTACCAAACTGTTTCTAAAAACAACCTAGCACAGAGGAATGCAGAGCCTTACTGGAGAATCTGCTGGTCAGGGAGACCACAGACAAGGAGCTCAGGGTGGGAGCTTGGTGCTGTACTGTTGCAGAGGCCCAGCCAGCATTTTGCAGAGCTGAGAAGGGCAGCTCCCTTCTAGAAAATAACTGAAGTCAGTTCTTAATACTGACTTTGGCCAAGTATTTAAGAGAAGACTCAAGCTACATTTCAACCCTAACCAAGCCATAAAGGCAGAACCCGCAGAAGAGGGTCCAGGCAGGAAGAGATCCAGGTTTGGAAGAGAAACTTTGGTCTTGTTTAAGTCAGATTCTTCAGAGAGGAGGCACAGGAGGAGGACATCAGAATCCAGTGCTTCCTTATAAAGTCTCAAAAAATCCTTTTGTAAAAAAATCCTTAGTGACTTCCCATTCTAAAACACTCTTTAGGTATTGTTAAAATGTAGATATCTGGCCACAGAAGATACTATCTGACTATACTAGAGTTTAACCTCTGGGACCTACACTTTGCAAAGCCATTGTTGATTCAAGAGGTTTGTTTCTGAATATACCGAGTGTTAACTCATTATCTAACTTTCTTCCTTGATCCATGGATTCCATTCAACTGGAGCCTGGCAATGTATTCTTCATGATAATTGGCCCTGGGATAAAAGAATGAAAGGCAAGCCCTGGCTCTTGAGCTACTCACGGTCAGGGAAGTGGACACGAGTGACATAGGGTGTGGTAGCTGTTGTGCAGAAATGCACTGGACTCAGTAAGAACATGGAAGAGATGCCGAAACCAGATTTGTCAGGGGTATGTGAAGGGTGGTATGTGGACAAGAACTGCCTGCTTGTAACCTTTTGTCCCAGAATAACCATGTGTCCACATGGCCCCCTCCTTCAATGATATGCTAGGTATATGGTTATGTTGATGAGCTGGGGCTGGCCAAATCCAGGCCTGCCTTTATCTATGGAAACATCTTATTGGGAGGCAGACCCTTCTGACCAAGGTTTTGTTCTTTGGAATGCTGACGGCACAAGAATGATCCCTTCTACTGCTGGGGGTTGAATTTTTTCTCCTTGGTTCTTGTCCCCGCTGCAACAAAAAATTGAAGGGCAGAGCCACAGTAGTGAAGCAGAGTGAATGTTTTATTTGCATACACTTGAGGGAGGAGGGACCAGAGTCAAGGTAGAGAAAGGCAGGTTTACTTTAATAAAGCAGAGAGGAAGGAAAAACAGAAGGAGGAAAGGGCTGCTTATTGAACTCCTGCTCAGCATAGGGCAGATCCCCTGCCAACTCCTAAAGCCAGTGTCACCTGGCATCAAGTGTCTGCTTGAATCAGCATGGCATGGGAACTAAGTCCCTACCATCCCAGGATTTGGGAGAACTGCAGTGGATGGAGTGAGACTATGTTCTGAGAACTTCCCAAAGGCAAAGAAAAGAGATTTTCAGGCAGGCTACAATGGAGTATGACTGTATAGCTGCAGTTCCATCCAGGTCACCCAGGTGACGGGAACTTGCAAGCCCAAATCAGAGCTCTCAGTAGCCCCTCCCTACTTATCTGGAGTAGAACAGAGAGAGTGAGTGACACACTCAAAGAAAGGTGAGTGTGGGAAACCTCAGAGAGGAGGGGTGCTTAAGAGTTTAGGGCCTGGGGTTTTATAATAAAGGGCTTTTTGATAGGAGTGAGCATGCTGCATGATGAATACAGGCGATTCATAATTCCTTTGAAGTTTTGTCTTAAGAATAGAGTTATTTAGGTGATTGCGTTCATCTAGACCTCATCATTCTTTGTCCACATAGGTTTATTTACACATTGGAGGTCTGTCTCTTGCCCTAGTTACAAAGTTCCTTGATTAAAGGGCTGGAAGAAGATGAAGAAAACAGCATATAGGTTAAGTTAAAGAATAAGCTGGGCCATTTTTGCAGGTTAAGTAGATTTTATAGTGGCATGATCTAATTGGCACAGTGACGACATGGGCTGAACTCAGATACTTTTCTTTATCTAGGGAATATTGGGACATTCCGAGTTGCTCTTGGCCTTTGAAACTTCAATAGCTAATGAACTCTGTGAGTCCTTTCTAGCTCTCTGGTTTTGTCTGGTGAATTCTTTGAGTCCCTTTTATTGGGCTTTACTGTCCTTATTCTCTCTCCACCCCACTCATATCTGTCTTTTTCCCTAACAGTGGCACAAGAATGATCGCTTCTACCATAGCATGGAGTCTCTGTTCCGTACTCCATATAAGCAGTTCCCTCCCTGTCCATGACAACAGTGCACAACCTTGCTCGGCCAGCTGCTTCTGGAGTCCCTGGACATAAGTCCCAATAAGCCCTCGTGTCTCCTATGGCATCTCCAGGTCTTTCCTTTGGTCTTCCAAGCACTTTTCCATTTCAACTCATCCACTTGGGTGTGATATTGGATTTGTGATTACACAGGTGGAATTAAGGAAGGCTTCTGAATGGAGGTGATGCCAGAGGTGAGTCTTGAGAGCTCAGCAGAAGTTAATTAGGTGAAAGATTTTCATAGTGAACGACCTGTATGAAAGTATGGGGCCTTGGAGAGCACCGTGAGTCTGAAGAACTGTCACTAATTCACTACAGATCAAAATTTTGATGTGAGTGTATCAGGGCTGTGTTGGGATGAAGAAATTTCCTCTACCCCTCAAGGTTCTTCTAGCTGGTTTAAGAATCAAATTGACATGAGACAGATTAACAGGAGAAAAAGACAAAGTTTAATTACATACATAGAGGGAAGCCATAGAATGGGTTCTAAAGACAGTCAGAGAGACTGAGGTATTTCTGTAATCCTGAAGCAAGGAGAATGGGGTATGGGTCTGAGACTTCAAAGGAAAAGGGAAATAACTAACAGGAATATGAAAAGAGCAAATGTTTGATAATCAAATATTCTCTAGACCACAGTAACAATGAAGGGGCACAAAGAAGAATTTTAACAGACTTAGCCACAGCCTCCTCATCTACCACACCTGGTTTACATTATAATCTAGCTGTCTAAGATGTTAGCTCTCTGCCCAGAGCATGTCCTCTCTCTAAATTCTTTTCACGCAGTTGTGTGTGGCTGGGGAGAGGTCAAAGTTTCTTTCAGTCTTTTGGGCCTTGATTGTTCTCAACTCTGAAATAATCTGTATGTTACAATGGCACATTGTGGGGTAGCCTACCCTTGGTCCCTACTGCTGAGTTATGAGACTTGGAGAGAAGCCAGATCATGGAGGGCCTTCGGGGTGAGGGATATTTTGCTAAGGAGACCATAATTTGTCCAAAAAGCAACAGGAAGCCACCGACTGACTTTAAACATGGGATTGACCTGAGTAGAGTTGCTCTTAAAATGCTCACTGCTCACTCCAGCTCCACATTTAATAGTAGCTGCTTTGCTCCGTATTAGAGCTGAGAGAGAACTCTGTGTTGGAGACTCAACGAGTATTTGCATTTCCTGGTTTCTTTGTGGTAGTCCAAAGAGCACAGAAGAGAAACATTGCCCCATTTGTTGGAGCCATAAATTGACTGCTATGAGTCCTACAGGAATTGGCATCTGAGAGGCTTTCCTTGACCATCCTCAGTTTACATGTTCTCTTGCCTGAGGGTTTAAGCCCTAGACAAGTTCACTCTGGATCTGATGAGACTGAATAATGACAATGGAACATTGTGGGTAAAAAGGAACTTATACCAAACTTTATTCTCACAACAGTAGGTCGAGTGCTAGAATCCTGTCCACCTCCACCTCTGTCTCCTGGCCTCTCCATATCCACAGCCGCCTCAGCCTCTGTCCTAGGCGCTGCCACGGCTCCAGTCTCTGTCTCCACTCCCACGCTCTACCCTCACCTCCAGCCTCTTCTCTCCTCTCCTGCTCTCTTGCTCTCTACTCTAGGCTCCCCAGAGGACCTCTTTTTATAGCAACACAGGCAGTAATGGCTTATCGTCAACAGGTATGTAAGTATGCACCTGCGCAGTAGGGTAAGTATTACATCATCACAGGTGTACAAAGGGTAGTTTCGATTAGGATCAGCTGAGGATCCTGGCCATGAAACTTCCATTTTCCCTACACACGTTTAGATCAGCTCCAGCAAGGGACAGCTTTTGATGTGCCCATTTTCCACAAAGTGAGTGATTGAATAATAATGTCCAAGAGCCTCATCCTTTTGTCCCTGGGGAGCTATCGTGGTCTTGGCAGAGGACAGTATGTTGACATGGATTGAAATCACCACTAGGAGGGAGAAGATTGGGGGCTACCAATTGGCTTAAGACAGTTTCACTAGCAGGTCAAGTAATACTGTTCCCAGCCTTGTGGATTTCCAGGGTTTTTATTATCCAGCACACCATTATTTGGACAGAAATAATACTTTTTTTCACACTGTGTTATTTCTGAAAATTTGATGTATTCCTCCACTGCTTTACCTGCCCAGAAGATGTTTTCCTAAAGTCAGGCAGAAGAAAATCCACACTGGCAGCTGAAAGGTGGAAGCTTGCTATTCACAAAGCAATTACCATGACAAGTATTTCTAATTGCCATTTCCGTACCTCCAAGCCCTCCTTTTCTTCAAACCTGGCAGATTTCTGGTAATCTTGGGTTATTATCACACTGGGCTGATAACCTGAGTCTTGACACTCCTGAGACCCCTGTCAGGAATAATTACAGCTGAAGAGAGGTGATTCTTCCTGCATGATTAGCACTGGCCGGTGCTGGGCTGTAACATTGATTAGCAATTTGAAACAATGCATTCTGTGGGCTGGGACACATTTTGTTTCTTCTTCTGTGCCTTGGAGGGCAGCACATTGTTCTTTATTCCTTTGCTTCCCTTTGCCCTTGTGTCTGTCTGTTTGGAGAAGGTTCCTTTCATGCTCCAGTGATTTATTTACTTCGAATGTTATTTTCTCCTGTCTCTTGTTTTTCAAACCATTTGCTGGTTGTATTGGTGAAGTAGAGAGACTTCACCTCTTGGAATTGGACCCTGTGTGTGGTTGTGAGAGTTTTCAGGTTTGAGACAGGGCCATTTAGCACCTAGTAACCCAGGTCTTCAGTAACAGAAGTAGGAGAGGATGGGGAGAGATGAGGCTGATGTGAACAGGAAGGAGGGTGGCTGCTTGCAGAGATGCCTGCTTCCATGAAGCCTGCTTCTTTTCGTTTAGGTCACCTTTCACCTTGCTTATTAGCCATGGACTGTGGGATTGCTATGGGGTGGTAATGAGGGGTGGTTTATAACCATAGCTCTGGAAGAGGCCTGCTCATCTTGTTTCTGTCTCATCTGGATGGTGAGTAAAGGCACATACCCTGCTGTGAACCAGAGAAAAGCTGACCTTCCTACTAGGGATCATCAAAAAGATTTCCAAGGCCTAAGTATTGGGGGTTTCGTTAACTCTCAGAGTCTCAAAATGGCCCACAGTGAAAACTTAACTTTCTAACTCTGTAATACCATCTGTTAGTTAAGTTAAAAGCCAAAAATTGACATCTGCATTCCTGCTAAAAGATAAGCAAAAATGTTTGCTTTCTCCTTTAATTTCCTTCTCACCAGGATGTATACTGCCCCCACCCACCTTTCTTTGCCTACATATCTTATGTAAATGAAATGCACCCCTTTCAAGTTCTGTTTCTTTGTATGAGAGACGTACAAAAACCTTTGTATGTCTTGGGCCCTTGGAATATATCTCCCACCTCACCCATAGGAGTTATATCTTCCTGGGTCTAGGCCCTAAAAGTTTAGCTCAAATAAAACTGTCTTTATTTTCAAGGTGATTTGAGTGAATTTGTCATCGACACTGAGCAAGAGCTCTTCATTAAATATCTTACCCCAGTTCTGAAGAGGCTCTGTTGCATACAGTTATGTGAAGTCAGAAGAACTTCAAGAATGCAGTATGATGACAGGGAAATTCCTCATTGGATTTCCAGTTTGTCCTTCCTTCCTCCCTCCCTTCCTTTCTCCTTTCCTTTCTTCTTGAATTAGCTAAGCAGAAAAATCTTATCAAGTAAGATATTTTCTTTCCTGGTCTGTTATTCTTCCTAAGATTCAACTAAAGCCAGAATCTTAGTCCCTACGTATATTTTAGGTGCTTTTGTGCTATAATGTGGTTGCTGTGCCTTACTGAGACTCTTCCATGCTTTAGTCCTTGGGTAGACACAGCTTCCTTGATTCTGGCTCCTGACTCTTTGAAAGGGCACCCGCTCTAGAGTTCTCCATTAATTGGGTTTATTACACCAAGGGATTGGAAGGCTACTAGAAGTCCAGGATTTCAGTGTAACAGCTTTACATGACTGCTGTCTGGGAGGAGGGGGCTCCCCGTTATGAATTTGAGGAGACTGAATAAAGACAAGGGCAAGTTAGAGGGTTAAAGGGGTTCCTATCATGTTTATTCTCATGGAAGTCACCCAGATACGTACCCATGGCTGACTTGAATGCATTCCCCCGGCTGACTACAGGTTCTGGTCCCCAGCTCTGCCTCCTGCTGGTGGCTCAGTCTCCTTGTTGCTTCTGCTTAGCAATACCAGGGCTGTGCAGCTTCTCTCCCCTGCTTTCTCCCTCTGCCCCCTAAGCTCTCTGCTTCCTCTGCTCATACTGCTCTCCTTTGCTCACTCCCATTCTCTCCCCTTCTCCCAGCTTCCCTGCCCCTAGCACTCGGAGGAACTCTGTGGGTGGGTCTCTATGGTGACTGGTGGTAGCCCAACCAATTCCATACAGGAACTGAGGAGAGGAGAGAATGGGTGATTTCTCTCCCTCCTCCCCTGGGCTGGTACTCCCATTACTGACCAGCCGCTCTGTCCCTGGTAAACATCCTGATGCCCATAGACAGGCAGACAGGCTCTTTCAGGTCTACAATGTGTGATATTAAAGCCAGGTGAGAAATCCTGGCATAGATTTCCATTTTCTCTATGGTGACAGAGACTTTATTTGCTCATTCATTCATCCATACAATAAATGTGTATTAAAATAGTTCATTATATGCAGTGATAGTCTAGGCATTATTGATATTTACTGATAGTTTATTGTGTTCCTGGAGCTTGCACACACATTACTGGAGTGGCTGTGTTGCACAGAGGTTACTAAGATAGGTTTAGAACTCAATCAGATCTGTTTGAAGTACCAGTTCCATTCATTGGTACATGTATGACTTTAAGTTAGATGTCCACTAACTTCTGCAAGCCCCAACACACTTACCTGTGAAATGGGAGATCATACTGATTCCTATCTGGCAGGCTTGTTGATAGAAACAAATGACTTAAAGCATATTAAGTGCTTGCATTACCTGGCACATCACAAATTTACATGGTCTGTTTTCATTTTCTCATTTAATCTTCTCAAGACCCTGACCAAGTAAGTATGATCATGCTGCCATTCTGTTTAGAGAGACTGATATTACAGATTATGGAGAATTTATATCCTAGATTTTAGAATGATGTCTACATTTAGTGTTTTATAGTTGAGCAACTGAGGGGCAGAGAAGTCATGAAACCAGGACCACAACCCATGTCTCCTGACTCCCAGGTCAGGTCTCCTTTGTTACTTGCATTACAATCTTCATGGCCATCTAGAAGGAAGCACTTTGAACTGTCTGCAATTTTCTGTCTCCTACTAATGTCAGCATCAGCCTTCCCTTAGTTGAAGGTTGATTGCACAGTTCATGTTTTTCCAGACCATTTTCATCTCTTCTCTCTGTACATTTTGGATTTCCATCCTCATTAACACCTCCACTAGAAAGGAAATGTAAAGGGAAATAAAACTCAAGCCATGCAGTTTTGCTACTTATTAGCAGCTCTTTTAAAAAGATTTGGTGGATGGGGAGGCTGACTTTTAGCTACAGTGGGGTTTTTTTTATTATAGCCATGGATTTAAATTAGCTGGGCTACCTATCTTGCCGTTACTGTGGATAAATGAGAGTCGATTTTCTGGGCTCCCGTGGGCCTGAGGTCACAGAGACTCTCTGTCCACTTAGCCATTCTGGCTCTCTGCCCTCCTTGTTTGTACCTTCTTTTCAGCCCCTCCACCAGGGGTTCCTCATTTCACACTGGAGACAGAGAGGATCCTCTCTCAGGTCATGGCACCCTTGGCCATGTTAGGGCCACTACATTGCGTATGTGAAAGGAGGCTAGGTTTGTGCAAGGTGGTGTCCCTGGGCTGATTCAAATTGGAAAAACACAAAGCTGGATATCAAAACATGTCAGACATTTCCTTTAATTCTTGTTGTATTTTAAAACCTGCTTCCCTTTCTAGCCACACCACTGTCTCCTTGGAGAGTGCAAGCTTTCCTCTGCTGGAGGTCCTTGGGGCTTCCCTGCTGCTTGTTATCTGACTGCATTCAGCCATGGCCTGGGAGGGTGGCCTGGCCGTCAAGTTGCTTTAACCCTGTCATGTGGATCTCCTGTCAGTTTTTGATCTTGGAGTGTCAGCAGAATTCAGTCCCCAAAACATCATGCTCTTTTGGCCTGTTGCACTTCTTAATTCCTTCTGCCCAGTTTATCAAAGACCTTCAATACTTTCTTTTGTCTTTTATCACCTAAAGTCTTTCTCTTATGATCTGACTTCCAGCAACCAAGGATGGGCTGAATTTTAATGGTGAATGTGACAGTGAGCAGCCATTTGGGAACTGGGGAGGGCGACTTCACGGGTCTCAGTTTTCTCATCTATAAAAGCACGGGGCTGTTCTAAGTGACACGGTTCCTTCTGGCAATAGATTTCTATGCTTCTGTAAATATTTGTTTTAAGAAGTTTTGCTTCAGATTCGTGGAACCAAATAACTGTGTATTGGCAGGAAATCAGGCAACTGGTTATATAGTCTAATATTTTCATTAATCATATGATTCAAATTCTTCATCTCATTTTTTTCCTCATACAATCTTCTGTTAAAAGTCTTACTGGGATTATGAGAAGAAATGGGATACTATCAGTAGAAGCTCTTTAAGCATTTCATGATATAATAAGAGTGGTGTTATTATAAACCTAGGGCATAATTACTAGTATTTTAAGATTTCTCTGATGGAACAAACCAGTAGCTTGTTTTTAGAATCTTCAGGTAAGGCTCTCCCAAAATTTAAGGTTACTCTTTTTCATGTTGTATGCTTTGAGTTAGACATGATTGTTTTGTAATTAAAATTTTTTATAAGATGTTTGAAAATTTCTGGTAAAATTAAAATGATTTTTTTTCCTAACTAAGGAGTTCAAACTCAGAAAATGTGATGTGCTAGAGAAGAAAGTGTACTAGACCAGAGTCAGAGGTCCTGAGTTCAAGGCCCAGCTCTGTCCTACTGCCCCTCGAGGGCAGAGCTCTGCTTCCCCAGCACCCAGAATAGCTCCTGGAACTGAATCCCTGGGGCTTGAGGTGTCCCATAAATATATTAAATATCTAATAATAGATAAAGAATAACAAATATAATGATATGATAAATAACTGGGTGCCCTTGGGTACCTTGTTTAACTTCTCTGTGTCTTATTTCATTAACCTGGAAAAAATTAGGGCTAGGCTCTGGGTGAGATGTAGAACAAACATTGTCCTTGCTCTTGGGGAGTGGATAGGACAAGAAGAGATAACATACCCTTAACCCATTTCAGAGGCTCTCTGGAGGAGTATAGGGAACAGGGCCATTTTTGTACTGTTTGCCATTCATAGGGATGTGGAGAAGCTCAGGCACCCCCATTCCTGACACCCACTCATTTCTGAGAAAATCCTTCACAGAATGGGGGAACTTCTAGGGACCTTCTCTTTTCATCCCTGCTTATTTCTGTGTTACTACTCTTCACCACCGAGAGGTAGAACTCATCCTGTTGAAAAGGCCAGAGCCTTCAATTCTTTGGACATTCTTTGCAAAGAACTACTTTCAACTTTGGCTAACGATGCTGTAGGAACAGTAGTCTCCCTATGCCAGCTTCACATTCCATGGTGTCAATTACCCCTGGCCAGTCGTGGTCCGGGAGCAGGTGGTTCTCCTTCTGACGTGGCTAATGGTGCATCAGAATGCCTGTGTTGTTCACCTCACTTGTTTCATCACGCAGGCATTTGATCACCTCATCTCATCACAAGATGAAGGATGAGGACAGTAGAAAAAGATATTTTGAGGAAGAGACCACATTCACATAATTTATTACAGTATATTGTTATAATTGTTCTGTTTTATTAGTTGTTAATCTCTTACTGTGCCTAATTTATAAGTTAAACTTTATCATAGGTAAGTATTATGTCATATATTATACATAATATAAGTATTATAAACTATATCATAGGTAAGTATTATAATACCTATATTACCATAGTATATGCATATGGTTTGGTACTATCTCCAGTTTCTGGCATCCACTGGGAGTGTTGGAAGTTATCCCCCACAGATAAGGGACAGACTACTGTATACAGAACATTTAAGAAGCTTCTGTGAACACAGCTGACTTTATACATAACCTGGCAGTTTCTGATTATATACTCATTTTCTCTCAGCCCACCTTTCCCTTCAAAGAAATCTGAGTCCTTTTATTTTATTCTGTCCTTGTTTCCCACCAGGATTTGGAACTGAATAACATTTTTAATTATTTGAGAAGAAGAGAATTTGGGAGCAGGGAGATGAGAGAGGTGAGCTGGTCATCAGAACTGGAGCTTTGGGGGTTCAGCATTGGGCAGAAGAAAAGAAAAATATTTCTGTCTTTTGGGAGGAAGGAAGGAAGGGAGCTGTGGACAAGGAGTGGGAGAATCAGGGGCTCAGAGCCTGCTGGGTGGCTGCTCCAGCCTGGAGTCCTGGGAAGGGGGAATGTTGCCAGTGCCCTGTGAACTGGGGAAAAGAGTTGGAGAAGATGCTCTGGGGAGCAGTGACAGCCTCCTAGGTGATGGGGAGGTGTCATGTAATTATAAATGGAACCCACAGGTTTTCCAATCAGAAGCATTTAAGTTACTCTGCATGTCAAGAACCATAAATGTACTGGAAAAAAGAAGTTAACAAACTGGTCCCTCTCTTCAATTCTGGGAGACAGCCCTGCTATATAAGCTTAACAAACACATTTTAAACTCTGCTGGGTTTCTGATTACAAAAGTCATGCTTGTTCATTGTAGAAAATAGAAAAAAGCATCCAGAAGAAAATAAAAGTCACCTAGAAAGAGCCTTCTGAGAGATGACCTCTGTTAACATTCTGGCATGGAGCTTTGCAGTCCATACAAACAAACAGGATTATAACATCCATGTCATTTTGTCGCTTGCTTTTGTACCTAAGTCTAAATTTTGAACATCTTATACGTCTTTAAATAGTTGCCTTCAACATAATTTTTAATGTATGCCATTCACTCTTAACTGGTTCTCCATGGCTATTTATGCTTCTGTGAAGCTTGGGCCAGGTTTGGAGTCACCATCTTATCTTGGTCTTGTCTGCATGGAAGTGGTCTCTGGTCTCTACCTGTCTCTGCTTTGCACCCTCTCAGACACTGAAGAGCCCTATTTCCCTGTCAGGGCTAATGCTTCAACCTTTGCTCTTGATCACAATCCCCCTACAGAAACCTGCTTGCACATGCCCCATCTCTACACCAGTTTTCGTGTCCATCATCATGTTCCTAGTTCAAGCCCGTAATTTCTCCCACTTAGTAGACTATCGAAAGAGAGTTCTTAACTTATCTGCTCCCCTCCAGTGTCTCTACTTAGCCTGCTTTATGCATCTTTGGCATATTAATCATACTAAGTTGCAGCCATGATATACCCCTCCTCTGCTCTGAAACATCTAGCATCTCCCCACCACCTCCTATGTCAAGCCCAGACACCCTAGGCTGGCACGCAGGGCCTTTCATGCATGGCCTCATTTCCCATACAAGGGAGAAAGTTTTAACCCTTCTCTTTTTGTCATCCCGCCAAAGCCAGTTAGTCACAGTCTCCCATTGCTTCCACCCTGCTGTTTTCTCTCTGACCGGCCCTCATCCTCTCCACTGCTTTACTCCACCCTTAGCTCACCCTACTGATGACTGACTGACTTCAAGAGACTCTTCCCTTGCTTTTCCTGCCTCCACTCCTTCCTCCCCAACATGACTCTTCACGCTGTACACAGAATGCTCTTCTAAAGTGAAGTGTGACCAGCATACATTCCCTTAAAAATCTTTCATGGTTCCCCGTAGCATTTAGAAAAAGTCCTAATTCTTGAGCATATCCCAAAAGCCCTTCCTGATAGGGGTCCCGCCTCCTGTCCCTGTATAATCTCCTTGGTGCTGAGCCTGATCACACCTAGCCCCTCCAGTCCCCCAGGTACCCCAGGGGTGTTCTCCACTCTCGGACATGCTGCCCGTCCTTGTTGTCTTCCCCTCCTTGAGACTCCCCTGCCCCTGCCCCTGGACCACCGGCTCATCCAAGTGCTTCCACACCTCCTTGTCCTTCCTTTTATCCTAGTTTCAATCATATTGCATTGTAATTGCCCTTTTACCTGTCTGTAAAGTAAGGAGCCTTGAGTTCCCTGAGGGCAGAAATAGTATTTTATGTGTCTTAATACTTCCCCAACACCCAGTACATGGGATACAACTGGTTTTTCGATAATTTCTGGTGCATGAGAGAATGGGTAAGTGTCCTTATATTTTGTAGTGCTGTCTTAAGCTCTCGGACCCTGAAGATGGGGTACCAAGCACAGTGGTGCTTATGGTCCCTCAGAGGCAATACGGGCAAAAGGAATTTGGTAAATAGTTGGATCTAATATGCAAGTCCCATGATTGCTCTGTCTTCATCCTTTCATCTGTGCCTGGGGCTGTTGATACATACATGTTTCTGGGCTTTTCGTGTTTAGGGTTTCTGTGGGTGTTTGTGTATGCACTGTGGCTGGAGAACGGTGCTGTCAGCTGTCATCCCAGAGGCGACCCTGTGCCTGGGAGCCCGAATGGAGACATGACTAGCCCAGCGCCACTTTGACCTTTGCCCATGATTTGATAGTGATGACAAGGCCAGCGATGATGTGGTGATGATGGAAAAACACAAAAATGTTTTATCTGTATCAAGCATAGGCTGTGGATGTGAGTGATGCCTTCATTCTATTCTGGTCACAAGGCACAGCCCTTGTCCATAATAAGCCTGACATGTCCCTGGTCCAAGTCACTAAACACAATAACAGTTGCCTTCTAGGGTCCCCATGCTTTCATTCAAGGCTCGTGCCAGAAACATTCAAATTGGGTTGCCTTTCCTTTTAAGACCCTTTAGCAGCTCTTGTTGCATTTGGATCTGAGGTCTTTATAAGAACTTATGAGGTCGTGCCACCATGCGGATCCTGCCTTCCATCCCGGATTCGTCCCACTTCCTTTTCTTCCTTAATCGTTCCATTTCAGCTGCTCTAGAAATCTTTCCATTTCCGATCTCTTTCCCACTTCTCCATCTCTTCTCTGTCATTCCCCCTGCCTGGAATTCTCTCCCTTTGCTCTTTGCATGACTGATGGCTTCCCTTGCTTGAAGTCTCAGCTTGGGTTACCCTGGCCACCCTTTCTAGTAGGCCCTCCACTGTGCTGTTACTCTGTGCTTTTCATTTTCTTCACAGCATTTCTTACCGACTGTAATTATGAATTTATCTTTTGGTTTACTTGTTTATTGCTACTCTTCAAATCAAAACCCTAGCCCTTACTGGCCGAATGACTTGGGCAAATTATATAACCCACTTTCACCCCAATATCCTTATCTGAAAATGGACATATTTTTTCTTGAAGGCTATTACTATATGCCAAGTACTGTGCTAATCACTTAATATGAATTGATATAGGCCTCCCAGCAGAGGGGCAGAGAGAGAGTAGTGAATGGTGTAGACAAAGTTTGAACACATGGCTTCAGAGTCCATGCTCTTTACTGCTTTTCCAGGCTAAGTGCAAACATTCATTGAATACATAAATGAGAATCTTCCTTCTGAGCCCTCCTGGTTTTTCTCTGAAAGAGCTCTGCATGACAGCAGGAGCATTTACCAGCTTTCGAGGTGCATCAGGGCCCCCCCCACCTTGCCCCACTTACCCTCCTTGGAAGGAAATGTGGCTGCCCTGGTCCATGAATACTGGAAACCGAGCTCCAGCCCCCAGGGGGCCCTGATGAGATGGAGGC
The DNA here is from genome assembly GCA_032199065.1 of Smutsia gigantea. Taxonomy (NCBI): domain Eukaryota; kingdom Metazoa; phylum Chordata; class Mammalia; order Pholidota; family Manidae; genus Smutsia; species Smutsia gigantea. The sequence continues at coordinate 1,002,561 of JAVSCE010004722.1, read as the reverse complement.
AGAGACCTCCTGCCTTTGTGTCTTTCAGGCACATAACGCTGTGTGTGCTCCTGGCTGCGTCTGCTGCCTGCAAATATCCAGCTGAAAGGCATTCACTCCTGGTTGATCCTTTTCTTTTCTTTGACAAAAGGCGAGAACTATGTGGGGAGGATATGCCTTTCCTCTGAAAAGAATGAAGTCCAGAACCAGCCTTACTGCTCCCCTGATCCGTTCAGAGGACCCAGGAGCCTGGCAGCAGGGGCAGGGGCTTGGCTCAGGAGGACGCAGGATCTGCAGCCCCACTTTCCCTAGATGAGCCCCTGACCCTGAGGGGTGAGAGGTGCTGCGGAGGGACAGGCTTTGCCTTCCAGCCGCTGATGACAGATTCCATCACGCACGGGGGTCCACATTTCCATTTTCAGCGCCTGTTTCTTTTTCACCAACAGCGTGCTCAGGGGCTGTAGGGATTCCTGCGAGCCTCCCTCCCGGCAGATGAGCTCCATCTCTGGGGCTTTACCTGCAGCAGCTGCCTCCCTGAACAAGCTGCTTTCTCTTCATTCTCCCAGATCTGTCCCTGCGTACCAGGCATGCAGCAAGAAACTCTTGCATTAATACATAACCCTTAGTGACTCTCAGATGACCCTGAGCAAGTCTCCCCCGCAGGAAAATGGCATTGTAAAGAGAGGAGGTGGTGTGAACAAAGGCACAAGGTCAGGAAATCGTGTATGCACTTAGGAAACAGCGAGCGCTTGCATTTGGATGACAATAGCATACCAGCTAGGGAGTGTGTGGATTATCTATTCTTTGCCTTTCTTATCCCTGCTTGGTGCCCCAGGAGGCAGACTTCTATGGTTCCATCACACAGATTCCCTTGCCCTGAGGTTCCCTGTTGGGATTAGCCAATAGGAGGCATGGGAAGCCATCAGAGATGGGAGGAAGGGGAGGTGGGGTTACGCATTCCCTTCACCTGCCCCTCCTGGCCCCCTGACCCCGGCTGGCCGAGGTTCTGGCAGAGCTACAGTCCTATGGTCCTCCAGGGACACTTCTGTCACAGGCTCCCCTTCCCTCGCAGCAGCTCTCACAGGGGTGTGGTGACACCGTTCTAGCCTTGGTCCTTCAGGCCTGGAGGCAGTTCTGTCCACCGTTGCTTGACGCTGCCTGAGGGATTGATTCACCTTCTCTTGCTGGCTCCTTGGGCCTTCCTCACATGTCTATAAATAGCAGAGCCTGAGTGAATTCTCTGGAACTGAACCCTTTGGTGTATGTGCCGTGTGTTCCCTGGTGGACCATGCAGAGTAGTGGGAAGCTAGGCCAGTGAGATTGGAGATAGGTCGGATTTTGGAGCACATGGAGGGCTGTGCTCTAGGTTTTGTATTGTTCAGAAATCATTAAATGTTTCTGAATACAAGAAGGACTTGAGTCGAGATAAGTGGCAGCAGTCAGAAGGAAGAAGAGCTGTGAAGGCAGGACATGGTGCAAAATGTAATGGTGAAGAAAGAATGGAGTGCCACTTACCGGTTTGTGAGAAATGGAGAGGGAGCCTGTGAAATTGGGTCCAGGTCTCCAGGACCGGGCTAAGGAGAAGGAGTACCACAAGCAGAAGGTGCGGGAGGGGAGTTGCTGCTACATCTAGTTTGACATAAGTTGAAAATGCCTCAAAAGCTTCCTCTAAAAATTGTGGTCATGGTTTTCTGCCTGGGAGGGGCTGAGGTGGTATGAAATATATCACCAATCACCCCTAAGCCTGGTGTAGCTCAGAATATATCATGCAGAGGTACTGCCCTTCTGTGGAGGGGGGTTCCTTAGTAATCATCCAGTATAATTTTGTCATTTTGGCGGGTTCATCCACAACAGCCATCTGGGGTTTGCTAGGTAACAATGAGATCTCAAATCTTTTTTGTAGCTGTGCCTTTTATTTAGAAATGAGTTGAAGCAGCGAAATACATCAGATGAGGACAGCTCGAGGGAATGAGGGCTACTTAGTGCAGGGAAGGGAAGGCCGTGGGGAAAAGGAGATTTGCTCTGTGCAATGCCAGCAGGCAGCTCGGAGGGTGGGGAGTGGAGGTGTTGGGGAGAAACAGGCTTCCACTCTAATAGCAAAGAGCCTCGGAAGATTGATTCACCCTGCCCATCAATGGGATGAGCCTCTTGCAGAGTGGGGAGTGCCTGGTTATGAATGGGATTAAATTGAGGCTAAAGGCTTGGTGGTCACTGACTTTATACACAGACTTCCTGTTTTGTGCTATAAACTGGGCTGAAGAAAGTCATATCATATTCCATTTCCCTGAGTTCCGGCCCAGGGATTCTGTGACTTTCCTATCGCCTAAGTACAGATGCAGAGGTGGGCTGATGGCCACAAAGCTGAAACCAGCAGCTGTCCAGGTCCTTGGCCTGTCATTATAGGTATGTTCTAGAGGGAATCCATAGTGCAGAGAGCAAACAGAGTCCCTTTGTGGGTCAGAAGCTGAATAGTCTTATTTGTTCCTATTCCTCCACTGTGGTTATCTTTGTCTCCTTTAAGTAATATCCCATTTCCTGTCAATTCAGATTAACAGCATGAGTTTGATTGGCCAACCTTGTGGGGAATATGTAGACGAGAGAACAAATGTGCTTTTTTCCCCCTTGAGGTTCTACCAACTGGGGAGAGTTTCAAAGATTTCTTTTTAAATCTCAATTGACGATGGGATAAAGGAAATGTGCTGTGATGAAAGTGTGTCTGGAATGTAGAAAGGGGGTGAGTGAGGAATTTCTTGCTCAGTGGGGGTAGAGGTGAATTGCTTTCTTTGGGACAAAGGGTATTACAAAGATAAATGCTTACCTAGAACCACAGTTTCTAGAGGAATTCAGAGATTTTTCTACCTCAGTCTTCCATTTGGTAAATCATACATACAGTATTTATAAATTGACTTCAACTTTGCATTCGGTTTTACATGCACTGTTGCAGTTTATCTTGTGAAGCAGGGGTGGCAAATAATACTCTTCCCATTTACCATAAGAGTAAACGGAGACTCAGAGAGGTCATGTTTCCTGTTCAAGGTAATACAGATGATAAGTGGATGAGCTAGGCTTTGAAGATGAATCCTTTAGTCTTCCTGCTACATCCTCATGAGACATTAGATTATAAAGGAACATGCATTGTGTATTTATCTTATTCCAGTCACTGGGCTATACACTTTATATAGGTTAGTTCATTCAATCCTTGCAACAATCCCCATTTTCCAGATGTGGAAACTGAGGATGCTTCCTCCAGTCTCTGGTTCTACCAAAACAAAGACTGCAATTTAGTCTCAAGGTTGTTGGCTTACCTTATCTCTAACACTAAGATGAAAAGAAATGTTGATAGCATTCAGCTCAGGAAAATAAGTGCATGTATGTCTTTGTGTATAAAGGGTATGTGTGGGCCATGCACCCTCCCAGAGCTCCACCGTGTACCTATAACTGCCTGATCACATATCCATTTCATTACACTCCCAGAAACTGAAATGTTCCATTTCTCAAATTAAACTCATTATCTTCTCCCTAATACCTTTCCTCCTTTGCATTCTCTTTCTTGACCAGTGCCATGACTCAGGTTCGACACATACACCAGGTGTTGGTGTTAAGGCCTCTAGATTTTGCTTCGACAAAAATGCTCATGCCATTCTAGACTTTCCAATCCCGCTGCTGTGCCTTTAGTCAGACCCATATAATCTCATCTGGACTTCAGCAGTCCATGTCTAATGGAGCCTCTCTATTCCTCTTCTGACACTACAGATTGTTTCAAGTCCTGTTTTGCAGAAACATAGATCTTAACCAACTATTCTCTTCCTCCAAAATCTTTGTTGGCTTCCTGTTCTACTCATTCATCTCTCATATGCTAACTGGGCAACTCCCAAGTGCCAAATCCTCTTCTACGTGGGCATCCGGAGTGAACAAAGCAGTTACCTGTCCTTGTGCCTCTTAAACAGTGCGTGCTCCTTATCCTTGCATTCAAAACCATCTACAGTTTGGCTCACTTTACTTTATTGTCTCTCCGCATATCTGCAGGTGATAGCCCCATTCTTTGTCACATACTCACACTGACCGTTCTCAGTGTCCTTTCTTTGTGCTTCGTTGGGCGGTTTCCTTGACCTGGAGTTCTCACCTGCCCACATCTCCTGGGACCCAGGTCAGCTGCCTCTCTTCCCTGAATCCATTCCAGATTACACACCTTCCTCAGCAACTCTGGTCAGAATTAACCTCACCTAACCCTGAGCACAGTGCTTTTATATGTTACGGTCATTATCACAGCCTGCATTATTTCCATGTCTGCTGCCTCACAGACTGGGATCCTTGAGCAGAGGAAGGTCTTATCTGGGTTTGTGTTCTCAGTGCTTTGCTCAGTCCTTGGCATGTAGTGGATGCCCACTTTGAAATATTGAATTTCTTGATAGTACTTCAAGGAGGGGCTTTAACAAACTTACACTACTAAGTAATCTTGCATGCTGGTGTACAAGTTCGGGAAGGCACTTTTAAGCCTCTAGGTGGCAATGTTACTGTGCTCAAAGTGAGGTTGCTACAAGTCTGGAAATTCTATCAAGCCGGGAGGGTACCTGCCTTCCTGACTCCTCTCTCTTTCCCTCCTCCCTGCCCCCATCCCTGCCTCCTTTCTTCTGTCCCTCCTCTGTCCTCTCCCTCTTCTCTCATCTCCCTTTCTGTTCATCTATTAAATCTCTGCATGGATTTTTAAAAAACACCAAGGTGTAATTGTAAGCACTGAGGGAAATGCACAAGGTCTGTTGGAGACCCTAACTCCTCCCTCATACACTTTGTGTAGAATTTTACATTTTGATATTTCTAACAGATTCCATTTAAAGGAAGTGACTGGAAATGGCTTCATGACATCTCTGCCATCTACATCCACTTCTGGACGAGTCATAGATGCTGGGCACCGAGCAGAGCACCTGGCTTTGTCCAGCAGATCTGAAATGGACTTGTTGACCAGGGTTAGGGCTGCATCAACAGAGGTTTAAGTTCAACTCAGGACCAAGGCCGAGTGGCCAAATTTGCTGGGAGCACAACTCAGAGAAGATGGAGAGCGGGAGAGATGGCGGCTGGGCCGGGCAGGATGGAAGCAGGCAGCAGAGCTCCAAAAAGGCAGGGTGAGATTTAACAAATCTAAATCTCCACCTGCCTATTCTTCCACAGTGCCCGCTGCTCTCACAATTCAGCATTTCAAAGGGGGATGGTGGAGGAGGGAATTGGTAATTTAAGCATGAAAAATGTCACTTTGCCTCAGAGCAAACTGCTTCTCTATGCCCTGGCTCCTTTTGTGTGGTTTGGGTTTAGGCATATCTGGAAGATCATTTCCACAATACTAATAGGAAGGCTCACTGTGCTCATTTGTTATGAGATGTAATGGGACTTCCTCTCGCTCTGAGAGCAGCAGCCACCTAGGACCACTGGTTTCTATTTTCCTGTCACCAAGAGAAACTCTCTCCTTTCTCTCTCTCTCTCTCTCATACACACACACACCAAAGAACTTCTGGATTTCCACTTAAAAATTTTTCTTTGAGACAATTAAAGTCCATTCATTTTCTTCCAAATCCTATTCTTACACTCTTTTCCTGCCTCAGGTTTAAGGTCATTTGGTTTTGAAGAGAGGCCCTTTTAGCTGTATGCCATTAATGAATCCAAATCCTTTCTCTTGCCAAATTCCTCAATATCTTTTGCTTCCTAAACAAACACAAGCTGTACTTTTCTCTCCTTTCTGCTTCGCACACACAGCTCTAGTTTATCATCACTAACTTTTGGAGGCCATGCATTTATTGCTCAGTACTTGATTTCTCTGTTGATTATTTATCATTTCTTAAAAATTTGGGTACAACTTTAAGAGATGTTCAGAGCTCTGCTTGATTTTTCTGTCTCCTTATAAAAATATATTCCTTTTAAGAAATATTTTTTTATTCTGTCCCAAGTTCTTTGATCAGTGCCATTGATCTCTGCCACCCTGTGGGTATCTGGAGACCTATGCATGAAGCACCACATTCTTCTGATACTGGCTAGACCTTTGTAGGATTCCTGATTGGGCTACCCTCACACTCTGTAGTTGTCACTGGGAGAGTAAAAGTCTTTCCTTTCCATGCTTTAAATGTGGAGGAGAATGAATAGAAGCATCTGTCACATGGGTCTGGAGTATGGTCAAAGTCTTTATAGTTCCCCAAAGCTCCTTGAACAAAATATCTGTCTTTTCTTTTCCTTGTCTTCTTAGGTGGTTTCTGGAATGTGGCTCAAACTGCCCTCTGCCTGGGCCATGGTTGGCACCCCCTGTAGCTCCTTCCTGCATTTCTCTTCCTTTTGTAGGATTCCTTGCAATCTGACCAGTGCTAGAGAACCCTGGGGACCATAAGGAGCCAGTGTGAAGTGCGCAAAGCCTGTCGGGCCTCTCTACCAAAGGGATTTCTAATAATTTTCTGAAAATCTGTGATGGAAAATGAGAATGCCAGGAGGAGAAGTGGTGACCCAGAAGGGCACCCATAGCCTGCGATGTGGCTGTGAGAGAGGGATTGGATCGGCTTAGTGGTTGAGAGTGTGGGTTTCCACATCAGTCAGATTTGGGCTCCAATCCCCTGTGTGGCATTGGGAAAGTTACTTAGCCTCTCTAGGCCTCTTTTCTTTCTATAAAATAGGGATAATCATAGCACTGTGAAGGGTTGTTCTGAGGATCATATGAAAGAATGTAGGCAAAGTTCTTAATAGGGTGCCTGAAACAGGCCAAGTGCTCAGTGGATGCCATCTGTCACCTGTGATTAAGGTGATGAATCTTCGGGCTGGAAGAACCTTAGAGATCATCTGCCCACTCTTTCCTCTTACAGCTGAGCAGCTGTCCACAGTGACTGGGCCAGCTGATGACACCACTTCTGGTAAAGGCAGGTCTCCTGAATCCTAACCCAGATGCCACAGTTGCAAGCCCTTGGCCTTCCACCCTATTCCGATAAGGGTGGTGGGTGATATACCAGTTATTCGATCAATGAGTGTGTATTAAGCAGAGGCAATGACAAGAATACACAGATCCTCTATTCAGCAATCCTGTCATATCATAGGGGAAATAAAATATGCATTGCTAACTGAAATTCAGAGCACTATATGTGCTCATTAAATAAAGACTGAAGAAAAGCTCCATGGAGGGCAGTGAAGAGGCCACATAGAGCTGAATGATAAGGTAACACTCCACGAACACTTACTGGGCCCCTGCTGTGTGTGAGGCACAAGGGGCATACAAACTTTAAGAGCAGGAACTCTCTCTTATTTATCTTTGCATACTCAGTATCTACCACGGTGCAGGCACGTGGTAGGTGGCCAACAAATATTTGTAGGGGAATGAACAGTCTGCGGTCTCTATCATCTGTCAGCAGTCGAGAGGCCGACATGAGATGGGCTGGCAGCACCACTGTCTCTGCTTCTCCATTTCTGTGTCTCCAGGTGTCCCCAGCAGGAGAGCAGGACCCAGAAGTCAGCCCTGAGGTGGTCACCGTAATTGTTCTGTATGAGGGAGGGCTCTGCTCACAGTGTCCGACTTCCCCCAGGGAGCCCTTCTCTCCTTTCCCTCAGGGTGCTTGTGTCCCACAGCACATGCCCACAGCACTCTACACCACGCTAATCTGGTCAATGATTGCATTTTGTCGTGTTCTAGCCCAGCTTGGCTGCTCTGTTAGAAAGCAAGCTGAGAGGTGGAATCTGATTTCTAGTGGGTTCTGCTGCTTTGGCTGGAGGACTGAGAGGAGCTGTGCGGCTCGATTTATTGCTCAAATAACCCTCCCTGAAACCTGTGTTGCCTGTCTCTGTGGGACAAATGGATATTGTCAGTGTTATTGATTTGACGTTTTCCCCCTCATGGTGGACAGTGTCTGTGCCCTCACTTCTCCATTCTCTTGGGTGTGGTGAGACAATTTAGAACCATTTCTAGGAAACCCACACACCTCCCTTTGGCATTTTGGGGAAAGAAAAACATTTATTTTTATTATACTATAACAGACATACAATATTACATTAGTTTCATGTGTGCAACGGAAAAACATTTTTGACATGAGCACAAAATAATGCCCTGGACACAACTCTGATTGTGCCGCAGGCAAACTGGAGCCCATGGAAAACAGTTTGGTGGACACAGTTGTAATGCGGGCTCTTGTTTCTAATGGAGGTTCCCTCTCGGCTGGGAATCCAGCTGACTGGTTGGGCTCTTCAATGATCTGCGGGTGGAACAGAACGGAGAACATTCTGGGTTTTCCCTCATTCTTCAGTAAGGAAAGAATGTAGGCTCAGAGAACTTTCTTTTTCAGCTAGGACTTAGGACTGGTGCCACTAATGTTCTTCATTAGCGTGAGGGGCCGGGAAGAAGGAAGTGCTCAGAAGTGTCAGGCTTGGGTAGCATAATCAATTTTTAAAAGAATAACCTTTCTATTGTTTTGATTTTTTTATTGTAAAATTATACGTGTTCATCAGAGAAAAATCAGGACATGAGACAGACAATCAGGAAAGAATTACTAAAACACCACAGTGCTAACAGCTTACCGATTTTTATCTTCCCAGACTCAGCACAGCTACCTTTCAGGGTCAGAGGACAGAAAAGGCATTACTCCTTCTTCACCTTCCATTTAAAAAATCAGGGCTGCTTTGTGTGAACTGAATAATGGAAATATCTTATATTTGCACACTTTATTGTATTTACAAAACACGTTTAAGTATATCATTTTATTTAACCTTATATCGACCCTCTGATTGAGGTTATTACCCTCATTTTATAATTAAAAAAAAAACCCTGAGACTGAGAATGGTATATAGTGACTTCCTCCAATTAAATAGCAGGTAAAAGGTAGAGCTAGGACTTGAACTGAGGTCTTTGATTTCAGAAATAAAGTGCAGTTTACTAGATCCCAGCCACCTCATCATTTTATTGGAGCCCTGTGTATCAGTGATTGCTATAACAATACTGTGTAATAAGCCACCTCAAAATTCCATGGCTCACAGTAATATTCATGCTGTCACTATGGGTTTGCAATTGACTGCAGTTAGCTGGTCTAGATTGGCCTCACCTGGGTGCCTCTGCCTCAAGTCTCAGATTAGCTGGATCTGGCTTATGCCTGTGTCTTGGGTTCACCTCTATTCTGGGTATATTTATTCTGAAGACCAGATTGAAGAGGATGCTCTTCTTGGGGCAGATCACGGGGATACAGGATCTATGATAGCACAAACACATTAAAAGTCCCTGTTCCCCCCATGCGTGGTGACATTCCATTGGCCAAAGCAAGTCATGTGGCCACACTCACACAATGAGGAAGAATATACTACCCACAATGGGAGGGAGTGTTAATAATTTAATAACACAAGCCATCACAACCTGGCCTCTTCTTCAGTGTCCTCCTGCATGCAAAATATACTTACTCCATCCCACTACCTTTTATGTTTCATCCAATCTCCATCAGGCTTGAAGTCTAAGATTTTGAAAGTATACCAACTCCTGATATGCCTCATATTGACTGAGAGACTTCTGAAATAAAAAGACAAGGTATTGCCTTCCCAGCCACCCAACATGCAGTGCTCACACGGGCAGCAGAACTGCAAGAAATACTCCCATTTGAAAAACGGAGGAATGGTAGCTACATTGTAGTCACTGATCCCCAATTTAGAAATCCTACTATGTAGCCAAGTTTCCTTATTGTGTAGGTATAGGGGGATCTTTTACTAGGCCAGGGATTGGCAACTGTAAAGGATCAGATAATAAAAATTTAGACTTTGATAGCCATATGGTATCTGTTGTAACTTCTCAATTTTGCATTGTACTGAAAGCAGCAAAGACAGTATCTAAATGTGTGGGTGTGGTTGTATTCCAATAAAACTTTATTTACTAAATGAAGTGGCAGATGGGGTTTGGCCTGTGGGCCATTGTTCACTGACCCTGGGTTAAGCCCCAGTTCTGCTCCCTGGAAGCGACTTATTAGTCCACTGGTTTTCATGTCTTTGGCTCTAATTTCCAAATGGTCCTTCCTTTTTCATCATCCACCATGCATGGTCACTTCTAAAAAGGACTTTAGAGAATAAGCTTTTCTTTCTGGATCAGCAACTGTTTCACCCTGCTTTCTGCTTATGGAAATGTGGGGACCAGAGATCTTTTTTACATCTCAAACAGTTGCCGTCTCAGGTTGACGGCATTTTGCCAATGCAGGTGTCTCAAAAGTTTAGAGTTTCCTGTGTGTGATTTCAGTCAACTTCATGTTAGTTACATCTATGACTCATTTTGAGACACGTCTTTCTTGAGACTTAATTTCGGCTACCTTGGGTTTACAGTCCGCTGTGGGTTCATGCCTTTTATATTTCTGGGAACACTTTGTTCAGTTAAAAAGAACTGACAGCCACCACTTCAGTCCTTTCCCAAGTTGTAACAAAGGCTGTGACAACCATACCTTTGATTCAGCTTTTGTTCTGAGGCTGATAGTATGGTAAGGTTAAAGACAGTTTTGCCTTTCAAACCTGTAAGTCCTAAAAGTTCTGGACTTTCTATATGTTCTCTCAGCATTGCTCACCAACTGGTCAGTTCATTTATAAACTCAGCTTTGTCTTGAATATCTTATCCATCTAGTAACAACCAAACTACACCATGAACATTCTGTCTTGACACTTTCTTGCCCAATGCTTCAAGTTCCTTGGGCACATTTTCTGCCTGCTAAGTTATCACAGATAAGTTCTGCCAAGTGTTTCATCACTAAGTAACATGAGATGGCATGTTTCCAGCTTTCTGTAACAGTTTCCTAGTTATCTGCTGCCTGGTCACCAAACCGCAGTCATATTTCAGGTTTTCACTCTGGCAGTACTCCCCTTCTGACACCGAGTTCTGTGTCGACCAGCTATTGCTACAGTAATTCTGCACAATAAACTAACTTGAAACTCATGATTGACAATAACAAGCACTTAACGCTCACATCCACAGGTCTGCCCTCTTACTGTCAACCCACTGATCTAGGCTGAGTTCAGCAAGAGGCCCTGTTTTAGGTTGTACATTGATGGGGTGTTTTCAGGCTAGGTTTTGGGCTCAGGTCTTTTTCCTGTGAGTTTGCTTTGTGCCCAGGCTGAGAAGGGGTAGCAGCTCCCTGGGGATAAGCCCTTCTTATGGTGTCACTAGAGCACTGTAAGTTGAACCACACAACCCATTTAAAGCTTTTTCTTACATCATATCCACTAACATACCATTGGAGAAAGCAAGTTACAGGGCCAAGCCTAACATTAGTGGAGAGGCAGGTATACTCTACACAGTGGGCAAAGGAAGGGGGGGATATTTTACTGAATAATAATTCAGTGGTCTCACTGGGATTCACGCTGAAGATATGAATGTCAAAAAGAGGAGGAAATGAACGTTTATCAAATGCCTTCCTCACGTGATCTGGTTTTTCAATTTATTACTCGCCACTACTTTATGACCAAGTTCTGGCCAATGGGATGCAGGTGATGTGCATGGTACTTCCAGATGGTGTCCCTGAAAGAAACAGGCACGCTCCCCCATTGTTCCTTTCTACCTCCTGCTGGCCAGGATGTGACAGTGGGAGTTGAGGAGCCACTTTGATCCACCTAGAGGATCAAAGCCACATGTTGGCGATGGCAGGCTGCATTCCCAACCCTGGATCATGGTTTGGAAGAGAAACTTTGATCTTATTTAAGTCACATTTTCGTATCTTTGTTACAGCAGTGTAGACTGTACATAATCCTTCTAGATTGTTACACAATAGGGGAAAAATATTGTTTAAACCACTGCATTTTTGGGTGTCTTTGTTCTAAGAACTTAGTTTGTTCTTTAACAGAAATTGTAATGCTTCTATTCCTGGTGGTTGAAGGAATTAGTGAGGTCACATGAAAAAAAGTAAGATCCTAATAGACTTTCTGAATAAATGGCACTTGTAATAATAATAATGTACTCCATTAGTAACATAATTGATATAAAATGTAAATATATTTAATATAATTATAAAATACAATTAACATAGTAATAATTATTATAATTAATTGCCAGTACTGATGAAGTACTGGTCAAATTCAGTGCAGGTTAGCAAGCTCTACTGAATTGTCAATCATAGTCTCCCAGTGAGCTCCTCTTTCTTCTGCCTCCATCTCTCTTAGTGTCGTTGTTCCCTCTGTCATTATCTTCAATAGTGGCCCACTTGGACTTCAGCTTCTTTGTTTGAAACAATAGTTAAGAGTTAGAGGTGTTTGAGTGGGAGAACTCAAGCCTTGAGTGACTTATGTTGAGTATGGTTGAGGTGTTCCACTGGTTTCCAAAATAAAATAGCAGAAATGTTGTGTATGTTGTCCCTTTGGCACCACATATTCTGGACTTTTAAAATATATCTCAATCCCTGGCAGACCCCTCTCAAATGCATGTAGGTGGTTCAAGGAAAACTAATCACCATTTCTGGAAAAGCAGCCTTTCATTTAATAGCCTATGGACAGAAGATCAATAATATTCTCTGAGCATATGAAGAATAGTATATTTTCATTATATATTCAAGGTTTATAGCGAGGTGTCATGAGACTGGCAAAAAGAGTGCCTCTACTGCCTCAAAGAAAATCTGTCCTTCATTCCTACAATAAGCATTTATTGAACATTTTTACAAGCAAGTTGCTTCACTGGGGATACAAAAATGAATGAGATGTGTTTTCCATCTGAGAAGAGCTCACTGTCTAGTAGTTGTAAGAAGGCAACATATGTAATGCTTAAGAGTCAAATCTAATTGGGTTCAAACCCTGACTTTGACATTTAATGGCCTTAAGATCTTGGGTAATTTACTTAATTGATTTGTGCCTCAGTTGCTTTTTCTATTATACAGAGATGATAATGTACTTCCTTGGGTGGTTATAAGCATTAAATAAGTTAATACAGGTAAAGCACTTAGAACACTGCCTGGCACATAGTATGTTTCTATCATATGTTGGCCATTTTATTATCCACTAGACTGGGAACTCTGTGAAGACAGTGAATCGGGTCTGCTTTGCTCATTGCTGTATCTTTAGCAGCTAAACTAGGGCCTGGAAGCAGTAGGCATTCAGTAAATGTGTTGACGGAACTAGCAGGTATTCAGTAAATATTTGTTGAATGAATCGATGATTGAATACAAAAGCATTCAAGCTTTTTTTTTATTCCAGAATCTTCCACCATCCAAAAAAAGTGTACTATTTATAGATTACTTACTATGTTCCAGACTCAATTGATTTCATTTAATCCTCCACAAACTTTATGAGTTAGATATATCAGCACATTTTACAGATGTGGACACTAAGGCTCAGAGAGAGAGAGTAACTGTCTGAGGCCACAAAGATGCTAGTTGGCAGATTCGAGATTTGAACACGGGGCTTTCTTGCTCAGGTGCTTGTGCTTTTGTACCACTGCTGGCTCCTGCCTCCCAATGTCCCTGCAGATGGCCAAATCGATGGCTCCATCAGTGCTCTCACACGTGCCAACCGGTGTATCTTTGCACAAGTACCATCTGCAGCGTGCAAAAGGAGATGGGCACTGTGGGAAGGAAAATGAACAGAAACATGCATTTGGTGTCTTGGCTGCTGTGCATGCTTCCCGTGGTTTATCATCTGAGAAGTGGGGAATGAGCCTTGGCTCTGAGCACTGAATGGCTCATTGACTTGGCTGCTCCTCTCTTCCGTCATGGTCAGGAAACAAGAAGATGCGGGTGAACTTTGAGCTCATGGGTCTGTTCCATTCATTATTTACCCAGGACAGTGCTTTGTCTTAGAAGCCCCTAAGCATTTGATGAAGACATCCCATAACCTGGGAGGTTATGAGGTGGGCAGATGGTTGCTGTTTTCTTCTTTTCCTGGACAGAAACACAAATGTCTCAGAGAGTGTGGTGGAAGCTTAAACTCAGAGTACTCCAATAAGCAAGTCAGATAAGCCCTCTCTTTGTTTCCTTCCTTATCCTTTGTTAAATGTCAAATAAGCCCCTTTCTACTCTCTTGCTGTAATACAGGGGTTGTTGAGTGGGTATTTACGTCTAGTACAGTACTAAAGGGACAAAAGAAAGCAACAATTCCTGGACATACCTTGACATACACTATTTACCTAGCAAATGAGCCCAGCCCTGTGCACGTTGGCAGGGTAGATTGGGAAGGGGTGGGGTTTGTAGGTGACCCAGCACCATTAATCCTTGGCTGGGGTATCTATAGGTAACAGGATGTCATATAGTGTCAGAAAACTCTAGGTTTTAATTAAATCTACGTCTTCCATCTCTAGGGACCAATAGCTGGAAGAACCATGACATGATAATAATAATGATATCCTTCTTATTGGATGGAAAATAATAACAATCACAGTAATGGTAAGCACTATAACAATAGATAATATTTACTGAACGCTTCTGTATTCCTGTGCAGAGCTAAGTGCTCTGTGTGCATTATCTAATTTAGTCATCAGAACAATCTTATGAGGTTTTCATGCAACAAAAATTAAGCATCTGCTCTATGCTTCACAGTGTTTTAGGCATTTGGGATAAATGTGTGAACCAAACAGCAAGGGAGAAAATAAACAATACATAATAAATAAGTTATATGATATACTAAAAGGTGGTAAGTGCTATGGGCAAAGAAAAAGTAGTGCAAGGAAAGGGGTATTTTGAATGACTAGAAGGACAGTTTGCAATTTTAAATGGAATGGTCATGGTGGAGGTGATATTGGATCAAAGACTTGACAGAGGTGAAGTACAGAGAGCTGGAGATAAGGGCTCTGGCAAAGGGTAGGGGTGAGAGCATGCTGGGATTTTCAGGGGATAGTAAGAGAGAGGGGCAGTGCACTGGGCAGTGAGTTGGGGAGGGGAGTAGGAGAGGTAATGGAGGACACAGGTAGTGTGGGAATGCAACGAGGAGCCATTGGAGGGTTTGAGCAAAAGAATCATATGTCATAATCTGACTGACGCTGGCTGCTGTGGTAGATTACTAGTTTATCATTCCTATTTTATAGCTGAGGAAACTGAAATTTAGGTGCATTTGGGAACTTGCCCAAGGCGACAGCACTTGGAAGTAGAAGAGCATGACAGACTCCCAGGTCCACATGACTTCAATTCCCATGCCTTTAATGACGAGCCTATATTACCTACATAATGTGCTCAAAACTACCCTTTCTTCAAAGAGAAGATTTTCATTCGCTCCTCATGTATCCTCCCTCTGCCTCACTTGCCCCTCCTCTCCCTGCCCAGCTATGCTGGGATGTGGTAATTTTTGTTCAATCTTGTAAAAAGCTTTAACGTCTTGCTTTCATGGCACCTCCTTAACCTGGTTTTTTATTTGCAGATTTATCTCATCCTAAGAGAGAATTCCTTGAGATTCCATTTCTCTCTTTAGTTACACCACTAAGGGAGTGGTGAGGACGTGGAGATTGAGTTTCAGTTCTGCGCCTACTTTGGGCCTAGAAGAATGATTCCAGGCACTGGACACTCTTAACATCCTCTTCAGTGACCTGGGGAGTTGATAGCAGAGGGATCATAGCCACTCAGTGGGAAATTGGGACTCTATTTCATTCCTTTTCCTGGAACTAGCACTTCTGTCTCAGTAGGGGCCTCTTTAATGAATCAATTAAGGAGGGTATTATTATTGGAAGCTGTTTTCAGCCCAATTAAGATCTTGCAACATGTCAGCTGTGATAATAAAAGTGAGTTAAGTTTCAATTTTTCTTTATTAGGGTGTTTATTAGAAGATTGAAATGTTCATTAGGTGGAGTAAAGTGTTACAGGCACTATCTGCTCATCAGAAGCGCAACAGAACCTGTGCTGCTCTCAGGGTTAATGCAGTGGCCTTTCTTTATACTTAGAGCTGAGTTCTAACTCTGCTGTTGGTGCAGATAAAAAAAAATTTATGAGATTTGTGACTCAAGTTAGGGAATTTTCTTTTGCTTCATGTGACCATGGAAAAGTTCACCATGTCTGCATGCCTAGGAGTAAGATAGTAGGTCAAATTAATGTGCCAAATAGGAAGTTTGGAGAGAGTTGGAAGCTCATGCAGACCCTGTGATTAGCCGAGAGACCAAAACCACAGACTTTGTAAACTTTATAATTTTGGGTAATACAATTTTTCAGCTGTAGAGAAAAAGCATACAGAGTAATTAACAGCCATACATCCTCCCAGCCTTATAAAATCTTAACATTTCCCCTATATTTATTTCCTTTTTTTGTTAAAATATAATGTATTTAATTAAAGCATCTTACATAGTCCTCCCTGACCCCATTACCTACCCCCAATCCATTCCCAAAAGTTAACTACCCTCCTGAATTTGGTATTTATCATCCCTTACAGGTTTTTATACCATTACTCTACATACTATGTGTATGTATTTATAATAATACAAAGTATTGTTTTGCTTGCTTTCAAACTTTGTATAAATTTAGCATATAGTGGGTGTGTATTTTGCAGCTTGCTTTTATTCATGCAATATTTATTTTTGAGATTTATCTTTCTTGACATACATAGGTTTATTTTCTTTGTGGTGTGCATATTTACCTCAATTTATTGATTTTCCTCTTGATGAACTTTCAAGATATTTCCATTTCTTTTCTGATTACAAAAATTCTGCAGTGAACATCCCTACATATGTTTGCTTGCACACATATAAAAATTTCTCTAAGATAGAATTTTTCAAACTTAAAAAAGGGAAGAGATGCATTTTACATTGCAACTTAGCTCATGTGTGTTTGCATACTCATGTACGTTCACAACGCACATAAAAGTTTAATGAAACAATATCCTTATAACCATGACACTCTGATTTATACTTTGATACCTATTTTGTTCTGTCATATTTTATCCTAATCTATTTATTCCTTTTCCTATTCTATTTTATTTAAAAAAATGTTCCTTGTGACTCATTAAATTGATTCCATGACTCAGGAATGGGTCACAGAATGCAGTGTGAAAAACACCATTCTGTGATATATTACCACGAAGTGAGAATTTTGGTTACTTGGGATTTTATTAGGTATTGATAAATTGCTCTCTGAACTGTTATCCCCTTTATTTTTAATTTTCTGGGTGTTTTGCTTTAAGAAATAATGGTTGTATTTAAAACAAATTCCAATATGATAGTCTGTGATGTTTTATTGAAAATTTAATCTTTATAAACACACAGTGATGTGCTGGACTTATTTTGATATTTTATTTAATTGATATTATAAAAAAAGATTTATATTCATCTTTTTTCTTTGCTTCTTTTATTTTTTCCCTTCCTGCCTTCCGTGGTTTGATAAATTTTCCATATTCCCACCATCAATTTTTTATATATCCTATGTTGGTTTGGAAGATAAGGATTGTAGTACTAGCCTTTTATTGGTAGCTTCCCCTACACTTTAAAAATACAAACTTCACTATAAATACTTATAATTACAAGTTGTTAAGTACTTGTACTTCTTTTGAAAATAATATGAACCTAGCACCCTTTCCCACTGAATATAACTCTTGTATCTTGTTTTGTTATTGTTGTCTAAAGTTTAGCTTTACCTGTTTTAAAAACCATGTTAAAATGTTATAAATTTTTATGGATAATAGTTAATTAAATTTATTGAGTTAACTTATTTTCTGTTCTAATTTTTTTATTTCTTGTGTTCCATATTTTCCCTTTGTAGTCAGTTTTCTTTTTGCTGTATCTTTTAGTGAGGAGATATGGATAATACATTTTGTCTTTTTGTGACTGAAAATCACCTTTATTTTGTGCCTACTCTTGAATAGTATTTTGACTGGGTCTATAATTCTAGGCTGACATTATTTTTTCCTCAGCATTTCAGACATAACTCCATTGTTGTCTATTTTCTTTGTTGCTGGTGAGAAGTCACCTGTCATTCTAAATGTCATACCTTTGTGGGCAACCTGGCTTCCCTGTCTGGTAGCTCTGAAGGACTTTTCTCTTTGTTCTCCCTGATGTTCTGCAGGTTTACTAGTGTCAGGTGCAGACTTATCTTTATTTTTCCTGTTTGCTAGTCAGAGAAACCTTTTTCTTGCTCTTGAGCTTTCCTCTGCCATTTTTTACTTTCTGTTTTCATATTTTATCTTTCTTTGTGGAGAGGGAGTATGGTATAAAGTACAAATTTCCTGTACATTCTTGCCCAGGAATGATTGGTTTCCTTTAATGGTATTTCTGTTTCTTCTTCTCCCAAGTTAATTTTTCAGAAGAGCTTCCAATATTTCCTTCTTTCATCCAATCTAAGAAGCAGATCTTTTATCAAATTAGTTCTTTTTTTTTTGTCACTGAACTAAATCTTGTTAACATTCATCATCACACAGTTACAGATTCTTTTTTCCTGTGATGAGAACTTTTACTATCTTAGCAACTTTCAAGTGTACAATAGAGTATTATTAATTATAGTCACCATGCTGTATGTTACATCCCCAGGACTTATTTATTGTATAACCAGGAGTTTGTACCTTTTTGACCCCTTCACCTGTTTCTTCTAACCCTACTTCCTTCCTCTGGCAACTACCAGTCTGTTCTTTGTATCCATGAGTTTATCTCTGTTTATTTTCTAATTCTACATTTAAGTATTTGTCTTTTCTATCTTATTTCACTTTTAATCCTCTCAAGATCCATCCATGTTGTGACAAATGGCTGGATTTCCTTCTTTCAATGGCTGAATAATATTCCATTATGTATATATATATATATATATATATATATATCACCTTTTCTTTATTCATTCATGGAAGGACACTTAGTGGTTTCCATTTCTTGGCTATTTTAAATAATGTTTAAATAAACATGAGGTACATATATCTTTTCAAATTACTGTTTTCATCTTCTTAGATAAATACGAAGAAGTAGAATTGCTGGGTCATACTGTAGCTCTATTTTCAGTCTTTTGAGGGACCTCCATACTGTTTTCCATAGTTGGAAATTGCACCAATTTACATTCCTATCACTTGTGTAAAGGGTTCCTTTTTGTACACATCCTTGCCAACACTTGATATTTCTTGTCTTTTTGATAATAGCCATCCTAATAGTGTGAGGTGATATCTCATAGTGATTTCAATTTGCATTTCCCTAATGATTAGTTATGTTGAGGACCTTTGTGTGTACCTGTTGGCCAATCTGTCTTCTTTGGAAAAATGTCTATTCAGATCCTCTGTCCTTTTTAAATTGGATTGTGTTTTTTGCTATTGAGTTGCATGACTTATTTATGTATTGGATATTAATCCCTTATTAGGTGTATGATTTTTAAATATTTTCTCTCATACAGTAGGTTACATTTTCATTTTGTTGATGGTTTCCTTTGCTGGGAGAAGCTTTTTGTTTGATGTAACCCCACTTGCTTGTTTTTGCTTTTGTTGTTAAATCCAAAAAAATCAACACCAAGACTGATGTCAAGGAGCTTACTGCCTATGTTTTCTTGTAGGAGTTTTATAGTTTCAGGTCTTATAGTCAAGTCTTTAAGTCTTTAATCCCTTTTGAGTTAATTTATGTGTATGGTGTTAATAGTGGTCCAATTCCGTTCTTTTGCATGTGGCTATCCAGTTTCCCCAATATCATTTATTAAAGAGATTGCCTTTTCCTCACTGGGTTCTTGGTTCCTTTGTTGTAAATTAATTGACCATATATGTGTGGGTTTATATCTAGGCTCCCTCTTCTGTTCCATTGATCTATGTTCCTGTTTTTATGCCAATACCATGTTGTTTTGATTATTATGCTTTGTAATATAGTTTGAAATCAGGGAGTGTGATGCTTCCAGCTTTGTTCTTTCTCAAAATTGCTTTGCTATTCTGATTCTTTAGTGGTTCCATATGAATTTTAGGATTCAAATAAATTCTTAACACTTTAATATCATGTTCATTCTCCTTTGTGGAATACAGTGGTTTGAACTATCTGCCGCCTCTGAAAGGTCCAGCCTGAGAGTTTCAGGGTTCTCTGGAATTGTGTAGGTCATTTGAGGCATGTGAGCTCTGGGGTTTGACATAGGTCTGAATCCTTGTAGTAACCATTAAATGGCTGTGAGATCTTGGGTAAGTTAGAGGAATTCTATGCCTTAGTTTCCTTATGTGTTAAATAGAAATACTAATAGGACTGGTGTCAAGAGTTTATTGTAAGGATTAAATGAGATCATGCCTATGAAGTACTTAGTTCATTTTCTTGACATGATAAGCACTCACTAAAAATAAATGATGGCTATAATTATTATTCTTACATTTACAGATAACCCTGGACATAATGCATCAAGATAGGAAGGTTGCTGGAGAACTATTCTGAATGAAAGACGGGAGGGTAGGGACTATTGTGAAGGAATCAACAGAGCGAGGAAAATTTAGGAAAGAGACAAGAAAGTAATAAAGGGATACCCTCTGATGCATTTGTCTCCTAAGTCTTTTATAATTTTTAATAACTCCCTTAATGTGAGTGACTCTTTCATATTTGAAATGCAGCAGTTAATAGGAAAAAGATGACATTCTAGTTCTTTGGGACCAAAACATGAAGCATACATCCAAAGGCAGCTGGGTTACAGTGGAAAGACGATTATTCTTGGAAAAGGAAGGTCTGTCTAGGTGTAGTTATGCCACTTCTTTAAGTTCCAGCTTCCTTATCTGTAAAATGTAAATGGTAATCTGCTTCTGAGGACTGTGTTGAGGATGAAATGAGATGATCTGAGTATAAATGCATCATACCTTACAAGTGCTCAGGAATTTTTAAAAAGATAAAATCAAAGGGATTTGATGACAAATGCCAAAGACACTGCCTCTCTGGATCCCATTCCACCCATATTTGCGTAATTCTACCTGCACGCTGGCCCTCCTCCTCTTTTCCCTACCTTCAAGATTTCTGCAGGCAGGAAGCCATATAGAGATATTGTGAGTTGGTAAAGAAGTCCTGTGTCAAAGGTCTTGGAGGCCCCATTGCACATCTGTATGATAGATACTGTTCTGAGGAACAATGCCTTTCTAAGCCACGTCTGGTTTTTACCTGTTCAGAGGTGGGAGTGATCCATGGACGTTCTGAAGACTTGAATGCAGAGAACTAGGGGTTAGGGCATGTGGCTTATCCTACTTTCTCTTTGATTTTCTTTTTCTCTCCCAATGCCAAATTCTACTTGGAGGCTTCTCAATGCTTCTCTATAGGAAATAATTTTTTTCATAGACTAGAAAAAGGATTATTTTCTATCCTTTTCCATATTCTCTTCTACCTTAAGCCTTCCCCCAGTTTACTCTTTCAAGGCTCCTCTTTAATTCCCTTTGCACTGAAGAGTCTACACAGGGAGAGAAAGAAGGGATATTTCCACCAGCACCCCATAAAGGGACCCTTTCATGGCCACTAAAAAGGAAGAATGTCAAGCTCTTAGTGAAATCTCTTTTCCCCTTCCATTTACTCCTGACTCAAGTGTGCTCTCACTGCAGTATACCTGTCTTGGTGTTATTCCCAAAGGGAGTTCTGTGATTCTTATTCAACTCTAAGCTTAGCCCTAAAATGTTTTCAGCATCTTCACTATAAATTCTAAGCGTAAAAAGGACATGCTATAATAACATATTTAGGAGGGGTGCTAGGGAAGGGCCATCAACACAGTTCAGAAATTGGGCATCATTTTAAAAGAGGGCAGTTGGAGAACATTACTGTAGAAACTAAGGCATTCACATCTAT
This sequence comes from Smutsia gigantea, assembly GCA_032199065.1. NCBI lineage: Eukaryota > Metazoa > Chordata > Mammalia > Pholidota > Manidae > Smutsia > Smutsia gigantea. The sequence continues at coordinate 980,975 of JAVSCE010004722.1, read as the reverse complement.
TCAGGCAGGAAGAGAAATTGACAAAATAAAGTGGTTTCCCAAATTGGCCACGCATTAGTATATTTTGGGGAACTTGTTTTAGCTTCAGGTTCCTGGCCTCTACTTCAGACGTAGCTGCTGAATCAGAGTTTCTGGGCATGGGACTTGATAATCTGCATTTTTAGAAGGGCATTGAGCAGGCCACAGGTGATTCTAATGCAGCCTGTAGTTGAGAAATACTGGACTAAATGACCTAAACATCTGTCATAGTGTTACATTGAATTGTTTGAATCTCCCAGAACCACAGATTTTGGTTAATATTTTAAAAACATTTTTGCCCTCTTTCATTTTTGTCAAAGGAGGGATGAGTTGATTCATGTAATATCCTGACATGTGAAAGATAAAGATCTTAATTCTCTAATTCATTACAAACCATCCCCTAGCTAATAAACAGAACCAGTCCTTCCAAAGCTGGGCAAATCACTAGTAGAACTGCACGTCCATCCCATCAGAGTGGGGGAAAAAAACCCACTGTTTGTTGAAAGTGGGAAAATGGGATGAATTTATTCCATACATCAAGGCAGTTGTCCTTCGAATAGCTGAATATTACAGTCTCCAGAGCAGTGAAGTCAGAATCTCTGGAGGTGGGGCCCAGGGGTTAGTATTTTTGAAAGAGCACCTGCAGGTGATTCTCACAGGTAACTGGGCTAAGTAAGAATCACTGCATTAGCAGAAAGAGATCTCTCAGGAGAAAGGCTAGAAAAGCAGGTTGTTAAAGCCACACAAGGGAATCTCCCTGGCTGAAAATAGCAGCTCCTTTCTCATTTAAACAATCAAGCTGGAGGGGTTTATTCTCTCGAAACTTTGAGGGGAATAGGCAGGGACTGAAAGGGAGGGATGAAATAGAATATGATTTGCACTTTAATTTGGAAGAAAGCTAGAAATGCTGGATGAGCTCTCATGTCCTAAACATGTGTCCTTGTCCTTACTCCCATCCAACACCCCAAACTACTAAATTAATGACTCTGTGAAGTTTAAGCCTAATCTCAAAGAATCCCAAAGGGGACAATGTCGATGACAGCCACCCTGCGGGGCTATTTTGATGAGGCTAACCTGTGCAGCATGCTGACTGTAAGAAGTCTTATTCTTACCCCCTACTTTTATTTTCTTCTTTTTTTTCTGCAAAAAGCTTTATGGTTTCCGTTTGGTCCATGGCTTGGGAAGGGCTCTAGCTGTTTAAAAGCAGCCTGGTGCCTGCAGGGCGAGGCTCAGGCCGATGCGGAGAGGCCCCTCGAGGACCGCTGGGCTCTGGGGGCTCCGGGCCGAGCTAGGGCCGGAGCCTTGCTAGGAGCGCGTCGCCCAGCCGGTGAGTCAGGTGGTCCCCATCTTCTTCATGAGTTTCCCTTCCTCACGCAGGACGTGGTGTTCCCGGAAGTCAGGGAGGTGGGACAGCGCGCGGGAGTCCCCGCAGCAGGTCGAGGAGGGCGGGCGCGGGCTCCCCGGGCCAGGCGGCTGTCTAGCCAGGGCGTCGCCCGCTCGCTGCGCCCTGTGCAGGCGGGAAGAGGGCGAGGCTGCGCGCTGGCTTTGCGTTTTCCCCAGAGGATGGGCGCCGTGGAGCTGCCCCTCCGTGAACCCGCCGACGAGGTGGCGCAGGCCCTCAGGAGCCCCGGGGTCGCCGTTGAAATAGGAACCGGGCAAGGTGGGTGCAGGGGCCTGCAGGAGCGGGTGAGTGGCCCCACCGGGAGATGATTCTGAGGAACCTGGGCATTCAGGGAGGGTGGGCAATAAGGAGCTACTGTGCCCAGAGAGGCTATGGCTAGTCCCAGAGGCAGAGGATCTCTGGGAAGATGGGCCCTGAGGTTCCTACTGGGAAGGAGGTTAGAAGGCGGTGGGAGGCTGGAAGAAGGGGTGTCCCGGGGTCCGTGGCATCCGAACACTGTGGAAGCAAGAGGCAGATCTGGGGACCACTGGCTGCTGCCGTGTCCTTCCTTTTTAGCAAAGAAATATCCTTACTTTTTAAGCAAAGGGTGTGACGCAGAGCTAAGCATAGTTTTGGGGTCTGTTGAAATAAATTTCCAGGCCCAACATGGAGTGAACTGAAACTTAGATAACTTTTTTGTCTCTGTGAATACTCTGCTTGCCCAGAAACATGGGATATCCAGCCAGCCCCAAATGCCAAGTCAACTCCAGGCTTTCTCACCTCAGCAAGGTTGACTGTGTAGCTCCAAGCCAACCAGGTATTTCCTATTTGTCTCTTCCTGGTTCTTCATCTTAATAAAGGCCTCTTGCCTTCTGACCCACTTTGCAGTTCGGTGAAAGGAGACTAGACCACTTCATGAAGTGTCAAATTTTGTATCACCTAAATTGTTTCCTTTAATCATTTTTTAACAGTTTTTGTGATGGGATCCGAAGTGGACTGCTAATGGCTCTGGGGCACAAGACACAGGCCAAGTGCCCCCTGAACCCTTTGAATTCACTGTTCCTGTCATTGTTCCTGAGGGCTGTGGGTAAGTCACCGTCGGATATGAGCACTGCTCCCGGTGTGCAGCTCTCCAATCCAAATAAACTTTATTTATTTATTTTTAAAATTCATATATTGTTCCTGGAAAGATTCTGCAGCCCTGGATAGGTCCTGGGACTTATTAAAATTCCTAGAAAGGTTCTGGGGCCCCAGCAAGGTTACAGTGTTTATTAAAATTCCCAGAAAGCTTTCTGGATAGTTATATTGGGAGTCCACAATGGGTGGCAGCTGTTAGGGAACTGAAAGCCTCTAGGTAAAACAGCATAAGCAGCTGGAGGACTTCGGAAAATAAATTAAGACCAGAAATTCGTACTGTTTTGACCGTCAAACTCTAAATAGGTACAAGTCAGATTATTGAAAGACATCAGGGCATCTGCCGCTATAAAGAAATCTTCTAGTGAAAGGAGTAATAGAGCTGTTGTAATGGGAATCTGGGAAGCCAAACACCCAACTGGTGGGAAGGGGTTAACCATGTGGAAGCTGTTAGTGTTCCCCACCTAACTCTAAGATTTCCCTTGCTGATAAGTTGGTCATGAAACAGGTTTGATTGACACTAGGTCACTCGTCAACCTCAAGAAAATTTTTGTGAAATGAGGTACACTGAACATCACAATATCTTCAATTTAGTTTTCACAATATTAAAAGGGCAAAGTCTTATTCACAATTATGTAACCTATATTTGCCTTTAAAGTCTTCTGTTGTCACTTTGGTTAAATAAATATCATTTCATAATGATCTGTGATCCTATTTAGTCAAATGTTCAAACCTTTTGACTTTTTGAAAACTTTCCCAAGTCAAATTATTTTATTTTTGAGGTATAATTGATATAGTAACATTTGTTGGTTTCAGGTATAAAACATTCAATATCGTGTGGTCACCAGAATGAGTCTAGTTCACAACCGTTGCTGTACATAGTCACAAATTTTTCTTGTGATAAAACTTAAGATCTGCTCACTTAGCATTTGTCAAATATGCAATACAGTATTATTACCTATGGTCAACATGCTGTACCTTACATCCTCATGACTTATTTTGTAATTGGAAATTTGTACCTATTGATCACTTCCACTCGTTTCTCCTGCTCCCTACCTCTGGCAACCACCAATCCATTGAGCTTGTTTTTTTGGATTCCATATGTAAGTGAGATCATACTGTATTTCTTTCTCTCTGATTTTATTTCACTTAGCATGATATCTATCCATGTTGTTAGAAATGGCAGGATTTCCATCTTTTATTATGGCTGAATAGTATTCCATTATGTGTATGTATACCACATTTTCTCTGTCCACTCATTGTGGACACTTAGGTTGTTTCCATATCTTGGCTATTGTAAATAATGCTGCAGTGAACATGGGGTACATATATTGTTTGAGTTTGTGTTTTTGCTTTCTTTAGATAAATACCCAGAAGTGGAATTGCTGGAACATATGGTAGTTCTATTTTTAGTTTTTTGAGGAACTGCCATACTGTTTTTCAGAGTGGCTGCACCAATTTTACATTCCCACCAATGGTACACAAGAGTTCCCTTTTCTACACATCCTTGCTAACACTTGTTATCGCTTGTCTTTTTGATAATAGTTGTTCTAACAGGTGTGAGGTGATATCATTGTAGTTTTGATTTGCATTTCCCCAATGACTAGTGATGTTAGGCATCTTCACGTGTCTGTTGGACATCTATATGACTTTTAGAAAAAGGTCTCTTCAGATCTGCCTCTTTTTAAATTGGATTTTTTGTTCTGCTGTTGAGTTATATGAATTCTTTATATATTTTGGATATTAGCTCCTTATCAGATAAAGAATTTGCAAATATTTTCTCCCATTTAGTAGGTTGCCTATTCATTTTGAATTAATTTTTGTATAAGGTGGAAGATAGGGGTCCAGTTTCATTCTTTGGCATGTGGCTGCATTCTCTGCCTCTGCTTCTAAAATGATTCCCCATTGATTCCAGCTCCACTCACTGTTTCAGCTTCTAATCCTGTTTCTTCATGAGGAAGGAGAAATGAATGTGTACCATTCTTTCTTGGCCCAGAACAAGCCTCAGCTTCCAGGACTGTATACCCCCCAGTGAGGGGAGCAGCTCCAAAGACAGCTGGCTGGGAGGTGTCAGCAGCTCCTTCACCTCCAGCAATGCCATGGAGGCTGCAGTGAAGTAAAGCAGTGTGCTTGTTCTGGCCTTTCAGCTTCGAGACAAGTCATAGCCGAGATCCTCCCCTGCATCCCTCTCCTGTAGACATTCCAGAGCATCTGCCTACCTCTCCCGCCCCCATCATGTCTCTGAACACCATTGTGTGAAGTCTGTAGCGTGCAGTTTTGTCCTCAGTGCCGTCTGCTGAAGTGGCTTCTCTCTAAAATGGCTGCCCACAGAGGGCAAAGGATTTGCTTTCATCACCTTTGCCTCCAACCAAAAGCCCAGTGTGGGAGGAAAGCCGTGTACTTGCTGGTGGAATGGATTTCCCAGCAGTGTCCTGTCCTCCCCGTCTCTCCCCTCCACCACTTGCTTCTGGTCTCCGACAGCAGCCTGATGGTAAAATACTCGTAGCAACACTGTTTCAAGCTGAGTTGGAGAAGAAAGATTTGACCTGAGGAACATTAAGGTCTAGCTGAGGGGAAAACTTGACCAACAGGCATTAGTGGCCAGCTGAGTCGTCACACAACATTGCACTGTGCCTGCATGAGGGCTCCTGCAGGGGGTCCTGCAGAAAGGATGCCTTCCTTTTTTTGGAGGCCAGACTAAGAGTTTATTAAGATGATGAAATACCAAAATTAAAGTAAATGCATTTTAGCATTTTTACATGGATGCCTTCCTTTTTGAAAGCCCTGCGGGAAGGAGGGTGAGCTGAGAAGGTACCCTAGTTTTGAGGCAAGCTGGCCCTTTAAAGACCACGAAGGGCCAACCAGAAATGCTCAGAAGCACTGCAGGCTGAAACCGAAGCACCCCTCTGCACTGGAGCTCCCTGAGTGTGGCTCAGAGAAAGGCTGTGCTAGCGGGTTTGGAGAGGGAGCAAAGATGCTAATGAAGCGTGAACTGGCTGCTGTCAGCTGAGCCTTCTGGGCACCATGCCACCATCTCGCTTTCTTTCCTACCCATTTATTTATTTATATTCTTAATTAATGGAAATTTCAACTCCCATTAGATCAGGTGGAGTCAGTAATAAACAGCCAGAGCATCAGGCAGGCAGCTCTACTGGGGAAGGGCAGAGGCGCCTCTCTCTACTTCTGGATTCCAGCCACGTGGCTGGCCTGGACTTGGGGAGAGAAAATCCATATGCTGGCTCTATGTAGGAGAGCCAGGAGTGTGCATTGGTGGGCCACTGACCTCCACCATGCTATCTCTGAGTTTCTTTTTCTTGAGCCATCACTGAGATTCTCCCTGTTGTGCTGTTTTGAAATCAATCAGCCCAGGTTTGAATCCTGCCCTGGCTGTGCCACGTTGGGGAAGTTAATTAACCTTTCTGTGTCTCAGGCTTCTCTGTTAAAGAAGGTGGTAGTGCCTATCTCAAAGGGTGCTTGTGGGTATTAAATGAGGTAGTATGTGTGACGTGCTTGGTGCGGTGCCTGTCTGTGGTGAATGCCCACTGTGTGTTGCTACTCTCATCATGCAGAAACCACATGTTAACATTGCTCTTCTCTCAGGTGCTTCAGGCAGCCCAGCGGAAGCTTCTTTTAGAAGCAGGGCTGGTGAGCACGGTCCTTTTGGAATGTCCCTGGCCTTCCTTGCTCTGGCTGCTGGCCTCGGATTTGGGAATGGCCCTGTGAGTCAGGCTCAGGTGCGGTGTTTGAATCCATAGTCCGAAGCCAGGCCTATCAGTATCATTTACGAAGCCTGCAAACCTCTCCATTTGTATAACCCAGGGCTCAGAGGTTAACGTGGCACTTAGGCACAGCCGAAAAGCCACTGATGGGCTGAGACATTGGTGGAGCAAGGGGAAAGCTCCCCAGCTCAGCTTAAAGGAAGGCTTCAGTGGGCTCCCAGATGACCAGGCTGAGCCCTGGGGCAGCAGGGCCGGGACGGGGAGTGACTGGGGCTTCAGTCTCATGTCCCACCTTCTTGATTTGGCTCCTGGCTCTACAACTTACCGGCTGTGGGGCCTAGGACAAAGCTCATGACCTTTCTAAATCTCAGTTTCCTGATACAAAAAATGAGCCTGGTCATAGGAGTATTTTCCTCATGGAGAGGATGGCATGAGATAAAGTGATTAATAGAATGCCTAGCAAGTTCTCAGAAACTGTTAACTGTTAAGATTAGATCTGTTTTATTCATTCCTGTATTTTCAAAGCCTGTCATGCTGTATGCTTATTACAAGCGTGCATGAAATATTTGTTAAGTGATCAAATGGAGAATGTGAGACTTGGGACAGCCCACTAACCACTTGGGCTTTGTAGCCCTAATGAGGGAGTCTTACTGGATGGCTTTAAATGCTTCTTTCAGATCAAAATGAGGGAGGGATTCTCTGCTAGGTTCCCAGCCACCTACCAGGCCTCATCTGCTTGGGTCTGAGAGTAATGTGCTGTTTCACCTGCAGGGAGAAGCTTCCTTCCCTCTTTCTTGGGAAGATGACCTTATGTATTGACCTTAGAATGAAGTCACAAAGGTCCTGGGTACTAGGGAGAGAAATTTAAACTGCTCTCTTCTTCAGGGTAAGAAGGATTCACTAGTTATCTTGTATATGCTATTAGATTTCATTTCTAAAGGGAAGGGACAACTCAGAAGGTGAGCAAGATATTAGTGGGCATTAAGAAAGAAGTGGAGTGCAGTTGGAGAATTGTTACTCCATCTGGTAAACCTGTGCTCTCTCCTCACCTTGTCTACCTCATCACTTTGTGGCTCACATAATCTCAGGACACAGCTGAAATAGAAAAGGTCCCCGGAAGGGCAGAGCAGATGGATCTGGAGGAAGGGGTGACTTCCACACCAAGAAAGATGAACTATTTCCTTCTGAAAGAAGCAGAGGAGAGAGGGGGGAGCACTCCTGAGGCGGTGAATGTAATGAATGGGGAGCAGCAAGCCGGGTGCAGGCACCCTCTTGCCCTTTCCCCTAATCGGAGAAAGAGGCAGCACTTGACAAAATTAAAAGGGAGCAAATTTAGAACTGATGAAAGGAAATGCTCTCCACTCAGTGTATAATTAACCTATGAAGGAATCTAACCTGCTCGCTATTAACTGAGGCAAGCTGCTTGCTGGGCTTTCAGATGGTTGGAAGAATAACAGTCTATTTGGCAGTTACACCAGTTAAGGCTGCAATTCCTGAGGCAATTCATCCTCCGCTGCGAGAAATGATCGCCAGGTTGAGAAAAGGCACATCCCTTGGGATGCAAGAAGTGGAGGTGAGATCGGCCATTTAGACGGAGAGGAGATTCGCACTGCAAGAGGGCATGGAAACGATCCAGGGGAGCTGGGAAACGTGACTGGGGTCACACAGCCCCTTAGTGGTACAGCCCAGAATCCCTGCTTTCTGGCGGCTCCACCAGGGCCCTCTCCATTACAGCAGCCCCACGAGGGCTGCAGGGCGTTGCTTTGCTGACTCATGTTTCTGCCCTCTTCTGATATGTGGGCATTTGTCTCCTACTACAGGGAACAGGCAGAATCCGGGCCTGGGAAATTATCAGGATGATGTTGGTTGGGGAGATGTTCAGTGTTATATTCTGGGCAGGAATTCTTAGTCATTTTATATCCTTGTGATTGCAAATCTGCAAAGAGCAAGCAAGACAGTAGTAGTGCAGACTAGAGTAGAATCAGCTTGTTTTGGGGAGGAGGTCAGTATTACTGGTTCAGATGCCATCTTCACCTCCTCTTTAGGTGTACAACCATGGGCAGTTTACTTCATTTCTCTGTGTCTCAGTTTCATTATCTTACTAATACCTTCACAAACATGTGAAGGTTAAATAGGACAGTACTGAAAAGCAAGTAGCATGAAATAGCACATAGTAACTATTCAAAGATTTTCAGGTAAACTTATTAGAACTGGAATTAACATGGGCTGACCTGTTAGGAGAAAACCTTGCTTTAATCTTTTAGGTTGATTTTCTGTCTATCCTTTTATCCTCTCATGCACTTGACAAATACTTTTCGAACACCGAGTATGCAGTGAGTTAGGTATTCGATATCCAGTGGTGAACGAAGAATCATTCCTGTTTTCCTGGGGTTCATAATTAAGTGGAGGAGACAGTCATGCAAAAAGAAAAAGAAAACGAAAACTGCAGTGCCATCTGACACATGGTGCATTAGAGGTGGGGATCTATAAAGTATTGTGGAATCATAGAAGGAACTTTTGTCCACTAAATGAATATTAAGCACTATGTGGTAAGCACTGTGATAGGCATGCATCAAGCTACTTGTCAAGGAAATCCCGCTGTCAGGAAAAGTGAAGACTTGGAAATGGGTTCTGTTATTTATTGGGAATCCCAGAAAATGTTCCAAGTATCTGAGCTTGCACTGACAATGTAATCAAACACAGGTCCATGAGAGCATTATTTATTACCAGAGACTATTCTGAATCATTCAAAGGTGGCTCAGAATAGCGTTTGTTGTTTTGGTGAACGATGCTGGTCAAGAAGCCCCAGAAAATGATCAAGAAAGACCCTGGAAGATAGCCCGGGCTCTTCTAAGAATTTTGTAGGCAGGAGGCCCTCTTACATTTGAGGCCTTATCCTAGATCTTATATTCCAGGCATATGATCTGATGTGAAATGCCTCCATATTCTCTAATAAATTTATCTTTTTTTTTTTTTGGCTGTAAGATTTTCTCATTTTGGTTTCAGAATTATTTATGATGGGTGATTTTTGTAAAGTACATCCATATTCAAGAATTCTCATGGGATGAGAATCTTAAATGATCTTCTCATATACTGTGATGCCTTTTTTTGAGGAATACTAAATTGAACTATTAATGAAGTTGACATAGTATTATATCTTAGAGACATTCAATTAAACACTTAGTAATTTCAGTTTTACACTTTCTTTTTGTATTTGGAGCCACTTCCTTTTTGTTTTATTTTGTTTTGTGGTCTAAGACATTTCTCAAGGCCTTTGAGAAACTCTTACACAGGAGGCCTTGTGCCTCCAGGTGGAAGAGCCCTGGAGCGCAGCAAGCATCTTCCTCAGGCCAGCTCCCACCCCTTGCCCTATCCTTGAGGACCCCTGAGAATGAGCTGATGAGGTGGACCCCTTGAGACTGCTGTTAGTGAGCCATATGAGAGCAGATTTAGGTCCTGTGGTTGGGGGGTAACTATGAGGCAGCTGTTGGTGGGACCTTTACCCAGCTCTCAAAGGATGCTTGATTCCCTCGTCTCATGGCCCATCTTCTGATCTATTTGTCTTTCCCTTGTTCTGCTGCTTTTCATTCTTTTACCTTCAGTCCTGCCCATGGCTTTGTCTAACCACGGAGCAGCCAATGGTTCTCCTAGACCTGCCCCACTGTGCTGGTGCTGTGAAGTCATTTCTGACCCCAATGAAAGTATCATGGAAGGAAGTGCTCAACACTTGCAGAATTAAAGATAATTATGGAGGTGCTTTGATTAAAACTGGAAATACACAGTGCTCATCTTGTATTTCTTTATAAACTCCTTGTCCTAATGTCTTTCAGAGTAGCCAGTGTGAAGTGAGCTGCTGAGCCTTTGCCCTTGGTAAAGTTTTACAGAGTGGAGAATAGAGTTCTGCTGCTGAAATTTTCTTGTTAGACTTTATTAGAAGCATCATTTGCTATGACATTAATACCTCTGCTGAAAACTTTCCTGTCTGCCTCTCGGCCATATCCCTCACATCTCAGCTCCAAGTACCTCCTGGCGAGCCCACCCTTAACCTCACTGGAACTGAGTGTTTTTTCTTTGGTGCTCCCATTGACCTTAAAAGTGTTTACATACATCCATTAAAGCCATGCTTATCTTTTGTCATAGTGGTTTGTTCTATTGGCACGTCTGACTCTCAGTGTAAACTCTTTGTGAGCAAGAGCTCTGTTTCTCATTTCCATATCTTCAGTTCTGAGCACAGCAAGTGGCACACGGTAGGGCCTAAAGGAATGAGATAACTGGTCAGAAACCCTAGACCCTTCTTTATGCCCCAAGTTTGAGTCCTTTTCCACTTTGTCTAGCCAAGCCAGGAAAGACTACATGCTTGCTTGGTCTATCTCCAAGAAGAAGTCATGAGGAACATCCACTCACCCCCTTGTATCTTTTCCTCCAAATGTCCACAAACCATGAATCATCAACTCCAGGATCTACTACCACCATAGATATTGTAGAAACCAGGATAAAGAAGTGAGTGTACAAATAGGAATTAATACTTCCATCCATAAAATTGAGAATAAATCAATATCAATTCTCTGTGGCTTGGTAGGCTAAGATCCCTGCCAGATTGTAAAAAAATGTGTTTCACAGGCAGTGAGAGCTTATGTAAGCTATAGGAATGAGCAGCCTGACTGCTTTCTCGTTGTAGAAAGTGATAACTTTTTCTTTGGCGTTAGCTGATGAATGTAAGTCTGCATCCATGGGATTCAGTTCTGAAAGTGCTTATCTTGTTTCCAGGATCTAGGCTGTGTGAGCTGTTTAGGATCATGGGTCTCTTTCAGTGGGTATTGGAGACGCCGGTTCAGCCTTTTTTATTGGCCTGGAGGCCCCAGAAGTCCATTACAGCAGCACCAGTGGATCGTCTCATGTGTCATCATCTGATTAGAGTAGGATAAAGCACCTGCTGACACCCCTATCTTTCCGGTCTCCTTTCCACATTCCCTTCCATACATTTTCCCCTCAGGCCTCACTAGGCTACTTGGACTGTCCCTGGACATGCCCTGTAGGTTTTTGTCCACCTACTTCTGCATGTTGCTTTGCCCTGCCACGTACACAGGACTGGTTCTTCAAAGTTCAACCCAAAAGTCACTTTAATATATCTCAGTGCTCTTCTGACTAAGAACCCTCACCTTCCTGGAGGAACTGATTTCTCCTCAATCTTTGATCCTACGTGACCTTATGTGTCCCTTAATTATGGTTCTTACCACATTCTGTCACAGCTTATTTCTATAATGATTATAATTGTTCCATTAGCAAATCCTTTTGGCACTACCTTCAAAATATATCGCAGATCTGACCAGGTCCCACTACATCTATCTACCACTCCAGTGCAGAGCACTGTCATTTCTCATTATGATTTGGTCTCCTTGCCTCCATGTTTGCCTCCCTACAGTGTACCTTCCCTATAGGGCTAGACTGATCCTTATAAAAGATGAGTTAAATGGTATAACTCTTCTGCTCAGAACCTTCAGTGTTTCCCATGTGTATGAGCCTGAGTTCTCCAGAGCAACATGACCAATGGGATGTGTCTGTTTATGGAAGGGACTCATTATGAGGCTTTGGCTTGCATGATTATGGAGGCTGGCGAGTCCAAAATCTGCAGTGTGGGCTGGTAGCCTGGACACCCAGCAGAGCTGATGATGCAGTTCTGGTCTGAAGGCCTGCAGTGTAGAGACCCAGGAGAGCCAATAGAACAGATGTGTTTCCTTTTGGGGAGGCTGGTCCTTTTGTTATATCCTGGACTTTAGCTGATTGGATGAGACCCATCCACATTATGTAAGACACTCTGTTACTCAAGAGTTCACTGATTCAGTAGTCAAATACATCCAAAAACACTCTCCAAGTTGACACACATAAAATTAACCATCAGGTCACGTCATTAAGCCTTCATCATGTTTCCACCTGGTCCTACATGAGTGCCCAGCCTCTGGCTATCTTCTCCTCTCTCCCTGTGCTCCAGCCACTCCAGCCTTCTAGCTGTTCTTCAAACAGGAATGACATTCCTACATCAGGGTGCTTCTCTCTGTTCTCAAAGAGTGCTTAAATGAATGCTTTCCTCCCAGATAGTTGCATGTCTGTTGTCTTCTCCTCCAGATGGCTGTATTCAATGACACCTCCTCCGAGAGGCATTCCCTGACCTATTTCTTCTCTGACATTTTTCCACTGGTTCCTGTCATCCTCTAGTCCCTTACCCTGCTTTATATTTCTTCATGGTTCTTACCTAACCTCATATCATGCATTTATCTATTCATTTTCTGCTTCCTCCATCTAGAATGCAAGCTCCATGGGGACAAAGACTTCATCTGTTTGGTCACTTTTATATCCTCAATACCTAAAGCAGTGCCTGGCACATGACAGGTACTCAACTAATATCTATTGAATAAATGAATACATTTAAAATCTATTAATAGCTAGCATATACTAACTGCTTATTATCCCCTTTGATGTTTATAAAAACCTATGGGGAGTCTCTGATCTTATACTGGACTGCAAGATCCATGAAGGCTGGCCTTGTTGGTTTTGTTCAGATCTGTATCCCTAGCCTAGAACCAATAACATGCTCTCAAAAAAGGTTTGCTAAGTGAATGTATAAACAAGGCAACATTTTACAGACCAGGAGATTGAAGCAGAGAGGGCGAAGTGACTCGTCTAAGCCACTCTGTAAATAAGTGCAAGAGCCAGGATTTCAGCCTGGGTGATCTAACCCCACAACCCAGATGTCTGTTTCCCCACTCAGCTGTGATCTCTGTAAGGGTGGTGGCGGTAGCTTATCTGTCTTTATTTCCCCAGTTCCTGGCAAAATGCTGACACTAAATAAATGTTTGTGAGTGGAATGCATCCTACTTCTTTCATCTTCCAAGCTCTGCCATGACTGAGGTGGACCCTCAGGTCAGGACTCCTAGTGAATCACATTTTACTTAGCCTCTCAGGGCAGACACTGGGGTAAAGAACTCAAGATGTTGCCATGAAACACACCCAGGTTTTTTACTTCTAATAGTGTGACTGTGGGCCTCAATTTTTCTATCTGTACAATGGGGATAAGAGTAATATCTATTCCCAAGGATTATTTTTAAGGTTAGCTAAAACAATGTATGCAAATCATTTAGCTCTGAGCCTGGTACACTGTAATTGCTCAACAAATGCTAGCTGCCATTATTTGCTGACCTCCTCTCTCTCAACTTCTGCAGCACATCACCTGTTTGCGCTTGGTATTATTCACTTCTCAGATGTCACAATATATCATTTACCTCATGGTGGGCCTCTAGGATGGGGTGGGGGGGAGCTAGAGACAATGCCTTACACTTTTGTGTTACTACATAGAGTGAGAGTGGTGCTTTGTGACTTACAGTTGTTCAGTATTTAAATACATCCATTTATTCTTGCAGCTCCCACATGGGAGCTCTGTGTCACCAGATCTCCATGATGATTCCATGAAAGTTTCAGCTGATGGAGTTGGGGTTTTTTCCCACACCAGTGTTCTAGGGATTCTTAAGTTGGGTGACAGTTTAGATGGCCTTGAAACAGAATAAAAATGTGTCCCTTCGTACATTCCTTTAAGCTCCTGTCAGCCATTTCTTTTGCAGAAGAATCATAGTCTGTAAATATCAAACAAAAATACTGAAAAATTCTTCTTTGACTTTGATTCCCAAATATTTGGGGTGCACGTTAAAACGCCTAGAATTTCTAAGGAATCTAGACTGTAACACCGCAGAGTAAGGTGGGTAAGGCAGTAGGGACTAGTGGGGGAGAAATACCTGATAAGATGATCAAGGAAGGAGACATTTGAGCAGAGATCTGAATGACCTGAGAAATGAAGCCATGTGAATCTAGGGGGAAGAAGAGCCATCAGGCAGAAGGAAGAGCAAATGCAAAGGACTTGAGACATCAAGTAGAGAGTGTGTCTGGGGAACAGCAAAGAGGCCAGTGTGATAGGAGCATAGTGACCAGACGGAAGTGGTTGGAGATTAGGAAGCTGAGGAATTAGGGCTAGATCATCTAGAGCCTCATGGGCTGTGGCAGGGAATTGGGGTTGCATTGTGAGATGGGCGGCCTCTGGGGGTTCTGAGCAGAGGATACACATGACATGATTGATATAATTTACTTTTCTAAAAGATCCCTGGCTGTTTCTTGGCTTGCAGGGGGACAAGAGTGAAAGTAGGCAGGCCAGTTAGGGAGCCACTAAGTAGTACAGGTGAGAGAGTATGGTGGCTTGGTGGAGGTATTGGTAGTGAGAAGTAGTTTATGTTGAAATATATTTTGAAGGTAGATCACATAGGATTTTTGGATGGACGGCTTGAAGAGGTATATGGGATAAAAAGAAGAGAGCTTTTTTTGTTCCCCTGTGGAGTAACTGATTGAATGATTTGATGCAATGAAATGGAGAGGACATAGTGATGAAATAGCTTTGTGGGGACAACTGTGGAAATCAGTCAGTTTTGGATATGTTAAAATGTAGATACCCTGGTGTGGAGATACTGAGTAGGAAGTTGGATAGAGAAGCCCAAAGCTTGAGGGAGGACGGAGTTAGCAGTATACATTTAGGAATCATCAACAGAAAATGCGATTTAAAGCCATAGTAGTGGATGAGATTCTCTAGGGAGTGAAAATAGGGAAAAGTGGAATGACAATGCCTCATTCTGGGGCACCTCAACATTTAGAGGCTGGGAAGAGGGGGAGCCAGCCAAGGAGACTGAGAAGTGCCAGCAATGTTTTAAGGAAACAATGTGGTGTCCCTGAAGTCAAGTTAAAAGTCCATTTTAAGGAGGGGGTGATCATCTGTGTCTGTCTGCAGGAGACCAAGTAAGGTGATCATTGAGAATTGACTATTGAGATCAATACAAGATGCATAGAAGAATGCTGAATAAAGCACTGTTTGTTTTGGTTTACTGGATGCCCTCACAAAAGTCTGTGAGCAGAATGGTGTGTTTGTGCAATGGAATTCTACTCAGCTAAAAAAAATGAATGAGCTAGGGTCACATGGATGAATCCTACAAACATGGTAGTTGAAGAAAATGTGCAGTTGAATACCATTTATAAAGTTTAAAGCATGCAAAACAAACTTGGATTGCATAGAGGAACCTGCATAGTGAAAGTATAAAGAAATACATGGAAATAAAAAATACTAAATTCAAGATACTAATTACCTTGAGTTGGGTAGAGGAAGTGAGTCAGTAAGGATACAAAGGAGACATTCAACAATACTGGTAATATTTTGCTCTTTAAGCTTGGGGGATAGGTACACAGATAACCACTGAATTATTTATACTTTTTGTAAAGATCTAAATATTGCCTGAGAAACTCTAAATGAGAAGAAAAACAATAAACAATAATTTAACCACCAAATCTGTCAATGTGGAAGTCATTTGTGACCTGAACAAAAGCAATTTCAGGGAACTGTTTGTCAGGCAAGCTGATTGAAGTGGGTTCGTTGGAGAAAGAGAACTCTTGAAGGAAGTTGTGGTTATAATTCTGATTATAAAGGGGGCAGAGAAATGGAGTGGTAGCTGGGGGATGTCAGATACAGGAGAGTTTGACTGACAGAGTGGCTCCAAATGTAAAGTTTGCTAAGGCCAAGTAATGTATGAAATTAAAATATAGTTTATGTTTAATTATTTGTCCTTAGCAGATAATCCAGCCCCCCTGGTTTCCCTTTGGTGGTTTGGCATTTGACTGTCGGGGTTCATTAGCATCTTCACCATAGAAGGAAGAACTCAAATCAGTCCCTTTGGATACTGGTGAAAATAATTTAGTAAAAGCCTCAGTTGGGGAGGAGCTGGAAACAACTCATTTAAATGAGGTGTGGGATCACTTGTGGATTAATATAGATAGAGTGTTGAATAAAAACATCACACAGAATGTGCAAGTTATTTCAGGTGTTTGAGTGTATGGTTTCTGGAATGAAGAAAGTTCGAAATGATGTGCAAAGGCCACTTATACCTATAACTTCCAAGAAAATTTCTTGAAGGTGGATTTGGGGGAGCTTTTAATACAATTGTTATCTGCATATAAGATCTGTTGCTATTAAGGAATAAACACTGTGTTGTGGTGGTTACTGTTTTTCTAGTAGCTTGTGTGGATTTAAACAATCCTTTCACCTTATCTCCTGAAGCTCAGTTAGGCCAAGGATGCCTATAAGTAAGAAAATGGTTATAATAATAAAATATAAATTATACTGAACGTAATTTACAGAGACTCTATTGTGTGCCATGCACTCTCCTAGGCATTATGGCCAATTTCACTAAACTCTTATAACCTCTATGCAAAGTAAGTTTTATTATCCCCATTTTACAGGTGAGGAAACTGAAGCAAAGCAGTTTCATAGACGGTAAATTCTAAAACTGGGATTGGAATCCAGGAGGTCTAACTCCAAAGCCTGGGCTCACTCCCCTTTTCTGTGCAGCCCCTAAGAATGGCTGTGGTTAGGCCTTCCACACAGTCAATTTAATCTCCTTCTATGGCTTTGTAATTTCTAAGAAGGCTGATCTTGCTTCATGGTGTTTTGAACCAGAACATGGTTGTTAACTGAACACAAGACAATATGGGTAGGAGTGACCACTGTGGGGAACGCAGCATTACGTCAGTTGGAAGTTTTGAAGAGCTGTCATGAATGGGGAATAAAACTGACTGCATGTTCTGAGGTCTTTTACTTTGTAGAGCATCCCGTGTTCCTAAAACATCCACAGTGACTGTTATTCTATATTATTTAAATGAGCAAGTGCCCTAGTTTCAGGAGGAGGAGATTTTTTTTTTCATCAAATCTACTGCACATCTGTTTAAAGAATGTGGTGATAGTATGCATAAATCTTCAATCAAAATATTACAGAACAAGCCAGTTTTATCATATTAAAAATGTATGGCCAGACACAATGTGCTGAAAATATGAAACTACTACTTGGTGCTTTTTTTTTTCTCTGTTTATATTGGACTGTTAATCCCCAAATTAAATCTTGTGCAGAAATAAACCAGATAAAAAAGGAGTTGAAGTTGGTCCTGAAACAATTAAACTGATGTTATAAAAGTATGTCTGTATAATATGCCAACATTGCAAATACATTTTTATAGCAATAGAATTTTTGTAATATCTTAAATAGATTTTGAAACATTCAAATTATATATGCCATTACATATAATGATCTTTTATGGATATTGGATAATATAATGTAGAAGAATTTTAAAGCTCTCTTACTAGAAATCTTCAAATGTTTTATAAGTAACAAGGAATCTCCCTTTGGAGGATTTCTAGTGTTAACAGGTACTTTGTATCTTTTGGGTAAAATCAGAAAAAAATCAATGAAGATTCAGCTGGACTTTTATAGAAGCAGTCTTCAAATTTCAGATTTCAAAATGCGGACACCATCATTATCCTCTTTCATGGAATGGCACCACTACATCACCATCACGCCAACACCGAAATTTATATTTGCCTTCGGGTTTCAAGAGCACTGTTAGTCATCTTCCTTACAACATTTAAATTTCAAAGTGACTCTATGAGATGTTCCTCATTACCCATTCTACAGATTGAGAAATTGAGGTTTAGAAGTTTAAGTAATTTGCTCTAGGTTATACACCAAGATCTCTGCCCTTGGGAAGCTGGCATGTAGGTAACATTTGACAATTTCTAGCATTATTTTAGTTGTATTATCTTGGATGGGTCTCACGACAGCTTTGTTATAGATGAGGCAGATGACGCATGCCAGTCAGAAAAGCCAAGTGGCTCTCTCAGGGTCACTGGTGGGGAAGCCTGCCCTTTGGATTACTGCCTGGTGTTTCCCATTGAACTTCACAGGAAGTTTCACTGTGAAGAGAAAGTCCTTTACTGACCGTGCCTGTGATGCAGCTCCAGAGGAGATGTGAGTGACAGAGACGGGGAGTGGGGGAGTGGAAAGGAATTCAGAGACAAACACTTTATCTCAGGGAAATTTTCTCTGCCAGCCAGTCTCCATGGCCCTGCATTTGATTCTTAGGAAGAGAGATTGCCTGCAGAAACTCAAATGTAGGTTTCATAGACACTGAGATGTTGGGAATACCCAAAATCTCTTTTAGGATTATACATTTGGACTGTGGTCCCTGAGGCATATTAGGAGAAGGGAAGCATCCTCTCTTTATTCGCTTGACTGTCAGAGGAAGACCTGGGGTGTGACTACGCTCAGGAAGTGGCTCTGTCACTGCGGGAAGTTGTCAGCACATGGTGCTTGTGGCCAACGTTGCTGACAGGACTGGAGCAGGAGAGGAGACAAAGTGTTGGCTGCAGTGTGTGGTGAAGGCACTTTGTGGTATCCTTGGTTCTTCCAGAAAAAGGTAGGAAGACTGGGGAGGCATGGTTCTACAACAGTAATTCAGGACACACACACACACACACACACACACACACACACACACACCCCCCCCGCTACTCCCACCCCCTACATTTGGAGGAAGAGAAAAGTATGGGGTGTTAGAGACATGGGTAAGTAGTAAGATCAGGGAGGCTAGAGGATACTAAAAATGGACAAGAGCAGAAGAAGATAAGGCCAGAGGGGTGGGCTGGGTTGGGGAGGTACCAGAATATAAATCTCAGAGGAGTCTGTTATTTTGATAGACAATTAGTACCACCCTTAAGCAAGGTGGTAGGATGATCAGAGCTCAGGTTTAGGGAAATAAGTTAGGAGGTGATGTAATAGATGTTTTAGAGTAGAAAGGATCTTAGAATATGAAAAAAATGGCTAGGAATCTTTTGATAATACAGGGATACCCTATTTATTACAGGGCATGAGTTTCTAGAAATCAGAGTGCTAACTGAATTGGTTCTATAAAGACTCACTGTAGCATATCAGCAAAAGAGTAATTCAAGTGATGGCTCATAGAGTGTAAGATGCATATAGTACAGGGAGGAGTTGAGAGATTAGAGGACTCACTGGACTAAATCCCAGTGAGGGAAGAACTGGTATAATTGAGGAAACTGGGAGAACGGAGTGTTGTATAATTACAGAGTATACTCTTTGGAGGTAACTGAGTTTCTGGTGAAGGCAAGAAATCGGAGAGAGAAGTTCTTTGGAAGTTAGAAAATTGGAGAACTCAGGAGTCAGCATGTTTGGAACCAATTAGGAGGTGGCAAGGCCTTGGTGGATATCCTGAAGATTTCAGTAAATGAAGAACAATGCCTGTGAGGGCAGTAGTGACAGAACTGAGGATGGCCCAGCGTGCCATGGGGAAAGGAGCTGGGTTTGTTTATGGAAGGGGGTGGAATGGTGGTCTGGTTGTTGCAGGTAAGAGGGTTCTGGACTCGACTCCCAATCCTGAAGGACATGGGTTGTTGGATTGAGAGGCCTCGCCTTGGGATGGCTACAGGAGACGTAGGGCTCTTTGAGGACAGCCATACCATGATAAGTGAGTAAAGGGATATTTAGTGGAGAAGGATGGAAGGGGATTTATTAAGCAGGATTCCAGAGAGCATAGGACAAGGATTTAGGAGAAATATGAGTGCCAGAAGTTGGATCAGAGGAAAAGAAACACTGAACAAGATTGTAATAAGGGAAGAGGATAAACCACTAAAAGGGCCTCAATTTAGGGAAGTAGAGTCATGTAGCTGCATGTTTGCCAAGGCATGAGGTCCTGACAATCTTCTGGGGATGAGGTATTGCTTGGCCCTGTAGGACTCACCTGCAGCCTGAGAGGGAGGCCCAGGGTCTTTAGGTGCCAATAGTGTGGAGAGGATTCTACAGGCTGGCATGCTTTGGGTACAGAAATAAAGCTGGGTGAGTGGTCTGCTCTGAGCATTTGAATCTGGATACCAGGCTCTGAGATGTGGAGCTCAGTTCTGACATGATGATTTCACTAAAAACAAAACAGAACAAAACTTTGTCACCTCTGTGCATAAAACCCCTCTGGTGCCTCTATCTCCCCTTCGTCCTGAAGTGTAAGTGCTGTAACATGGTTTATAAGACCTTCAGAAATCTGGCTCCTGCCTCCCTCTTGAGTCTTCTGTCTTGCCAATTCTTTCACAAGTCATGTTCTAGTCATCCTGAGATGCTTATAATTGCCTGGACATTTTTGCAGCTTCTGATGGGAATTCTTTCCTTCCTACACACCTTCCTTTGTCCTCTGCACACCAGTGGCCCTTCAGCCTCCACTCTGAAGATTTAGCTCAGAAATATCCTCTTCCAAAAGACCTCTCCTGACCACCTTATGTTGTATTAGATGCCTCACCTCTCATAGATCCTCTATTATTAGTAGTACCTTATAATTACCTCTGTCATTCGACTTGCCACATAATGTGATCTCCTTTTTACAGACAGCCTCCACCAACAGCATGAGACCCTGAGAAGCTTTTGAGCAAAACTCCTGTCTTATTCACTGTTACATCGTCAGCCTCTTTCATACTTGGCACATCAGAAGACTCTCTATAAGGTTTTGAGAATGAATGAAATAACAGGAGCAGAATTAGGTCAGGGCCGTGGGGAATAAACCAAGGCATGGATTCCAGAGTTATTGTGCTGTTTGAGGGGTTGAATAGAATTAGCAAAATTTTTAATGTGTGTGTTATGTGTGCACATTTGTGAATTTAGTGGAGGAGAAAAGTCTTCAAAGCCTGCTTTGAGGTGAAACAAGGTCATGGTGGGATTGTTGTACCATGAGGAGAAACAGGGAACATGAATGGAGACACCGTGTTGGGAACAAAACTGATGAATTCAGGATTGAGGCTGAGGTGAGACACATAGATACCCTGGAGGCCCATGAAAATGGTAGCCTGGGGTGGGAGGTGATAAGCTCAAAGTAATGAAAATCAAGGGAGGAAGGAGAGGATTATGTGGCTGGCAAGTTTGTAGTAGAAGAATCATCACTAGAGATGTACCCTTTTTTCTATAGACATTTAGTAGAACAGAGATTATTATTATTGTCCTCCTTAATACATGAATAACACCAATCTGTTGAGGCTTTAAAAAAGATATATAAAGCATAGTAATCTGTTACCTCCTCTCAACCTTCCCAACAATTTGATGGAGTAGATAGACATACTCCCATTTTTTCAGGTGAGAATGAGACACAGGGTGATTACAGTCTCAACAGGGGCAATGGCTCTCCCGGTTCCCAGTTGTTGTGTTTCACTGGGCCACTGTGCTTCCTCCAGGGAATGAGAGGCACATCCTAAATGAGAGATTAGACTCCTTCCCTGTGCAGTAGGTCTCCATTTTAGTTTTTAACACCATACTGGAGTTGGAAGTGTGTCTGTGGTTCTCAGGTCTCCTCTGCAGCCCTTGTTGAAGAATTCACACTGGCAGTCGGCCAGTCTGGTGGCATGTGGCCATTTGTAACTGCAAGGTCACAGTTTGGCCAGCAGCTTCACAATTTCATCCTTGAGTACCATCAGATCCTTGGGTGGGTGCCATCTGCTGGTAATTTATTTGTTTCTAAATTTGTCAGTTAGGTCTAAAGCATCTAGTACTTTACCACTACGTTTTCTTTTCCCTTAATTCCTGTGTTTTGAGAGATAATTTGTGGCTGAGAATTTTTTTTAACATATTTCACAGTAAGCACTTTATAAGTATAGCTGGAGTTTATGTAGGACCAAGACTGAATTTATATTGGCTAAAGACTCAGAATATTTATCTGTTGTTGTTTATATCCAGATAGGAAGCAGGGGAAAATACTCCTCTTCTCCCATCAAAGGTTGAGGATTGCCTAGAAATAACAGTGATCTCTTACTCACTGGTGATATTTACCACCCCTCCTCCCACCCCCCTGACTCATCGGCCCTGTTATCCCCATCCTTCTACTGAAGCTATTATGAAAAAGTCTACAAATGATTGCCTGACTATCAAACCTAAGTGGCCTGGCATCTGTTTTGTTTTACTGGAATTTTCTGTGACATCTGACATATTTTTTCAGGCCAGAATCTTAGGATTCATCCTTGATTCTTCTTTCCCTCATGTTGAGGATGATCACATGGTTTTTCTTATTTGACTTGTTAATTTGGTGAGTCGCATTGATTTTTGAATGTCAAATCAACAGTGCATTCCAGGAATAAATTCTATTTGGTCACAATATATTATCCTTTATATATATTGTTGATTATTAAAATTTTGTTTAGAAATTTAGCATCTATGTCCATGAATGGTATTGGTCTGTCATTTTCTAGTAATGCCTGGTTTTGGGTGTCAGAATAACACTGGTCTCAGACTGAGTTGAGAGGTTCTCTTCTGCAATTTTATGGAGGAATTTGGTTTTGAATTGGTGTTATTTCTTTAGTATTTGTTAGAATTCATTTTGCCATCTGGGCCTGGAGTTTTTTTGGGGGGAAGGTTTTTAAGTACAAATTCAATTTATTTAAAAGACATAGAGGTCTATTTAGGCTACATATTTGTTCTTGAGTGAGATTGATAGTTTGTGTCTTTCAAGATACTCATCCATTTCATCTAAGTTGTTTAATTTATGGCATAAAGTTCATTATTTTCTTATAACTTTTACTATCTGAATAATCTGTAATGATGTCACCTCTAATACCCAATATTGGTGGTGTTTTTGGTCTCTTTTTTTTTTCCTGATTGGTGTTACTAGAGGTTTATCAATTTTACTGATTTTTTTCAAAGAACCAGCTTGTGGTTTCATTGCTTTTTTCTGTTGTTTTCTATTTCATTGATCTTTCTTTTGACCTTTATCATTTCCTTTCTTCTGCTTATTTCGGGTTTAATTTGCTCTTCTCTTTCTAGTTTATTAAATTTGAAAGTGAGGTTATTGATTTGTGACTTTTCCTGTTTTCTAATATAGATATTTAGTGCTATAAATATCCCCTCAAGTACTGTATTAACATTCCACAAATTCTGGCATGTTGTGTTTTCATTCAGTTCAAAATTCTTTCTAATTTCCCTTCTGATTTCTTGTTTGACCTAAAGGTTATTTCAAACTGTTATTTAGTATTCAAACGTTTGGGGGATATTTTCCATATATCTTTCTGTTATTGATTTGAACTTTAATTCCAGTGTGGCTGCTGAACATACTTCATATGATTTGAATCCTTTTAAATTTATTGAGACTTGTTTTATGTGGCTTAGAATGCTTTTTTAAAATCAAAAGGATTAAACTTTTGGGGCTCACATTTATGATGGTCAGCCAGCAATGCCCTTGGTAGTAGCAGTTTATATTTTTCAGTAGGCAGTATCTAAATGGGCCTCTCTGAAGACGCCCTTCCTTCCTCACTTCATCTTCTCAGCTGTTTATATCCCTCATCTTACAGAGAGGACTTTTCTAGAGCAAGCATGAAATTTGCTTGCCTTATTTTCTGGGATGGGAGGGAGGCCTATGGAGTTAGTCTGAATAAAGTCAGAAGAGAGGGAAAGAGGGCAAATAAAGAAGTAATCTAGGGAGGGCTGGGCTGTGACTATAAAGAGGACATTTTATTCTGTGGCTCATAAACTGACTTTGAAGGCAATTTCAAAAATGTTTTGAGCAATGACAGCATTGCTGGATGAAGAGTTGTAGCCTTGGAGATCACTTTGAATGACAATACTCATTTGGATGTGCGAGTCCTTGAGTATTTCAGGAAAAATTAATCATTATTTTTAGCTAAATATGTAATTACTTCAGTGAACATTCCAAATTCATTGCAGTACAAGCACAGAAGAATTTTTTCCTTCCTCTGGTCACTGCTTTTGGCTATACTTTGCTCAATTTTCTGTTCTTTGAATGGTATCATAGATGTTTTCCCACAGCTCTTAATCACTTTCAGTAGTTAAAAGCGGAGTGCAGTTTTACTTAATTTCCTAGTCTGCTTCCTGGATTGAGCATGGTGGAGGATGTACTGTGAGGAAAAGCAGGGCCCCCTTTTGCATTCCTTTTATTCTTCAGCAAGTTGGGAAGAGGGACTGAAATTAACAAGTGGACGTGACGTATCTCATATTAAGCTGTTGCTTACCCTCCTGATGGGCCAAAGGTTTGTGGTGGCATTGGACGAGAGGGCCCCAAAGAATCATTTATAGGAACTGGGAGAGCCTACATGCAGGGAAGACTGGCAACACATTTCCCAGGTGAACATTTGTTTATGCAGTGGTCTTGATGCTCTGCCCTCAGGTAGCATTAGTCCAGATAACTTGGAGGGTTTTTCCTTTTGACCCACAGGAATCTCTCATGTTCCTTCTACAACAGTAGTAGATGAACTTCTCCCTCTGCCTTGTCTTCCTCTCATTAATTTTTCAATTGCTCATGTAGGCATCAAATCTGCTGCCTAAGCAGATATTCAAAAGGGGAAAAGAGGCTATTCTTCTTTTCTGCTGGTATCTTTATAAGTACTTGTCTTCAAGCACTTCCATTTGGCTTGGAGGATGATAAGAACCATGTCCTCCCTCCTTTAATGTAACAGTCAGGATGTACTATGTTCTGTTGTGCTAACAAATCCCCCTAAGTCTCAGCAGGTAAACACAACAACAAAAAAATTCTTGTTTAAGTTACATGTCTACTGTGAGTACAGTAGGGAGGCTCTGTTCATCATTGCTGACACAGAAGTCATCATTTGAATGGTTTTAGCCACTGTTTCAGAGGGAGGTAGGAGCTTTGGAAGGTCTCACACTGGCAGTTTGCCACTCTGGCCTAGAAGTGACATATGGCCTATAACTAGTCACATGGCCCTAACTTAACAAAAGGGTCAGGACAGCAACTTTAATATATGCCTCAAAGGGAGAAGAACCAGAAATAGTCTATCAGCACTAATGGCCAGCATGTTAGTTTCCATCTCGTGCCTCCCAGTGGGTCTGACTCTCTGTTCTCACTTCCCCTGATCTTCTGCTTTCATAGACAGTTGGGAGGTGGGGTGGCATTCAGGTGGCTAAGCAATGGTTAAGGAAGGCAGAAACTTATTCTATTTACTGTTACACATACATTCGTTGCATATTGAGTGGCACTTTGGCAGGGCAAAGTTCAAGACTAGTTGCAGGGATGGAAAAACTTGGGTTTGTAGAGTCCCTAACTCAACACTGGGCATCTTTGAATATAACCTCAATTATATATTACAGTTAGTTCAAGAAAGTTTTATAAAAAAAAACAATGTGGTAGAGGCTAAAATGGTGAGGGTCAGTGTAGAGAAGATTTGGTTTATACATTTTAATTCCACATAGAATAAGGGTCAGTGTGAATTCAAGGGCTGAGGTGAAGCTGTAACACTTACACAAAATGGCAGTTTAAGAAGGCCAACATCCCTACCTGACTGGTAAATAATATGATTGCAATGACTACACTGGTGACAGGGATTTCTATTGAGAAGAGTGGATAAACACAAAAGTTAACAAGCAGCTGGTGAAAAATCCTTAAGCCTTTAAACATTCTACTGCCTAAACAAGGCTGCTTGTTCATGTTCTAATTTGATATAGTTAAAATAAAGCCATTGTGCCGTTTCTCCCCGCCAGCTTCTCCTCATCCTCAGATGTCTTTGTTCTAGACGTTCTGCCCTGCAGAAGGTGGGCCCCCTGCATGAATTTCCCCAGACCACTGCAGCCCACACTCATTTCTCTCTCTTGGAATCCCTGCACTCAGAGCCATTGCCACCCAGCAGTTCCCTCTGTGAGCCTGTGTGATAGAGCCGGGTGGTGGTTTGAGGGCAGGGACCTGCATGGTAAGACCCTACGGTGCAGGGGTCTTAATGATACTAGAACAAGGACAAAAGAGGATCTATGAGGGGTGTTTAGGGGCTAACAGGATTGTATAGAGGACCGTTGGTTACTTACTTTAGCAGATTTTACTTATAAGTGAGATATTTCAATAGCATTTTAGTTTCTGGTAGGAGTGGGAGAGCAGTATGTTTATTTCGGAATCTGGGTCTCAGACTCACGGATTTAAGCTTCTGGGCTGCACAAGTCAGTTTAGGGAAGATAGGTGTGGGGGAGGAGAAACTGAACAAGCCTTAATCCCTTACAATTCCTACATTACAGTGTTTCAGAAAATATTTTGCAAAAGGATTTTCTGGATGAACTTCAAACTGCAAGAGGTTCACTTTGATGGCTCAAAGAGCTGTGCAATATATATTTTTTAAGGAAATGAACATTGTTTCAGCTGACGTTTAAACCTCTATTCTATTTTATTAGCCTGTCACATTGCTTCATATGTTTTGGTCAGATGCACTTCCCAGAAGAAGAAAAAAGATAGTTATAGGATTGTAGGGCTGTAATGTGGAATTCAGGTATCTATCATTTTCTGCTTATATAAAAATTCTAATACTAGGACTCAGGAACCCTGACCAGCTTCTGCCTGTATAATGGATTTGGTAGCTCCCATGGAAGTTGCAATTTAAAAGACGAGTAGAGTTTAAATAACAGTAACCATATTTAGAGATCTTTTCAACTCTATCGCCTCTTCTTGACTGGAGTCTGAGACACTGTAAACCCAAGGGTTGTTTGTGACCGTTTGGGTTCTTTACGCCACTCTGTTGCTCACAAAAGTACATTAGAAATTTTCAGTCTACATAACCAGATTTTTGGACCTGTAAACACAGTCTGCATGATGAAGAGTCCTTTAATGCATTTACTTGATGTGATCTTGGGGGTCTAATCTAGCAAACTACAGCCGGAGGGCCTGATCTGGCCCACCACCTGTTCTGGTACACACAACCATGCTTGTTCTTTTTTTTTTTTCTTTTCTTCTTTGCTCCTCTTTATCCTCTTCACCTATTTCACCCATCCCCCAGCCCCTCCCCTGTGTCAACACCAGTCCTTCCCTGTGTTTATGAGTCCATTTCTGTTTTGTTTTTTAGATTTCTCATGTAAGTGAAATAATATGGTGTTTGTCTTTTCTCTGACATATTTCACTGGTATAATGCCCTCTGGGCCCATCCAAAGTGTCACAGATCACAAGATTTCATTCTTTTTATGGCTGAAATTCCATTTTGTATATGTACCACATTTTTATCCATTCACTTATGGGTAGACATTTAGGATGCTTCCATATCTTGGTTATTGTAAATAATTCTGTAATAAACACTTACCTTTTTGAATTGGTGATTTTGTTTCCTTTGGTTACATTTCCAGAAGTAGATTACTGGCTCATATGATACTTCTATCTTAGGCTTTTTGAGACATCTCTGTACTGCTTTTTTTTTATAATTTATTTTGGTATCATTAATCAACAATTACATGTGCAATATTATGGTTATTAAACTACCCCCTTCATCAGGTCCCCCCCCCACCAACCCCATTACAGTCACTGTCCATCAGCATAGTGAGATGCTATAGAATCACTACTTGTCTTCTCTGAGTTGTACAGCCCTCCCCGTGCCCCTCCTAACATTACATCTGCTAATCGGAATGCCCCTTTTTCCCCCTTGTCCCCCCCTTCCCACCCATCCTCCCCAGTCCCTTTCCCTGTGGTAACTATTAGTCCGTTCTTGAGTTCTGTGAGTCTGCTGCTGTTTTGTTCCTTCAGTTTTTTTCTTTGCTCTTATACTCCACATATGAGGGAAGTCATTTGATACTTGTCTTTTTTGCCTTGGCTTATTTCACTGAGCATAATACCCTCTAGCTCCGTCCATGTTGTTGCAAATGGTAGGATTTGTTTTCTTCTTATGGCTGAATAATATTCCATTGTGTATATGTACCACATCTTCTTTATCCATGCATCTACTGGTGGACACTTAGGTTGCTTCCATTTCTTGGCTATTGTAAATAGGGCTGCGATAAACAGGGGTGCATCTGTCTTTTTCAAATTGGGCTGCTGCATTCTTAGGGTAAATTCCTAGGAGTGGGATTCCTGGGTCAAATGGTATTTCTATTTTGAGTTTTTTGAGGAACCTCCATACTGCTTTCCACAATGGTTGAACTAATTTGCATTCCCACCAGCAGTGTAGGAGGGTTCCCTTTTCTCCACATCCTCGCCAACATTTGTTGTTGTTTGTGTTTTGGATGTTGGCCATCCTCACTGGTGTGAGGTGATATCTCATTGTGGTTTTAATCTGCATTTCTCTGATGATTAGTGATGTGGAGCATCTTTTCATGTGCCTGTTGGCCATCTGAATTTCTTCTTTAGAGAAGTGTCTATTCATGTCCACTGCCCATTTCTTAATTAGATTATTTGCTTTTGTTTGTTGAGGTGCGTGAGTTCTTTATATATTTCAGATGTCAACCCCTTATCGGATGTCAACGTCATTTATGAATATATTCTCCCATACTGTAGGATGTCTTTTTGTTCTACTGATGGTGTCCTTTGCTGTACAGAAGCTTTTCAGCTTGATATAGTCCCACTTGTTCATTTTTGCTTTTGTTTCCCTTGCCCAGGGTGATATGTTCTGGAAGAAGTCACTCATGTTTATGTCCAAGAGATTTTTGCCTATGTTTTTTCTAAGAGTTTTATGGTTTTATGACTTATATTCAGGTCTTTGATGCACTTTGAATTTACGTTTGTGTATGGGGTTAGACAGTAGTCCAGTTTCATTCTCTTATATGTAGCTGTCCAGTTTTTCCAACACCAGCTGCTGAAGAGGCCGTCATCTCCCCATTGTATATCCAAGGCTCCTTTATCAAATATTAATTGACTGTATATGTTTGGGTTAATGTTTGGATTTTCTATTCTGTTCCACTGGTCTATGGGTCTGTTTTTGTGCCAATACCAAATTGTCTTGATTACTGTGGCTTTGTAGTAGAGCTTGAAGTCAGGGAGCGTAATTCCCCCTGTTTTATTCCTCCTTCTCAGGATTGCTTTGGCTATTCAGGGTCTTTTGTGGTTCCATATGAATTTAAGAATTATTTGTTCCAATTCATTGAAGAAAGCTATTGGTATATATATATTTTTTAATGCAACACATCCTTTCTACTTTGCATTCGTTTCTATGGCAAAATTAGTCTGGCATTGTGCGCATTTTTTTTAATATAATTTATTTTATTATCATTAATGTACAATTACATGTGCAATATTACGGTTATTAAACTACCCCTTCATCAGGTCCCCCCCACCAACCGCATTACAGTCACTGTCCATCAGCATAGTGAGATGCTATAGAATCACTACTTGTCTTCTCTGAGTTGTACTGCCCTCCCCGTGCCCCCCCAACATTACATCTGCTAATCGTAATGCCCCTTTTTCCCTCTTATCCCTCCCTTCCCGCCCATTTCCCCAGTCCCTTTCCCTTTGGTAACTATTAGTCCGTTCTTGGGTTCTGTGAGTCTGCTGCTGTTTTGTTCCTTCAGTTTTTTTCTTTGTTCTTATACTCCACATATGAGTGAAATCATTTGATATTTGTCTTTTTCGGCTTGGCTTATTTCACTGAGCATAATACCCTCTAGCTCCATCCATGTTGCTATTGGTATTTTGATAGGGATTGCGTTGAATCTGTAGATTGCTTTAGGTAGTATAGCCATTTTGACAATATTTATTCTTCCTAGCCAAGAGCATGGGATGAATTTCCATTTGTTAGTGTCATCTTTAATTTCTCTTAGGAGTGTCTTGTAGTTTTCAGAGTACAGGTCTTTCACTTCCTTCATTAGGTTTATTCCTAGGTATTTTATTCTTTTTGATGCAATTGTGAATGGAATTGTTTTTCTGATTTCTCTTTCTGTTAGTTCATCATTAGTGTATAGGAAAGCAACAGATTTCTGTGTGTTAATTTTGTATCCTGCAACTTTGCTGAATTCAGATATTAGTTCTAGTAGTTTTGGAGTGGAGTCTTTAGGGTTTTTTATGTACAGTATCATGTCATCTGCAAATAGTGACAATTTGACTTCTTCTTTACCAATCTGGATGCCTTGTATGTCTTTGTTTTGTCTGATTGCCATGGCTAGGACCTCCAGTACTATGTTGAATAACAGTGGAGAGAGTGGGCATCCCTGTCTTGTTCCCAATCTTAGGTGAAAAGCTTTCAGCTTCTCGCCATTAAGTGTGATGTTAGCTGTGGGTTTGTCATATATGACCTTTATGATGTTGAGGTACTTGCTGTCTATACCCATTTTTTGAGAGTTTTAATCATGAATGGATGCTGAATTTTGTCCAATGCTTTTTCAGCATCTATGGAGATGATCATGTGGTTTTTGTTCTTTTTGTTGATGTGGTGGATGATGTTGATGGATTTTCGAATGTTGTACCATCCTTGCATCCCTGGGATGAATCCCACTTAATGATGGTGTATGATCCTCTTGATGTATTTTTGAATTCGGTTTGCTAATATTTTGTTGAGTATTTTTGCACCTAGTTTCATCAGGGATATTGGTCTATAGTTTTCTTTTTGGTGAGGTCTTTGCCCGGTTTTGGTATTAGAGTGATGCTGGCTTCATAGAATGAATTTGGAAGTATTCCCTCCTCTTCTATTTTTTGGAAAACTTTAAGGAGAATGGGTGTTATTTCTTCTCTATATGCCTGGTAGAATTCAGAGGTCAATCCATCAGGTCCCAGGGTTTTGTTCTTGGGTAGTTTTTTGATTACCGATTCAATTTCGTTGCTGGTGATTGGTCTGTTTAGTTTTTCTGTTTCTTGCTTGGTCAGTCTTGGAAGGTTGTATTTTTCTAAGAAGTTGTCCATTTCTTCTAGGTTTTCCAGCTTGTTAGTATATAGATTCTCATAATATTCTCTTATACTTCTTTGTATTTCTGTGGGGTCTGTCGTGATTTTTCCTTTCTGATTTCTGATTCTGTTTATGTGTGTAGATTCTCTTTTTCTCTTAATGAGTCTGGCTAGGGGTTTATCTATTTTATTTTTTCAAAGAACCAGCTCTTGGTTTCATTGATTTTTTTCTATTGTTTTATTCTTCTCAATTTTATTTATTTCTTTTCTGATCTTTATTATGTCCCTCCTTCTGGTGACTTTGGGCCTCATTTGTTCTTCTTTTTCCAATTTCAGTAATTGTGTCTTTAGACTATTCATTTGGGAATGTTCTTCCTTCTTTAAATAGGTCTGGATTGCAATATACTTTCCTCTTAGAACTGCCTTTGTTGCGTCCCACAGAAGTTGTGGCTTTGTGTTGTTGTTGTCATTAGTCTCCATATATTCTTTGATTTCTGTTTTGATTTGGTCGTGAACCCATTGATTAATTAGGAGAATGTTGTTAAGGCTCCATGTATTTGTGAGCCTTTTTGATTTCTTTCTAAAATTTCTAGTTTTATACCTTTGTGATCTGAGAAGTTGGTTGGTAGGATTTCAATATTTTTGACTTTACTGAGGTTCTTTTTGTGGCCTAGTATGTGGTCTGTTCTGGAAAATGTTCCATGTGCACTTGAGAAGAATGTGTATCCTGCTGCTTTTGGGTGCAGAGTTCTGTAGATGTCTGTTAGGACCATCTGTTCTAGTGTGTTGTTCAGTGCCTCTGTGTCTTTACTTATTTTCTGTCTGGTTGATCTGTCCTTTGGAGTGAGTGGTATGTTGAAGTCTCCTAAAATGAATGCATTGCTTTCTATTTCCTCCTTTAATTGTCTTAGTATTTGTTTCACATATGCTGGTGTTCCTGTGTTGGGTGCATATATATTTATAATGGTTATATCCTCTTGTTGGACTGACCCCTTTATCATTATGTAATGTCCTTCTTTATCTCTTGCTACTTTCTTCGTTTTGAAGTCTATTTTGTCTGATACAAGTACTGCAACACCTGCTTTTTTCTCCTTGTTGTTTGCCTGAAATATCTTTTTCTATCACTTCAGTTTTAGTCTGTGTGTATATCTTTGGGTTTGAGGTGAGTTTCTGGTTAGCAGCATATAGATGTGTCTTGCTTTTTATCCATTCTATTACTTTGTGTCTTTTGATTGGTGCTTTCAGTACATTTACATTTAGGGTGATTATCGATAGATATGTACTTATTGCCATTGCTGGCTTTAGATTCGTGGATATCAAAGGTTCAAGGGTTGCTTCTTAACTATCTAACAATCTAACTTAACTTTCTTGTTAAGTTATTGTAAACACAGTCTGATGTTTCTTTATTTCTCTCCCTTCTTATTCTTCCTCCTCCATTCTTTATATACTAGGTGTTTTATTCTTTGCCTTTAGTTAGTATTTGGATGGTCTGCTTTCTTTGCTATGATTTTATTTTCTCTGGTGACATCTTTTTAGCCTTAGGAGTGCTTCCATCTAGAGCAGTCCCTTTAAGATACCCTGTAGAGGTGGTTTATGGGAGGCAAACTCTCTCAACTTTCGCTTGTCTGGAAATTATTTTATCCCTCCGTCATATTTAAATGATAATCGTGCTGGATACTATATTCTTGGTTTGAGGCCCTTCTGTTTCATTATGTTAAATATATCATCCCATTCTCTTCTGACCTGTAAGGTTTCTGTTGAGAAGTCTGATGATAGTCTGATGGGTTTTCCTTTGTAGGTGATCTTTTTTCTCTCTCTAGCTGCCTTTAATACTCTGTCCTTATCTTTGATCTTTGCCATTTTAATTGTTATGTTTCTTGGTGTTGTCTTCCTTGGGTCCCTTATGTTGGGAGATCTGTGGGCTTCCGTGGACTGTGAGACTGTTTCCTTCCCCAGCATGGGGAAGTTTTCAGCAATTATTTCTTCAAAGACACTTTCTATCCCTTTTTCTCTCTCTTCTTCCTCTGGTACTCCTATAATGCGAATATCATTCCGTTTGGATTGGTCACACAGTTCTCTTAATATTCTTTCATTCCTAGAGATCTTTTATCTCTCTGTGCGTCAGCTTCTCTGTATTCCTTTTCTCTGATTTCTATTCCATTAACAGTCTCTTGCATCTCATCCAGTCTACTGCTAAGCCCGTTGATCGCTTGTCTGATTTCTGCATTGTCTTTCCTCACTTCCCTCACTTCCTCCCTCCGCTTTTGCATATTTCTCTGAAGATCCATCAGTATGGTTATGACTTTTGTTCTGAATTCTTTTTCAGGAAGGTTGTTCATTTCCATCCCTTCAGGTTCCCTCTCTGGTGTTGTCTGGGTCTGGCTAAGTTTTGTTTGTACCATATTTCTTTGTCTTTTCATGGTGATAGAAGTGGTTACTGGTAGGTGCCACGTATGTCAGCTCGGCTCGTTAAGACTTTTAAAAAGAAAAAAAAGATAAAGAAGAAAGAAAAGAAAGAAAAGAGGAAAAAAAATGCCCACCGGGAGTAGATTCTGTGAGGATGCTGTAGGTGGCCCTGTTGCTCTGCTATTCCGCAGTCGCGCCCCTCCACAGGGTCCTTTGTAGCTGTGGCCGGGGCGGGAATGAATGGGAGGCTGTTGATCTCTGTGGGAAATCTCCTTCCAGCTACTTTTTCCCAGTCCCAGCAAAGGGGTCCGAAATTCCCCAGGCCTCCCAGCCTGCTGGGCTGAGTGTGCTGGGACTATCCTGCTCCTCCATTGGGCCCCTGTCTCTTTAAGTCTGCTGAAAAAAGCCCGCACTTTTCTTTTGTCCCAGCTTCCCCGGCTCAGATCCTGAACCCTCTGTCTTTCCAATCTCTGATATACCGCGCGATGTGTGTCAGTGCTCCCGGTGCAGATCACCAGGGCTGGTTATTTCGTGGATCTGTACTTCCACTCCCTCCTCGCTCTGAATCCTCTCCTCCCATGGGTGTGCTGGGGTGGGGGAGTGCTCGGGTTCCGCCGGGTCGCGGCTCCGTATCTTAACTGCCTCGCAGGGTGCTGAGTCCTCCCAGGTGTAGATGCAGGCTGAGTGCTGTCCTGTATCTTCTGGTTTCTCTTTTAGGAATAGTTGTATTTTCATAAATATATGTGGTTTTGGGAGGAGATTTCTGCTGCCCTGCTCATGCCGCCATCTTCCCGAAAGTCCTCTATACTGCTTTTTGTAGTGGCTATACCAATTTACATTCCCACCAGTAGTGTACAAGGGTTCCATTTCTCCACATCCTTGTTAACACTTGTTATTTCTTGTGTTATTGGTAAGAGTTTTCAGGCTGGTGTGAGGTTACATCTCATTGTGTTTTGATTTTCATTTCCCTCTTGATTAGTGATGTTGAGCATCTTTTCATGTGTCTTTTGGCCAGTTGTGTGTCTTTGCAAAATATCTACTCAAGTCCTCTGCTCATTTTTTCGAATTGGATTATTTGTTTTGTTTTGGGTTTTTTTTGGTGTTGAGTTGTACCAGTTCTTTATATATTTTGGATATTAAGCCCCTATAGGATATATCACTTGCAAATATATTCTCCCATTCAGTAGGTTTCCTTTTTGTTTTGTTAATGGTTTCCTTTGCTGTGCAGAAGTTTTTTAGTTTGATAGAGTTTCAATGGTTTATTTTTGCTTTTGTTTCCCTTTCCTGGGGAGTCATATACTGAAAAATATTGTTAAGGCTGATGTCCAAAAGTTTGCTACATATGTTTTTTTAAAGAGTTTTATGGTTTAAGTCTTACAATTAGGTCTTTAATCCATTTTGAGTTTATTTTTATTGTTTGGTATAAGAAAGGTCCAGTTTCATTCTTTTTCATGTAGCTGTCCAGTTTCCCAACACCATTTATTGAAGAGACTGTCTTTTTACCATTGTATATTCTTGGCTCCTTTGTCATAAATTAATTGGCCATATAAATGTGGGTTTGTTTTTGGACTTTCTATTCTGTTCCATTAATTTTGGTATCTTTGTGTCAGTACTATACTGTTTTGATTACTGTGGCTTTATAGTATAGTTTGAAATCAGGGAGTGTGATATCTCCAACTTTGTTCTTTCTCAATGCTTTGGCTATTCAGGGTCTTTTGTGGTTCCATACAAATTTTAGAATTATTTGCTCTAGGTCTGTGAAAAATGCCATTCCTATTTTAGTAGGGATTGCACTGAAGCTGTAGATTGCTTTGGGTAGTGTGGGTGTTTTAATAATTAGTTCTTCTTTCCTATCCATGAGCATGGATTATTTTACATTTGTGTCATCTTCAATTTCTTTCATCACTGTCTTGTAATTTTTTAGAGTACAGGTGTTTCACTTCCTTGGGTAAATTTAGTCCTAGGTATTTTATTCTCTTTGATGTGATTGTGAATGGGATTGTTTTCTTAACTTCTCTTTCTTCTAGTTTATTTGTGTATAGAAATGCAAAAGATCTCTGTATATTGATTTTTGTATCCTGTGACTTTACTGAATTTGTTTATTGTTTCTAATAGTTTTTTGGTGTAGTCTTTAGGGTTTTTTTATATGTTGTATCATGTCGTCTGCAAATAGTGACAATTTTATTTCTTCCTTACCAATTTGGATGCCTTTTATTTCTCTTTCTTGTCTGATTGCTGTGCTAGTACTTTCAGTGCTGTGTTGAATAAAAGTGCTGAGAGTGGGCATCCTTGTCTTGTTCCTGATCTTAGAGGAAAAGCTTTTAGCTCTTCACCATTGAGTATGATGTTAGCTGTGGATTTGTCATATATGGTCTTTATTGTGTTGACGTATGTTCCCTCTATACCCACTTTGTTGAGAATGATGTTTGTTCTTTACATGGGTCTCTGGCTGCTTTCTTGTTACATTCGCAGAGTTGCAATAGAGAATATTGCTTGCAAAGACTACAATATTTATTCTGCCTTTATAGAAAAAGTTTACCAACTACTGGTCTATATGACAGACACAAAAATGAGGAAGAGCAAGTCCAGTATTAACTTCTTAGAAACTTTCCCTCTCTTCCTTCCTTCCTTCTTTTGGTTAGGAATTTTCAGGAGGAGAGTGTGGACTAATTGTACTCCTTAGTTCATGAACATTATTACCATGAGTCTGAAAAGGGCCCTCTTATTTTATATTTTATTTTATTTTAAAATTTTATTGCCATATCCAACTCCATTCCTCTCCTTCCCAGAGGCAGTCATCTCCTTTTTAAATACGTATCATTTTGTTTATATGTGTCCTCATAAAATGTTTTTGTTTTGTGTTCATGTACTTTTGTTTTTGAAAGACATGTATGTTTTATATTCTTATCATTATATTTCTGACTTTTTCACTAAGAACTATGCTTTAAAATCTCCATATTGGCATGTGTATCTGTATCTGTTGCATCTAATGTTGCATGATACTGCATACTATGCATACTCCACATTTTACTTATTCACTTTCCCAGTGATAGATGACTAAGTTCAGGCCACCAGTTAAGTCTACTAGGTTGTCACCTGTACCACTGCAGGAGCTATGTGCATAGACTACAAATAACCCTTACAGTGAACATCTTAAAGACGTCCCTTTTTGGACCTGTATGAAAAACTCTTTTAGGTAAATCTAGGAAGAGACTTGCTAGGTCATAAGGTATGTGCAATTAGTTTGTATAAGTAGGGTGAAACTGTTTCCCCATTGTTCATTACCACTAGCAATGCAGTGGAATTCCAGAATACCTATATTTATTGCCCTAGTGCTTCACACTATCCAGTTTTCTAATTTCTGCTAGTCTAATTGGCGTGTAGTGAAATCTCAGTATTGTTTTAATTTGCATTTTTTTTCTGACTACTGATGAGTTTGAGCCTTCCTTGATGTACTTCTCAAGTTTTGGATTTCCTCTTTTATGAATTGTTTATCTTAGTTGCCCATTTTTCTAATGGAGATGCTCTCTTCTTGGTATCAATTTGCAGTTCTTCTAGATTCCATATATGAATTTTTTACATTCTTTAAGAAATTTTTTATTGAAATATAGTTGATATACAATATTGGTTTCAGGTGTACAACACAGTGATTCAACAATTATATGCATTACTAAATGCTCACCATGATAAATGTAGTTACTGTCAACATACAAAGATATTACAATGTTACTTTCTATATTCCCTATGCTATACTTTCATTCCCATGACCAGTTTAATTTATAATTAGAAGTTTGTACTTCTTTATTTCTTATTTCTTACAGTTTTAACATTAAAAATAATCTTTTGACAAGTTTGTCCATGGTATCATTCAATGCACAGAAATCATAAATTTTATTGCCACAAAATTTATTTAGTTATTGTTTTAGGATTTGTACTTAGACATTTTATTTAGAAAGTTCCACACTCATATCACATAGACATTCTCCTATATTTATTCTTTGTGATATTCATTAGGGATTCAGTTACATTTTTCTCTAAGGAATCAGTTTCTGCCAAATGACTAAATAATTACCTGTTTTCATTGACTTATAATATTACTTTATATTATATTCCTATAATGCCATAGATCTTGAGTTTTCAGTTCCTTTGGTCTGTTTACCTGTTTTTGTGTTAATACCCCAAGGTTTTTTCTTTTTCAGATTTTTAGAATTTACCCTCTTAGTAACTTTCAACATACAATGCAGTGTTGACTATAGTTGCAATGCTGTACATAGGGTGTTTTTGTTTTATTATTATTTTATATCTCTTTCGCTGGGCAATCCCTTCCTGTTCAGTCATCTCTTTTATAGATAATGTTGGCTTATCTATTGGTAGAGATATTTTTACATATATATGTTAGAATGTGTTTATTGTGCTTCACAGAAATTTGACTTAATATTTTAATTTAATTGCCTTAATGTATAAATTCAGAGATAATAAACATCTTTTGACTATTATGTCATCCTATCTAAAAGCATGGAGTATTTTCTTTTTTACATGCATATTACCTTCTTTCAGTGTGCTTTGTTCAAATTTTACATTTTCTTTATAGAGGTCTGGTATGCTTTTGGTGAAGTTAACTTTGGATAATTTGTAGTTATTCATATTGTGATTGGCATTTTCCTCTTTTTAAAATGAAGCTGGGTTTTACTAGTATAGAGAAATTATTTTGATCTTTGCAGATCTTGTGTCTGGCAGCTGCTAATTGTGTTGATTCTTTTAGGTAGATTATCAATCACATCTACATATAATACAATTTAAATGCTTGCCTTCTGATCTTTATACCTCTTATTTTCTTTCACTTTCTTTGTTAACATTGAACTCTACTAAGTTAAAATAATTATGAAGGTGGAATGCATCATCATACCTTATCAACTGCTCTTTCTCTATCAACTGATTTAATTCTATAATTTATTGATACAATTTTAATAATATACATATGTAATATTCATTTTGAATGTTTTGTTATGCAATTTTTGATAAATTCTTGGATAACTTCACTTGAGCTTGATATATATGTACACATCATTGTTGAATCTGTTAGCTATTATTTTATTTAATATCTTTATATCTACATTTATAAGTGAAATAACTCTAGAATTTTCTTTTTTTATATTGTGTTTATCTGGTTTCAGAATCAAGATTATATTTTTCCCATAAGATAAGCTAGATGGGTTTCCTTCTTTTTCTGTTTTTCAGATACAGTGTTTAAAATTGGAGTTCATTATTCCTTGAGAGTTTTGTAGAGTTCTGTCATAAATTATCTGGCTAGTTTTGGGTCAGGAAAATCACTGAATTTCCTTTTTAGTTCTTTTAATTATTTATTGGTCTCTTTAAGCTCCCCAAATCTTGTTAATAATTTTGGCATTTAAAATAGTTTGTCTTACTCAGTTTATCAGTGATTTCAAATAAATTCATTTACTACTGTTTCTTAATTCCTTCCTTCCATCCTTCTTTCATGGGGAAGGCATACAACTTTTCCCTTTTTTTCTTAATCAGTCTTGTTAGAGCCTTGCCAGGAAACAAACAAAGCATCTTTTGAATTTGTTAATCTTCTA
This sequence comes from Smutsia gigantea, assembly GCA_032199065.1. Lineage (NCBI taxonomy): Eukaryota > Metazoa > Chordata > Mammalia > Pholidota > Manidae > Smutsia > Smutsia gigantea. Next base: position 942,249 of record JAVSCE010004722.1, on the reverse strand, counting down.
TTATTATTGTGTATGTGTCCTCATTTCATTGATTTTTGCCCTTCTTGCTAATTCCTTATTTTTCATTTCCTTGGGTTAGCTCTAAGGCTCTTTTTCCAACTTATTTAGTTGCATGCTTAGCTAATTTATTTCTAACTTTTCTTTTTTCCTGATTATTTATTTAAAACTGTAAAATTTTCCCTGAGCACAGCCTTACTAATGTCCCAGAGATTTTGACTGGTGGTGTTTTAATTATCATTCAGTCCTGAGTATTTCTAAATTTCCTTTATCATTTCCTATTTAACCCCAGGACTGCTTAATGTGATTTTCTTTCCAAATATTTTATTTAAGTTATCTTTTTGTAGAAATTTCTATTTCTATTTCATTATTATTGAAGAATATAGTCTGTTTGATATTCTTTAATAATTTATTGACCTTGTTTTAACAGTTTAATATGTGGTCTATTTTTGTAACTGGGGTATAATAACCATATTCTCTGCTGGGGCAGAATTGTCATATATAGCCTTTATATTCTTGCTAGAATTTGCTAATTATGTTATTTAGGTTTTTGATAGCTCTGCTGTTTTCTTCTTGATACGTATTTTTTTCTTGATACACTGGTTTCTAATTTATCCACCACAACTGCAGTTGTTGCTGAATCCCTTTCTTGTAGTTTAGACAACTGTTGTTTATATATTTGAAGCTATATTAAAGACATATATGTTTATATTGTCTATTCCTCTTTATTTCCTTCCTGGTTTTATGAATTGGTGATGTTCTTTTATCCTTTCAAATTTTTTAGCTTTAAAATATTATCTTGTCCAGATGTTAAAATCACTACTAAACTTTCTTTTGGTTCATATTTAACTTATACATCTTTTCCATCCTTTTATTTACAACCTATGTGCATGTTTTTAAGTCTGTATCTTGTAGTCAATATATTGTTGGATTAAAAAAAAAAACAGAGGTACTGGATAAGTGGAGCCATCCCTTCGGCCCGCGCTCCAACCTAGTGAGGGTCGCAGTGCGCCTGTGCCAGGACTGGGGAATGCCGTGGTGACTCAGCCCTCTCCGCTGCTTTTCCTCTCTTGCCCCTTGGGGGCTCCCTGATTGTCTGAAACCACAGGGAAAGTGGTAGGAAGTCATCGTTGCCATTGCCAGGAAGAGCGATTTATGGCTTTGTTCTTTTCTTAAGTTCCCAGTTTGGCTTTATACTATATCCTGTGTGAGCTCTTATTCCTGAATCTTGGTTAAACTCTTTAGGCTTAACTTATTGGCTTCAAAAATGCTGGGCAGTTGCATTGCTTGTCTACCTCTTCATTACTGTAGTAATCGGTTAGGTACTCTTTATTTGGAGTTAACATATACGAGTACCTCTCCACTCAACTCCATTCATACAATCACAGATAACTACACCAAAAACCAACAGCAGAAGAAATGCCAAGAAGAGGCCATCCCAGCATTAAGAAATATTCTTATTAGTGAAGCAAACCAAATGTTCTCTCATGCAGGCAAAGAACCTTACACGAAAAACTGAATTGTATCTAGACTAACACTAAACATTTGTTTAAGTTTTTGACAGTAATTTTGACCATTATTTGAACTATATCTTGTTAATACCTGATATTGAAATGTAAAAAAATGTGAGCTGACCTTCTCTTACATTAAGTTCCACTGATTATAAGTATTCTCAAATATTAGTTGTTAATGGACAGAATAAATAAAATACTGCATTACCATAAAAAGAGGTTCTATGTTTCAGTTAATGAGTTTAACTTATCTTTATTCTAATTACTATGTTACTTTAGTTCTATTTTCTTTCCATTTACTGTCCTTTTTTTCCTTCATTCCTGCTTTTTACTGGCTATAGTGATATACTTACAATTCTAATTGTGATTTTGTGATAGTTACTCTTAAGACCCAAAGTTGTATTTATTTATCCCTTTGATTTTAAAGGTCTTTGTTTCTTCCTCCCTTCCTTTCTCATTCTTCCTTCTCTCTCATTCTTCTAATAACACAGATACCTTGCATGCTCTTTTGTCCTTTAGTATGTTCTAGGTTGGTGTTAGGATCGATTGTGATAAATATGTGAAAAAAAAAACCTAGCACAATGCAGGACAAGAGAGGTGTGTGTCCTCTCTTTTCCCTTTCTCATTTTGAGAAAAATTTTCTCTATTATCACACCCAAACTAATGTCGATAACTGAAAGTTTTTCTGCCAGAACAGTATCAATGTGTTTGTCTACTCCTTTAAGGTGTTATAGCACATAGAAAATAGAAAATGATATGTGCATGGCACCTGAAGAATAATACCTCTATGCTGTTGTTTAAGTATCATGGATAAACATTTTTGTTGTAGTCCAGATGACTTGACATATTTAAAGAATAAATGTGAAGACCTGGAAGACCCAGGGAGAGAAGGAGTTTTAGTTGCTCTTTCACCATTTGGGTCCTCCTTTGCTCAGTCAACAATGGTAAGAAAATTTCCTCTTGTAAAATCCTTCATAATGGCATCTAATGATAGTGGAGATTTAAAGTCACATTATTGAGCTATATGTTACCCATTTTTTTTTGCTATCATTAATGTACAATTACATGAACAACATTATGGCTACTAGACTCCCCCCGTTATCAAGTCCCCACCACATACCCCATTACAGTCACTGTCCATCAGCATAGTAAGGTGCTATAGAATCACTAGTTGTCTTCTCTGTGTTATACTGTCTTCTCTGTGTCCCCCCCCAACCCCCCGGCTACATTATACATGCTAATCGTAATGATCCTTTTTCCCCCTTATCTTTCCCTTCCCACCCATCCTCCCCAATCCCTTTCCCTTTGGTAACTGTTAGTCCATTTTTGGGTTCTGTGAGTCTACTGTTGATCTGTTCCTTCAGTTTTTCCTTTGTTCTTATACTCCACAGATGACTGAAATCATATGATACTTGTCTTTTTCCGCTGGGCTTATTTCACTGAGCATAATACCCTCTAGCTCCATCCATGTTGCAAATGGTAGGATTTGTTTTCTTCTTATGGCTGAATAATATTCCACTGTGTATACGTACCACATCTTCTTTATCCATTCATCTGTTGATGGACACTTAGATTGCTTCCATTTCTTGGCTATTGTAATAGGGGTACCTATGTCTTTTTCAAACTGGGCTCCTGCGTTCTTAGGGTAAATTCCTAGGAGTGGAATTCCTGGGTCAAATTGTATTTCTATTTTGAGTTTTTTGAGGAACCTCCATACTGCTTTCCACAATGGTTGAACTAATTTACATTCCCACCAGCAGTGTAGGAGGGTTCCCCTTTCTCCACATCCTCACCAACATTTGTTGTTGTTTGTCTTTTGGCTGTTAGCCATCCTAATTGGTATAAGGTAATATCTCTTGTGGTTTTAATTTGCATTTCTCTGATGATTAGTGATGTGGAGCATCTTTTCATGTACCTGTTGGCCATCTGAATTTCTTCTTTGGAGAAGTGTCTGTTCAGCTCCTCTGCCCATTTTTTAATTGGCTTATTTGCTTTTTGTTTGTTGAGGTGCATGAGCTCTTTATATAATTTGGATGTCAACCCCTTATCAGATATGTAATTTATGAATATATTCTCCGATACTGTAGGATGTCTTTTTGTTCTACTGATGGTGTCCTTTGCTGTACAGAAGTTTTTTAGTTTGATATAGTCCCACTTGTTCATTTTTGCTTTTGTTTCCCTTGCCCGGGGAGATATGTTCATGAAGAAGTTGCTCATGTTTATGTCCAAGAGATTTTTGCCTATGTTACATTCACGTCTTTGATCCATTTGGAGTTTACTTTTGTGTATGGGGTTAGACAATAATCTAGTTTCATTCTCTTACATGTAGCTGTCCAGTTTTGCCAACACTAGCTATTGAAGAGGCTGTTATTTCCCCATTGTATATCCATGGCTCCTTTATTGTATATTAATTGACCATATATGCTTGGGTTTATATCTGGGCCCTCTAGTCTGTTCCATTGGTCTATGGGTCTGTTCCTGTGCCAGTACCAAATTGTCTTGATTACTGTGGCTTTGTAGTAGAGCTTGAAGTCAGGGAGCGTAATTCCCCTGCTTTATTCCTCCTTCTCAGGATTGCTTTGGCTATTCAGGGTCTTTTGTGGTTCCAAATTAATTTTAGAACTATTTGCTCTAGTTCATTGAAGAATGCTGTAGGTATTTTGATAGGGATTGCATTGAATCTTGCTTTAGGCAGGATAGCCATTTTGACAGTATTAATTCTTCCTATCCATGAGCATGGGATGTGTTTCCATTTATTGGTTTCTTTAATTTGTCTCATGAGTGTCTTGTAGTTTTCAGAGTATAAGTCTTTTCACTTCCTTGGTTAGGTTTATTCCTAGGTGTTTTATTCTTTTTGATGCAGTTGTGACTGGAATTGTTTTCCTGATTTCTCTTTCTGCTAGTTCATCATTAGTGTATAGGAATGCAGCAGATTTCTGTGTATTAATTTTGTATCCCACAACTTTGCTGAATTCAGGTATTAGATCTAGTAGTTTTGGAGTGGATTCTTTAGGGTTTTTATGTACAGTATCATGTCATTTGCAAAGAGGGACAGTTTAACTTCTTCCTTGCCAATCTGGGTGCCTTTTATTTCTTTGTATTGTCTGATTGCCATGGCTAGGACCTCTAGAACTATGTTGAATAAAAGTGGGGAGAGTGGACATCCTTCTCTTGTTCCTGATCTTAAAGGAAAAGCTTTCAGCTTCTCACTATTAAGTATAATGTTGGCTGTGGGTTTGTCATGTATGGACTTTATTATGTTGAGGTACTTGCCCTCTATACCCATTTTGTTGAGAGTTTTTATCATGAATGGATGTTGAATTTTGTCAAATGCTTTTTCAGCATCTATGGAGATGATCATGTGGTTTTTGTTCTTTTTGTTGATGTAATGGATGATGTTGATGGATTTCGAATGTGCTATCCGTGCATCCCTGGGATGAATCCCACTTGATCATGATGGATGATCTTTTTGATGTATTTTTGAATTCAGTTTGCTAATATTTTGTTGAGTATTTTTGCATCTATGTTCATCAGGGATATTGGTCTGTAGTTTTCTTTTTTTGTGGTGTCTTTGCCTGGTTTTGGTATTAGAGTGATGTTGGCCTCATAGAATGAGTTTGGGAGTATTCAGTCTTCTTCTACTTTTCAGAAAACTTTAATGAGGATGGGTATTAGGTCTTCACTAAATGTTTGATGAAATTCAGCAGTGAAACCATCTGGTACAGGCATTTTGTTCTTAGGTAGTTTTTTGATTACCAATTCAATTTCTTTGCTGGTAATTGGTCTGTTCAGATTTTCGGTTTCTTCATGGGTGAGCTTTGGAAAGTTGTATTTTTCTGGAAAGTTGTCCATTTCTTCTAGGTTATCCAGTTTTTTACCATATAATTTTTCATAGTATTCTCTCATAGTTCTTTGTATTTCTGTGGTGTCCATAGTGATTTTTCGTTTCACATTTCTGATTCTGTTTGTGTGTAGATTCTCTTTTTTTCTTGATAAGTCTGGCTAGGGGTTTATCTATTTTGTTTATTTTCTCAAAGAACCAGCTCCTGCTTTTATGGATTCTTTCTATTGTTTTATTCTTCTCAATTTTATTTATTTGTTACCTATTTTAATAAAAACATCTACTGTGGAAGATGTCTAGAATAAGTTTCTCTTCTAATTAAAGGATCCTAATTGATACAGGCATTCCAGTATCACATTTTGGGTATAGCACATACTGTTTTCAGGTTTTTAACACAGTTAGCATCCTTATTCATATTTATTACAATAGGTCCTTGGAGCTTTTTCAGTAACCGGGTGCTAATTTAGAAATAACAGGCATTTGGAAATAGTCTCTTACAAATATTTTATAAGCATTAACCATTAAATCCTTTACAATGGTCTTGAAAGGTAGACGCAATATCTCAATAATTCAGATGGGGAAACTGAGGATCAGAGAGATTAAGTAATCCACCAGAAGTCCAGTAACTAGTAAGTGACTGAACTAGGATTTGAAACTGTCTGTGCTGACTCTGGTAGTTGTCTCCTTTCCACTTTACTGCAACTGCTCCAACAGGGCTTAAAAAAACTTAAATGAGGGATAACCTCATACACCTTGCATCTTGCCTTTTTTTATTTCAACCCACTGAGGGGCTCATTTATACAGCTTATCAAGGGCACATATATGGCTAAAAGATCAGCATCCATCTAAGTCATTTCTCTTGTGATCCAAAATCATATTGAAACTATGATCTCCTGAAGCATTTCATCTCTCAGGATGAAGTGATGTCTAGTGGGTTACTGTATTTCTTGGTTTCTTGTTTCAAAATAATTCTGTCCATAGAGCCTCATCTCTTTTTCTTTCCATAATGCTGAGGCAGTGAACTGGGCTGGAGGCTAGGGTTGGGGGAGGGAGCTAGGCAGGAGAGGCAGGCCCAGCTTTGCTTTTATTGGTGGTGAAGTCAGTTCACAGCTGAGGGAGAACAGGCTCCCTTGCTGAACTTTGCTGCCAGCACTGCCTCTGGGGAGGCAGTGGGTGAGGTTGGGGGATGCCTGAGGCCATCCCTTGGTTTGTGAGGAGAGGATGCTTGGAAAATGATGGTAAGAAGCCTTCCTCTTTCTCTTTATTACCAATAGTTTCAAAAAGGTAAATGCAAGAGAAGGGGCTTTTAATGGGGAAAAGGAGACAACACAGCCTGGAGCCCAGGCCCAGTTTCTCAAGGCATCTCTATCTGTCCCAGTAAGGCTGGTGCCTTCTGCCCCTGCCTCTTGTTGAAGTATCTGTCTCTTATGAGGCTCCGAATCTCCTAAGAACAGAGGAATGCAATACATATTTCTGGAAGTCACAGTGATGGGTGGGAATGTGGCCAGGTGTCCCACACCGATCATCATTCCATGTAGCACGCTGCTGCTGTGCAAGTTTCCTCTGGGCCAACTTGTCCCAGCTAGCTCTTCAGCATCCCAGCTGCCTCCACGGAACTGGCAGTTTGACCTTGACTGACACTGGGGTGTAGTGGTGGGGGGTTTTCAAGAAGAGGGTCAATTTTGTCAAAGACCTGCCTAGTGTTTTATTTTGTGCTATACATACACAGTGAGCTCATTTCATTTCCATAGTATAACTCTACTTAAAGGTAGGTATAATTTTCCTAATTTTACAGAATCTATTAGCTGAGGTCTAGGAAGTTAAATAAATTCCCTGAGACCCAACAAACAGTAATTGGTAAACGAGGGATTCAAATTCATGTTTGGCTCCTTGTCACGTTTTTGGTGCCATCGATCCCTCTCAGCTCTGCCATTCACTCTGGTCAGAGGACAGCGCCTCCCTAGCCCTGTAGAAATGTGAAGGATAATGAAAATGGTGAACCAGGACAGTGCTTATCCCAAGAAGAATTAACAAACCTTCTATTGGAAGTTCTTAGATTTTATTTGAATTTCATCTTGTCTGAGTTACAGAAATTAATGAGCTACTAGATCTGGACCTGGTATGCCTTGATAAAAGGACTTATTTTTAGTGCTTTAGCATTTAAAAGGATCTGTTATAATTTCATGCTTAAATAACACTAAATAAGGGCCTGTGTTTGTCTAACATAATTAGAAGCAGCAAAGGGAAAGGGAAATAGTTACTTCCAAACAAATGGCATGAAGGCATCTTGAGGAGAAATTTGAAGATAGAGAAATTCCCAAATAAAATAAACACCAGGGGTTTTAATTATCCTCCTTGGAGAGCATTTCCCACAGGCCAGAGATGGCCTTTAAGAACACAGAGACCCACCCAGCTGGGCTGGAGATGTGTAGGGTGGCAGGGGCAGTTAGAAACTGGGGGCAGGGTTGCTTCAGTTCAGGAGAGCTTCGGTCCATCAGACAGTGTACGTGAGTTGCCTGGGGAGGGGGAGAAGGCACGCGCGTTTCCCTTCCTTCTCTGACTTTTTCAGGGATGGTTTGTTCTCTTGTCCTTTTGCCTTTAACATCACCATCCTCGTGGCCTCTGAGACCCCCTAAGTCTTAGTACCCAAGGCAATGGGAAAAAATTGGCTAAAATATAAAGGGATGGGAGAGGGTAGGGTAGAGTTTATGATGTAGTAACGGGACTGCTCTTTCAGACCTCTGGAGATCCTGGTGGCCCAGAGTGACTGAATTGTTTTCCTTCCCTGTTCGAAGTGCTCTTCCTGCCTTAGAGTCTCTTAGTCACCCATCCTTTTCCAGGCAGCACCTCTTGGCCATACCTCTTTCACGGTCACTCCCCTCTCCACTCAACCTGCACCCAATCCCAGCTCCCACCAGCCCCTTTCTCCCACAATAAAATTTTGCTCTCTTTGTGCATTTGCATTTCTGCTGACTGCAAGGATCAGTTTAATTTCATGGGTGTCATTTCCTTCAAGAAATCTCTCTTTGAGCAGTGGCCCATCGAATCCCCGATAAAACATATTTTCCTACAGTAATGATTTTATGGGCCCATAAGTCATGAATTTATTATGATCTCAGCCCCTGCTGCTGATTGCTGTAAAATGCAAAGTAATTAACAGCGAGCGGTAGCAGTTATTCCCACCTGGTAACGTGTTCCTTCGTTCGCTGATGGGTTTGATTAAAGTAATGACTAAACAGTGAAGCCCGGCTGTAAAATATTAGCATGATTAATGCCATATCCTAAATAAGAAACAAAACTAACGGGCATGGTCTGAGAAATTAAAAAAAAAATACACAAACCTTCCTCTTCCACCCTCTGCCCCCTTTAAATAATTATTCCGGCTCATTTAGGGTATGTCTTCATTCCCATTAAATGAGGTATGGATTCCAAGGCCAGAAGCTGGCTAGCAGAGCATGTCACTCAGTTTCCATAACATCTTATGCTGGTGTTAATTTTTCCCCCTTTCCTCTTGAATTTGCAGAACGGAGCCTGGATGGCAGTAGACTTTGAGCTAGAGGCTAGATAGCTGGTAAAGGGTTCCCTTTGTATCTCCATGGGGCTTGGATCTTCATGGTGAGAGAAAGGGGCTTTGGTGACCTTGCTCCTCACCTTGACTAGCTGGAGCCAGGAGAAAGCTGTGAGGTTAGGTAAAGAGTTTCTAGGACCATTCCCAACCAGAGAGCTCAGTTGAAGGCACTGACCTCAACTTCACATTTCACATCATTAGGAAATAATTATGTCTAGAGTTACAGTGGTCTGAGAATAAATACAAACTCATGCAAATGTGTATTGTGGCACCTAATACTTAACCGTCCTTATTTCTGATGCTATAAAGAGGTAAAACGTTCTTGGAAGTTAGAGGCCTTCCCTGGAAGACCAAGTTAGAGGCCTTGACTGTGGACTTAGAGGCAGTTCTGCATGTAAAACTCCAGAGTGTCTTGCTCTCTCTCTTCTCTGAGACCACTCACATTCTAGGAGGCAAGAGGTTGTAAACAGGCGCAGCCCTCCTGTAGTAGTTGTGGGCAGGGAGAGGCAGGCAGCATCTGGGGGTGCGCTGGAGAAGGTGGCCTGCTGAGTGAGAGGAAGGTCATGGAGATAAGGGAGAGCTGTGCCTTTGCCTCTTCTCGTGACCCTGGAATTAATTTCACACTTACTTTTGTAAGCTAGGAGAGAAAGACATAAAGGGAAACCAAGATTTGCAGGAGGAAAATTCTTAAGCACTTTGCTCTGGGAAGATTTAGGAGGTTCTTTCCTATGAGAGGATTATTTGGCCAAGGGTTGGAAGACTGGGGCTGTGGGAAGATGAGCCCATTTCATTAACTCATTATTGGATACCTACTATGGGCCAGGCACAGGAATACAGCCTCTGATACTAAGAAACTCTCAGACTAGAAACTCAAAGGGAAAGTGATAAAACCTCATTGGCAAAGGACAAGAGTGCAAGAAGAAATGGAAACATTGGGGAAGGACTCTTAGTCCTCATGGCTTTGGGGAGAGCTGCATACGAGGCCTGGGGAAAATGCCACATCGCTACATAGGAGATGGTGGGGGCACACAAAGGTGATACACTTTGCGAATTTGGAAGTGGGAGACCATGTCCCAAGGAATCAGTGGGCATCATTATTCAGGAAGCTCAAAGCATTTCAAAATACATTTGGGTCCCTTTGGAGGAATTGGTGAGGGAAGAGCATATATGAGAACATCTTAAGGATTCAGGAACCTAATTATGAAGAAAGAGATGATTGGTCCAAAGACTCTTAGTAAGGGCAGATGTGAGGTCAGACCCCGTGTCTTCCCCAGTGCTGTTGGCTTAATGAATTGTATGTCACATGCCAAGTTTTGGAGGCCATCCTTCCAAACTGACAGGCCATCCAGCTGTGTTTGAGCAAACTACAAACAATGGCAATTTTCAGGACTCTGCAGTCAGTCCCTGGAATGTCACATGTGCCACCCTGGGAAGGTATCTGGCAGAAAGGCATCAGGTTTTTTTCCTGGAGCAGAAAGACAGCTGCTTCCCAAATGGAAGGTATTTCTGCATTTTCTTAATCCAGGATGAAGCTGGGATAAAGTGAGGTTGTAGGTCAGTGAGAGGAAATTGATCTATAAAAATACTTTTTATTTTCTTCTTTCCTTCTTAATAAGTTAAAACATACCCTTGTTGCCTGATATTTTAGAAAAATGCAATAAATGTGTGTCTTTCTGCCTTTACTCCTCTAGCCTTGCTTCTCACAGGGGGAGATGAAGGAAAAGTTATTGGGATTGAGGTTCTGGCACCAGGAAGATAAACGCGAAGCTCTCCCTCCCTCCTCCGCTGAGCAGGTCAAAAAATGATTGCATTGGGCATGAAGGATTTATGTCTGCCGTGAGTCAGTCAGAGTGTCGGGGTAAATCAAGGCTGACGTTTTTAGCATCTGGGAAAAAAAAGCAATTGCATTTTATGTCTACATTTTGCTCGGCTAATCAAGGTGCAGAAGAGACAGTCTGCCTGGGGAAACTTTTCCACTTTTTATTATTTAGGTAGGGTTTGGTTTTCCCCATAGACACAGGGAACAAGTCTATAAAGGCTGAGTTTAGAGTCCAGAAAAAAGGAAAAGGCCCTCCCTGTCAGATTAGATTTGGGGAGATGAGTTGGTGAAATGTGCTGTAATCTGAAAAGGGGGCCTGGGGAGGGGCTGGACATGGGGATCATCTGAGTAGTCTTAGAAGCAAGGAAGTATAAAATTCTTTGCAAAGGATTTCTTCTCTCTGTAGGTCTCCAGCAGGAACTAGGATATAATTGAGCCATTAGGGAAAAACTAGTTTGATGCTTCTGACTAAACTGGCCAGCTACTAATTGACTACCAATCAGTCCTTTAACTGAAGCAACCAGCAAAATAACTGAGCAAATCAGTTAAAACTGTTGAACCAGTTGATGTATATTGACATAGTTCAAGATCAAGCCACATTTAATGTATGCAAGGGGAAAATAAAAATGAACAAATTGGTAATATTTCTTTTTAGCTTTCCATTTCCAAGGCTAATTATTGGTTTATCTAAGTGTTTTGCCTTAGTGAATGAGAATGCCTTTGGATTTCAAAAGTCTTCAATTTTGCACCAGGGACTAGATTCAGCAAATACACTTTCATGTGTTAACAGATAGTAATCATGATAGCTAATTTTTTTGAAGAGAAGAGGGTTTATTATATAAAATGATTAAACATTTATTTCATTAAATCTACAATGCCTCAGGAGATAGTTACGATCTCTGTTTTACAGATGGGGAAACTGAGGCTTAGAGCAGTTGATTAATGTACCTTAGGTTATAGGCAGCTCTTCCTACCTGATAAAAGCTGGAGAAGTTCTTTGAACAGGGGCAATTCTGCCTCTCTACAGACTTCATCCCTAACTTTCTGCATGCTGATTCAGATATGTTCAAAACAGAGATGTTATTTACTAAGGTTGGGAATAAGAAGTTCAACTCAAACACCTTTCATGAATGACTGGCTTTTCCTTTTCATGGCCCTGAAAAGGCTTGGGGATCAGCCACAGGTCCTGAAAGTGTGTACTTGTGATGATGATAGCTAAAATGTATGGGGTACTTGCCATGCATCAGATGCCATGTTAAGCTCTTTATATGTATTTACTCATAGAAGTCCTGCTTAGCCCTAAAAAGCGGGTCTGTTGTGAACCCATGTTCCAGATAAAGAAATGGAGGGCCTGAGAAGTTTAGAAAGTTTCCCATGCATTTAAGGAAATGATAGACCAGGTAGGAAGTCGGGCAAATTGGCATCAGAGCTGAACACTACCATGTAGGGCTAGGAACAGCTATGACAGGCCAGAAAATGTTTTTGGTAAGGTGTTAGTATTGGTAGAGGTTAATTCTTTGCCTACCTTCTTGTGTGTGTGTGTCCAAATAATTACTTTGTGATGTCTGGCTTAAAAGATTCCCAAGTTTTCTTTTAAAAATTTGAAGTACATACTAGCACATATGTAACTTAAAAAGAATGGGGAAGAAGAAAATACTATCTGAGATTTCAATCAGTGCTTCTCTGCTAAGGGCCCTTGGGCCTCTACAAGTCATTTAAAAGGGTAGTGGGGATTTTAAGTTATCTCATGTATATCAAAAAGCAGTACTAAAGTTCATTTACTGGTAATAAGGCATCAGACTGTAACTCAAGCACCAAGCTCATGTCATTTCTTAGCCTAGTGAGGTAATGTGGATTATTGCACACTGATTGTTCTTTGATGAATAAAGATAGGGAAATGGAATATTCTTTACTAAAGATTGTCAATTAGACAAAAACATATTAAAAATAGGAAACCTTATTGGGAAAAAATAAAGAGGGTCTTGGTGGCAGAAAGACTGGAAGCCCTTAATACAAAGATTTTTTTCTTTTTGTTCCCACTAGCTTGGCTATTTGTTGGAAATGTTAGCAAAATATCTTTCAAAGCCCAATGAGATAATTTATGTAAAGTGTTATGCAAATACTATTTTTTGTTATTAATATTAACAGTAATAGTTATGGTAATGATCTTACTGTGGAGCAGGTGATTTCAGGTAACATTTGTATCAAGAACATTAATTTTAAGCTTTTCACTTCCTGACGTTAGAGTTGTTCTCTTCTCCACCAAATCTTGGATGAACATAGGTGTGCCCTGTATACATGTGTGTGTGTGCACTGTGTCACATACATGTGTGGCCATGTGCAGTGCACACACACGCCGTGGTTCTGTGAGTGTCATGGCCCTCACCCCCTCTGTCTTGTGCAGCTGTACATTACAAAAGCCTTTGTTCAGAAAAAGTATTTGAAATGGTGATGAAGCATTTGGGTTATGGTGTGGGTTTTTACTCCCACATTTTTGCTATTAATTAGACAGACCTCACCACCAAATCCACTCCTGCCTCTGTGGAGGTTGAAGGGTCTGTGAGAAGCTAGATTTAAAACTCTGGCTGTCATCATCTTAGGTCTGTGCCTATGCATGCAAAGTGGTTTGAATGTCACACAAAAACTGTGAAATCAGGTGTCACCAGGTATGCCCCCAACACATACACCTAATGCCAGAAACGGATTTGACATGATTCCTCCTTTTTATCTAGCTGTTGATGCACTTTAGAGACAGTCGAGTAACACTATTAATTGGGCAGAGATTAACACATAATCAAATCACATCTGCTTTAAAAGAAATCAGAGCCTTCCTTATTAAAATAGAATAAAGTGTAAATTGATCTGTGGCACCCTAACTTTGTATGCCTAGTTAAAAATAGGACAAAGATTGGTACCTACTCTAATCTTTAATTATTAAGAATCATTTCTTAGTATTCCTCTGTGCTTCCTTTGTCTTGCCTCAAAGAAAGTCTTTAACATCATACTCTAATGCTCTGTGAATTTTGTTTTGAGTAATTTATATTTTATTACAAGGGAGAAGAAAATTATTACTATTATTTTGAAGTATCATTAATATGCAATCTTGTATTGTGTTCAGCTGTATGACACAGTGGTTCAGTTGTTACCCATATTATTAAATCTTGGCCCGTGCTAGTGCAGTTACTGTCTGTCAAAATAGGAAGATGTTACAGAATCATTGGCTATATTCTCCATGCTGTACTACTGTCCCTGTGACCAACTTACATTATGACTGAGAATTTTTGTGTCCTTTTATCCCCCTCATTCTCCCCACCCACCCATCCCAACCCCTCCCGCATGGTAACCAACAGTCACTTCTCAGTGTCTGTTAGTTTACTGCTATTTTGATCATTTTGTTTTGTTTTCATATTCCACAAATAAGTGAAATCATATGGTATTTTTTATTCTCTGCCTGGCTTATTTCACTTAGCATAATACTCTCTAGGTCCATTCATGTTGCAAATGTCAAGATTTTTTTTATGACTGAATAATATTCTATCATGTATATGTACCACATTTTCTTTATCCATTCATGTATTGATGGACACTTTGGTTGCTTCCATATCTTGGCTATTGTAAATAATGAGGCAGTAAACATAGAGATGCATGTATCTTTTCGAATCGGGGATTTTGTTTTCTTTGGGTAAATTCCTAGGAGTGGAATTCCTGGGTCGAATGGTATTTCTATTTTTAGTTTTTTGAGGAACCTCCATACTGCTTTCCATGATGGCTGCACCAATTTACATTCCCACCAGCAGTGTAGGAGAGTTCCCTTTTTTTCCACATAGTTGCCAACACTTGTTATTTCTTGTCTTTTGGACAGTGGTCATTCTAACTGGTGAGGTTTACAGAGCCTGCTTCACCCTTCCCCCCTCTTGCTGCTTACCTGGTCCAATTCTAGGCTCACTCCACAAGCAAGCTAGGAGGCCTCCTGTACACCCCCAACTCATTCTCAGGGTCCGTTTCTTACTTGAGAGCTCTCCTCTGCTTCTCTGTTTTGCATAAAGCTTCCTTTCATCTTTTGGTGTGGCTTGGATACTACTGGTCTCTTCCCAGCACCTAAGACAGTGGGATACTGCCATCTGCCTGCATGCACACATGAGCAGGGCATGTTCTAGCCATGATGGTCTTCTTTCCAAATACTGTTGTGTCATTTCTTCCTTGCTCTGAAGCTCATTATTTATATTCATTTTTACAGAGACGAGACCTCTTCTACAACATTTTTTTTCACAGTGTGCCAAAGATTTTGCCAGGGATTTAAATAATTCTACCTCCATCATGCTTCTATTACTTAGATTGAAAAGGGTGGTTAAAATCTCAGTGCTTAGGGGTTTCCTGTAAGGAGGAATCACAACCATGGCCTTCCATGGCCTTCCAGGGCCTTCCATGGCATTACAGGCAGCCATTTACTGGGTGAGGCTTTGAGCTTGAGATGACTTGAACTGGCATTTTTCTTCATGGCAATATCTGCAGATTTAGGGAGTGGAACATATATGGAATAAAATGGTGGCCAAAAAGATATGCTAGGAGATCACTGCTGGTCCAGTTTGCTGTCTGGCAAAAGTAGGAAGGTTTTAGTCTTTCGAGCATGATGTGAGTTCAAATCCTGACTTCCTGATTTGTTAATTGTGTAACCCTTAAGTCTGTTTCCTAACCTATATACTGGGAATGATGAGATCCAGCTCACAGGGTAGTATGAGGAATAAGTGAGATACTATGTTTAGAGCACCTAGCAGAACACAGAGTTGGTCCATGTATGTCAGGTGCTGTCATGGATCGAGAGATGGTGGATATCCATGGGGTGTATAAAACTTTAAAATTATTAGTGCAGTCATGCCTCAAAAGAACTCTGAACACTGATGAGAAGAGGAAGCATAGGACAGCCAGAAACCAAATTTCTGAGGAAGCCGAGCCCTTCCTGTGAGCAGACCTCTTCTGTGGGCGGGGCTGCTTAGGAGACTCTGCTCATTAGGCGACAGTGAAGGAGGGTGCGCAGAGCTGTCCCAGTTAGTGCTTAGCCTCCAGGCGATGCCGTTGGTAGGAAAAAGACGTGACTCAAATCTCTAGAAGCTTGGAGAAGGGAATAGTATATAAATCTCCAGAAAGAATCGAGAGTCAGGAAAAGACTTAGAAGAACCTCAGGAGGGTAACTTCATAGAAAATCAAGTGCAATGGTCCTGAAAAAGGAAGGAGGCAAACATAGGGGGAGCTAGAAGCAAAATATCTGTACCTGTTGGAGCTTTGGTGAAAATCAAAAGATAATAGGAATACATGAAGAATTTTATGTTAACTTATGATCTCAACCACAGAGGTAGAGAGGTATGAGCGTACACACGTGTACACAAACACACATACACTCAAGGGTGGTGATTGCTCCTCCTAACAAAGATGAGTTCCTCCAAATGTGCCCTGGATCCTATTCTTTCTTACCTCGCTAAGATCCTCTGTTTTCTCCTCTCTTCACCATCATCAGTTTCTCTCCATCTTACTGCATCTTTCCTAACAGTCTGCATACACATAGTATTTTCCAAGTTCAAATCAAATCAAAATAGAACCAAGTCTTGATGACTCATTTGCTCCAGCCAATGCCTCAATTCTCTGCCACTGTTCAAAATCAAACTTCTAAAAGTTGTCAGATAGTGTTTTTGTTTTCTTGCCTCTTCCATTCACTCTTCAGCCAGTTCCTTTGCCTGAAGGTGGCTCAAGGTCCCTGACAACATCATCGTGCCATCTAGGGGAAGCTCTTCAGCCTGGGCCCTCCTCAGTCTCCAGCCTCCATCTCCAGGGCTGCCTGTGTTCTTCGCAGCACAGCCTTCTCTCGGCTTCTGTGGCGCCGCACATTCCTGGTAGTCCTTTTCCCTCTGGTTACTCCCTTCAGTCCAGGCTCCCTGAGTGTGGCTGTGCTTTAGGTCTTCACTGTGGGCCCTCTTTTCTTCTCTCCCTACACTTACTGCTCCATGATCTTCTCTATCCCTGTTGCTTTAAATCTGTCTATATGCTGATGACTTAAAAACGTATGTCTCCAGTCCAAAAATCTCCTCTGAGATTCAGACTCATGTATCTACCTGGCTACTTGACATCTCTACTGGAATGTCTTCACACGTATCTCAAAAGAAACATGTAAAAATGGGGTTCTCATTTTCTTCCCAAACCTGTTCCTTTCCCAGAATTCTATCTCCATAAATGATACCACCGTCAGTGCAATTGTTCAAGCCTAAAGCCCTCAATTCTTGAACAAGTTCTGTCATATCTGTTGTTTTCACTTGTTCAATTAATAGTCGCAGTTGATTCTCACCATCTGAAGTAGTTATGTATTATACAGTCACTGAGAACACTGGTTTAGCAAATCCTAAAACCCTGCTCCGAGTTCCTGTGAGCCTCTGGTCAAAACACTTTTGCCAACTGCTCAGTATATTTTCATGTATGCTCCCGTCTAAAGACATCTTCTTCAATATAACATCAATTCCTTAACATCAGACTCACAGCCCACAGCATTGTTTCTCATGCCTGACAAAGTTAGATCTAACATACATGTTTTCTCAGTAAGGCCCATCCAGCCTTATTGCGCTTAGAAGCCCTAGAAAGCACTTGAGAGCCACCCTTGAGGACCATTTTAAAGAGCAAAAGCACCAACAAAAAGCCACTAAGTAGATAGTGAAAAGGACACCTGTTTACAGTATAAGAGCTGAGACAAGGCAGAGTGTCACCTTATTGGACTTCAGCTAGGAATGTGTGTCAAGCAAGGTACATTTTTCACCTGTCTGCATATATGCATATCTGTGAATGATGACAGAAGTGCCTCAAGTATTGATTTTGGGGTAAAGTTTAGTGAGTAGGTGAATTTGCAAATAGGGAATCTGTGAATAATGAGGATTGACTGTATTAATATTTATGTACCAGACAGTGTGCTAGTGAAGATACACTGCTAAGCAAAACACACATGGTCACTTGTCTCATGGAATATACTCATTTTAACTCGAGTGTGTTTTGAATCCATATACTATTCTCAGTATCTTCTTTCAATTACCCTAGTTCTTACTACCAATATTTCTCATTTGGGCAATTACTCATTAAGTGACCTCCTTCAGTCTTGTCTCTCCTTTCAATCTATTCTTCAGATACAGTCACAGTAATCCCTTCAAACATGAATTATGCCACCTTCTGCTTTTTGTCCTTTTGGCTCCCTTCTCAGATATTTGTCACGGCAGCAGTCTTGTTTACCTCTGCAATTTCATCTTGAGTCACAGCCTCCCTTTACTCATGCTCCCACCACACTGACATCCTGTCAGATTCTTTTGTGCCAGGTTCTTTCATGCCTCTGAGCCTTTGCACATGCCTTTCTCTATGACTTTGCCTAGAGCACTCACTAGATTTCTGTTCATCCTAAGATCTAATATAGACTATTGGCTCAGAAAAGCTTTCCCTGAATACAAGGTCTGCCTTGTTATTCTCTATACAAACACATCTTGTTCATTTATGTTAATAACACATTCATTATTTTTTAACATACTTATGTTTTTGCTCGTTTACTAGTTTACCATGTCACCTCCACTCGACTTTAATTCCATGAGAGCAGAGACTAAGTTAGTTTTGTTTATCACTCATTTGTTGTACCTAGTCAGTGCCTGATTACAATAAGCAAGTAATCAATTTTTAGTGAATAAATGAGTCAGTGAATTACTAAATGAATGAATGGCTTAGATTGTTAAAGAATCCCTGTATGGCAGTTTGTGTCAGCTAAGGCAGAAAAGGACTAGTATGTATCCAAATTTCTTTTGCTGTTTCCAGTCTAGGTAGCTTTATTCTAGCATTTTGGTTAGGCCTAGCACATCCTCTAATAAGCAGAACCAGGTGCTTGCCATAGCAGTCTACCTTCTTGGAGTAGGTTCCAGGATTTACTGCCACACCATGGCCCTGTAAATTAATCCCAATACTCTCCTAGCTGGTCAGTACCTTTGGGGGGCTCTCCCCTGACAATCTCATATCCTCACCAATTTATCTGGCTTACATTAGGTTCTCTCACAGATGAGTAAGAGTTTTCCCGGGAACTAAGTCTTCTGAACCAACACCTGAACCCAAGCTGCCATGTCAGTCATCTGTGGCTCAGGCAGTAGACCTTGAAATCCTCAGGTTGTGCAGAAGGAGAACTGTATCAATGATCAGAAACTTCAGAAGGTCCTGTTGAGACCCAGTGTGAGAAGGACTTCTTAACAGTCAGCTGGCTAAAGGCAAACTTGGCTGCTTGGATAGGTAGTGAGCACCCAGTTATTTGAGGTGCTGGAGGGCTACCTTCTAGAATGCTGGAGAGAGGATTATTTGATGAGTAAATAACCTCAAAGACTGTGATCTGGACCACCTGCATCAGAATCTTCTGTGAATGCTTGAAGGGCAATGGGACTGAGTAGAGCACTGACTAACTTGCACATCCACATGTGGTAGCCCTGGTATGCTTGTTAAAAATAATTTCCTGGATGCCACCCAACCTTAGACACATATGCTCTGAAGGATGCAGCATGGGGAATCCCTGAAGCTTGAGAATTCTGTCCTCGATAGTCTCTAAGGTTATGTTTCACCTTCAGATTTGGTCTTGTGATCCCATAATTATATATTTAACATCTGTTCAACAAATGTTTATTGAAAGCTTCTAAGTGTCAGTCACTGTTCTTGGCTTTAGTGACTGTCAATTTGGCTAGGCTGTGGTACCCAATTATTTAATGAAACTTTTGCCTACATGTTCATTGAAGACACTTTGTAGATGTGGTTAATATCTGCAATCAGTTTAAGAAAAGGAGATTACTCTTGATAATATGGGTGGGCCTCATATAATCAGTTGAAGGCTTTAATTGCAAAAACAGGTTTTCTGGAGGAGAATAAATTCTGCTTCAATACTGAAGGCATCAACTCCTTCTTGGATGTTTCCAGTCTGTTGGTCTACCTACAGATTTTGGATTTGCCAGCCTTCACAATTCTATAAACCAGTTCCTTAAAATGAATCTCTCTTATATATGTATTTCAAGATAAAAATATTTGGTATTTTATCATTATATATATATAATATATAAATAAATACATATAATTTTATATTTGTAATATATGCCTCCTATTGTCTGTTTGTCTGGAGAACCCTACCTCATCTGGATCTGGAGATATAACAGAGAACAAAACAAAGTCTCTGATCTCATGGAGCTTAAATTTCAGGTTCTGCAGAGTGCTATTATGTTTTCAGTGGTTTAAAATTTATTGAAACTTCTTTTATGACCCAGCATATGGCCTATTTTGATGAACATACCATGTGAACTTGAAAAGAATATGTGTTCTGCAGTACAGGTCAAGGTGACTGACAGTATGGTTTATCACGTATGTCTCCACTTTTTTTTTTCTCTGAGTCTATTAATTGTTGAGAGGTGGATATTAAAATCTTCAGTGTTGTAAAATTGTCTATTTCTCTTTTAATTCTGTAGACTTTTGGTTTATGTGTTTTGTAGCTCCGCTATTAGGCACAGGCCACATTGGTGATTGTTACCTCTTTTTGATAAATTGTTCCATTTATCACTTCAAAATGTCCTTTATCTTTAAAGTTACTCTTATATTGAAGTCTGTTTCAATGATATTAAAATAGCCTTCTTATATTTTACTATTTTCTTAATGTATGTATTTCCATTTATTTACTTTCAACCTATTTATTTCTATTAAAGTGGAATTTCCTGTAAGCAGCAAGTAGTTGGGTTTTGCTTTTTATCCATTCTTACAATCTCTAACTACTATTGTAGAATTTAGCCTATTAACATTTAATGTAATTATTGATACATTTGGATTTTGGTCTTTTATTATTTTTTGTTCTTTTGTTGCTTCTTTCCTCTTTTCCTTTGGATTAAATAAGTTTTAGAATTCCACATTAATTTATCTATTACTTTTTTTTCATTTGTTGTTCTAGGTACTACAGTATAAATCCTTAACTTTTCACAATCAAGTAAGAATCAATATTGTATCAGTTCATGTAAAATGTAGAAACTGCAACTGAATACATTCATTTTCCTTCCCAATTCTAACTAGGCCTTTACACTGTAGTTGACAAATGTGTTAAATCTACATAAACCTTATAAGCCTGTATGCTAGTTATATAACCCCATATGTTATAATTTTTTTAAGCAGTCATATCCATTTTATAGGAATTAAAAGGAAAAAATAGTATTTTAAATTTACTCATGTGTTTGCTATTTCCAGTGTTCTTTATTCCTTCCTTAGGATATGAGTCTCTATCTGGTATCATTTTCTTTTACCCAGAGAGCTTCCTTTAGCATTTATTTTAGTGTAAATTTGCTGGTGATAAATTATCATTAAAAAGATTTGAAAATACCTTAATTTTGCCTTATTCTTGAAGTATTTTTTGCTGGATACAGAATTCTGTGTTAACAGTTTTTCATTTGGCACTTCAAAGATGTTCCATTATCTTTTGGCTTCCAAGATTCCCAGCCAGAAGGCTATGGTAATTCCTATTTTTTGTTTAGCTAAATGTGTGATGTGTTGTTTTTCTGTCTCTTTAATTTTTTTGCAATTTTATTATGATATACCAAGGCAAGGTTTGCCTTATAATTATCTTGCCTAGAGTCCTGAGAGTCTTGAATCTGTTTATCATCAAAATTTGGGGAAATTTGGTCATTTTCCTTCAAATATTTTTTTCTGCCTCATTGTTTTTTTTCTTCTTATTCTGGCACTCCAATTATGCATATGTTATGTGGCTGGATATTGTCCTCCAGCTCTCAGGCTCTATCCACTTTTTAAATCATTTTTCCCCCGATCTTCAGATTGGATAATTTCTCCCTGATTTGTTTTGAGGTTCCTTGACTCCTCCTTCTGTCATCTTATTCTGCTGTTAAGCTTATTCTGTGAATTTTAAATTTCAGAATAGAGTATTTTTCAGTTCCAGAATTTCCAGTTTTAAAAAATAGTATCTCTGTTGAGATTTCCAGTCTTTTGGTTATTGTCGCATATATCACTTTATACCATTGAGCATAGTTATAATAGCTGCTTTAAAATCCTTCTCTGCTAATTCCAACACCTGGTTTGACTGGTTGTTAATCTCTTTTGATATATTTTCTGTTGTTTTTTTTGAATTTTCATGGTTCTTAGAATGCCAAATAATTTTGACTTTGCATTCAACATAGTGGCTGTTTTGTTGTGGACACTCCAGATTCAGTTATATACTTCTGAAGAATGTTGACTTTTTGTTTTAGCAGCAAATTATTTGGCTGTTTTTAAACTGCAAATCCTGACGATTGGCCAATAGCCAAGTGTAATTCTTTTATCCTTAGCTGAACTGCTTTTGAGTTTGTCTGGCATGGTGTAGTTCAAGGGTGAACCAGAGATCTGTGTAAGGTAGGGTCTATGCATGGAATTTGGGGCTACAATCTATGTGGCTCTCTTTTGTTTCTGAGAGTCTCTCTTCCCAGTGGTTGTCATGGCACCGATCTGTGTTCTTTGGTTCTTTAAGCCAGAAAGATTATGGTTCTCCGTTTTGACTACTTTCATTTAAATCACCCTGTAAAATTCTGGTTCTTATTAAACTTAAAAAAAAATGGGAAACTCACTTGGTGTCATTTCCTTCTTCAAAGTCTTGACACCCCTCCAGAATCACTGTTAAGAGTCTTCAGGTTATTATTATTTTTTCCCTTTTGGATTTTGTCCAGAGTTAATAGTTGTTATCTGAGGGAACGTTGGTATGATAGGAGCATAGTGCTTACTGAGCCATACTGAAATTACTTTCTGGTAATTCTAATAAATTCACTTTGAGAATTATGTTTACTATTGGGCAGACATGGCTCCAGGCTCTCATGAAACATGTGGTGCTTGGAATAGATGGAAATGAGGGACAAAGTCAGGAGTCAGTGTTTTGGTGCTACCACCTCAGAGGGACAGAAGGTGTTGTCTAGTAACATGCTGTTGAACTTCATGTCAGGCATGTTATAGAAATTAATGAAAAAAGGAGGTGTCTCTGCTTTCTGTATGTGGTGATAGCTGGGATTAGAAGGAAGAAAAAGTGTGGGCTAGATAGAATGGTGCAGATAAACTCTCTTGATCATAGGTTCAGGTTATCTGTAATTCCTCATTGAAAAAAATTGATGTAATGATACCTATCCTGCATAGTGGTTGTAAAGGGCTATAAAAAAATAGGATAACATGCTTAAAGGCCTCTGGCACCTTCAAGGTACCCAACATACTTTCCTCCTTTGCTTTGTACTTTGGAAAATGGCCTAGGGTGCCTTGCAGTGCACATTTCCCTATGTGATTTTGGGGAGAATTGAAGTTAAGGCAGGATCACTGGTGCTTGAAAGAGATATTAGGATATTGTTGAATTCTGGAGTGGATTAACAAAATTGTTTTTTCCACACTCATGTACGCTTTTAATAGCAATGTTAAGTATGTGGGGGGCAGAAGGGAGATAGTGTGGAAGTTGATATTGTAAGCCTTAAAAATGTGGTGCAGTATTTCCACTTCTAGGAATTTATCCTCAGAAAAGAATTGAAGACAAGAATTTTGTGTACAAGGAGGATTCATTGCAACCATTAGTATACATGAGAAAGTTTGCCAGCGGTGTATACACTCAACAATAGGTGCATTTGGAGAAAAACTTTGGACAGACATCTCTGTAGCCATCAAAGGCTGTGCCTTCTAGAAAAATTTTGAAGGACACAGGGAATGTCAAGATACAGTGTTGGATGATAGAAGTAGAACAAAAGAATATGTATAGTTTTGTAAAATATATGTATGTGTACTATCTCACTTACCAATAAAGGTGCCTACGCAGAGAATAGTTAATACTTGTGTGTGTTCAAGATCACAGGGTTTATGGATTTGGGTTTACAAGGCTATGAGTAACAGAATATCCACCTTCAAGGAACTTAAACAATAGAAACATTTAATTTTCTCACCAAGAGGAGATCTGAGGACAGGCAATTCTGAAGTTGGTTTGGGAGCTCAGTTATGCCATTAAGAACCCATGTTCTTTCTAACATTCCATTCTGTTGCCTTGGAGTGTGAGCTTTTGTCCTCAGGCTTGTCAATTCAGGTCACAAAATAGCTGCTGCAGCTCCAAATATCACATAATCACAGGCAACAACCAAAACAAGAAGGCCTTAGAAGCCGCCTGGGTTACATCAGCCTCTTTGGGCCAGGTCTTTGGAAGCCCATAATCCAAATCAAGGTTTTTCCAAATAAACCTGCACTACATTAAAATTTTTTTAAAAATTATACAGTAGGTAAGGATGGACCTTGAAGTCAGAGGCCTAGTTTGAATCCCAGTTTTGGCAATTACACATGATATAATTTGGGCCAGTTATTCTCTCTGAGCCTCAGTTTTCTATTTATGAAATAGGAATAATAAAACTTCTCTCATAGGGTTTTAGGAAGATTACATGAGATCACATACATAAGGCCCCTAAAGCATCCATCAGGACCTGCTACATAGTAGGCCTCCAGTAGATGTTAACTGTTGTCATTATCATTATTTTTTGTATAATGAAAATGGGGGCTAATGCAAAACCACTATTTTTTAAATGGAGAAAGAAGGATTCACTGGGAAGGAGGAAGAGCCAAAAGAAGTTGTGGATGGGGGTAGGAGCAAGTTTGTTCTTATAAGTGGGGAGAGAAGGGGTGCATTTTGATAGGCTAAATTATCCAGAGAGAAATTAACATGGGAACACTTTGTGGAGTTTTTCAGCAGAGCAAGTCAGGCCCACTCTGGGCCTCTGCCTCAGGGGTTAAAGATGAGATTAAATATTTAATGTCCATTCATAATTAGGTCCTTAGAAGCCCTGTGGAGCATTTCACTGACACAGTCATTTTTCTCTCTCTATTTACATTTCCAGCTCTCTGGGAGAAAGCATTGATTCTAGAATTTGATGTGGAGTGGGAGATCCCCAGCAAAATCATAGTCCAATTATTCATTTGCAGGTTTAGAAGACAGAGAGTGGTCGTAGCATCCTAGAGGATCTGTTTGCAGCCCTCAGCCAGAACTGGGGGCTTGAAGGAGGCACAGCACATTTTCAGGTTTTTGAGAAAGCAGACCCTTCTAATTTGCATGGTACACAGGTGATGAGAGAAAGGGGAGCAGGGTCAGAAGAAAGGAATCACATTTATAGGATGAGACACACTGGCAACAAGAGAAGGCATTCAAAGGGCTAGGCTGCTCTTTATCCTCAGCAGGAGAAGCAAGGGACAGAAGGAAGTGGCAGGCGGGCCCGATACAGCCTCCAGAGCTCCCAGGGTCAGCCTTCAGTTTCCCCATCATCCCAAGCAAGGGGCATAGTTGGCACTGATCAAGCGTCAAGGAAACAAGTTGGCCTCGGTAGCCTCTGTACTTCCTTGTTATTTATTGATCTATTTGGCTTATTTAAAATATGTCTCTAGCTCTGGGGCCTCTGGACCTATTCCAAACCACTACCTGGCATTTAATGTAAAATCAGATTCCCTTAAAAGGATGCCAGATCAGAAGGTTGGAGCTTTAAACCAGAAATTGGGGATCCAGCCATGAATTCCTGTGAGTCCTTAAGGAAAACCCCCTTTTCATGTCATGCCTCAGCTTTCTGTTTTTAAATATCTTCCCTTCTCCCCTACCCGTTATAAGTGAGGATGGGTGCAGGGGCACCAGGAGACCATCTGACCTCCCCACCATTCTCACTTCCCATAGGCACCTTAGCCAAATTGATGATTGAAAAACTTAGCACTCCTCTATGGTCCTTTTTCTCCTCTTCTGTTTCCTCTCTTATCAGTTGGCATTACCATCCCCTTAGTGAAAACATCTTGCTTAGCTCCCACCTCTCCCTCTGCTCTACCCTCAGTTTACTCATTTGCTCTTGTTGAATCCACCTCATATACATTTCTAAAATTTATCTACTTTTCAAAAACTCCCCTGTCACTAACTTGGTTCAGACCAGAGTCATTCTTTGGCTAGGGAACAATAGCTTCTTCATTATATTCCTTAACTCCAATCTTGCTCCCTAGTACACCCCTCAACCCCCACTTTCCCGAGCTGTGATTTCTAAAATGTGACTCTCATCCTATTGTGCCTTACTTAAAACCTTTCAGTGGTACCCTGGTGTCACCAGGTTACAATCCAAATACTTTGGGTTTTTAAGTCCAAAGCCATGGTTTGGGCCCTGGCTGAAACCCCAGGCCTGCCTCTCATTGTGTTCTGCCCCCAAACTTGAAGCCCACGCTAGAGTCCAGTCTTGGGAAAGCACTTGCAGAGATCTTTCCTGTTTCCTCATGGACTGTCTGCCTGGAGCAGTCTTCTCCTATCTCTTCCATTCCACTTCTTTCAGCCTGTGTTTTCCCTTATCTTGCAGGTTTCAACTTAGACATGACTTCCACAGGGATATTTCCCCTGAACTTTCAAAGTCTGAATATGGTGCCCCTCTTATGTGTGTTTACATCCTGTGCATCTCTATCATACAGCCCTTCATCACTAGTGCAAATTCTTTCAGCTTGTCTGAATTCTTTACCAAACCATGAGCCCTGTGAAAGCTGGCTCTGTACCTGCCTTCTTCACATCCACATGTCCACCTCCCAGCCCTGTGCCTGATGTAGAACGGGGGCCTGATATATATTTGTTAAGTAAATGAATATAAAGAGTCACTCAAATATAAGCTATGTGGGTTTGTTTTTTTTGAATGGAGGACATTTATTATTAAAGAAGAACCACATTCAGGTTGTTTCATTCCAGAAGGTCATTGACTTTTCTCCAGTACCCTGTGCCCTTTTCCAGGGGTAGGAAGGAGACAGTATTGGTCTCTTACCTCCGAAAACATTGTCTGGGAGGCCTGTTTCATAACATTGGCTGTGTTGGTTTGTGGGGGTCAATCTTGAAGGGAGAAAATGGCTTTTGAGAAAATGCATGATCTAACAATTCCTCACTTGCTTATCTGGGTAGGCCCGAGAGGGACAGTCTGGGAGAAATGGGCCCTCAGTGAAACAGAGTGACCTTTCTATGTCTCTGTGCAACTGAGCTCAGAAAGGGTCTGGCTAAACCTAATTGCTCTGACAACACACACAGGGAGGATGTGTTGAGCCTCAGAACAAGCCAGCAGGGTCATTCCCTCTGTTCCTGGATGAGACTGTACCTTCAGGCTCCTGCTGGGCTGCCAGTGTAGGCCTCATCCATAGCATCTGAATGCTGCCCTGCTGCTAGGAGAACAGAAACCAGTGGCATGACAGCATGGAGGATAGGCCCACTGGGAAGACTGGAGTTGGGACAAAACTTTTAATTCTGTCACCTGATGTAAAATCAAGGTGACATGGTGAAATCATAGGAACTAGATTAAAGGAAATGTCTGGCTCTATTGTGTACTGTAGAGCTGGTCTAACTGCAGCAACAATATTAGGGATTTTTATAGTACCATTTTTCCCTAGGGCACAAGGCACTTTACTGTCTATTAACAGGCTTTCAATTGAATGGGTTCTCCCAGGACCTCAGTTCTGGTGTCACTTATTTATTTTGTAGCATTAGTTTTTTTTTTTAATTGAGATGCGTGAAAAAATGGGTTGAGAAATAGTCTGTATTGGCATGAATAGAGAATTAGGTAGGTGTGCATGTGTGTCTCTGTGTTAAATTCAACCATTAAATATTAGATGGAATAGGAGGATATGTAATGAACAGAAGGGAGCTAAAGAAATAACCAATTTTGCAAAAATGATTATAATTCCGTTGTAGCATTATTGGGAAATCAGGGCCAGTTTGTACTTTGAAGAATGAATAATGGGGAGAGGAGATTTCTTTTATATGCACAAAGGCCAGTTTTTGTTTTTTTTTTCCAGAAGAAAATCTCCTATCTTTGGAAGTCATCACCAAATGAGTAAAAAGTGAAACATGTAAAATGGACTCAGAATGAGGCCATCAAAATGATTGAACCTTTATTTCTGGGTCCTTGAAACTGAAATATGTTATTTTAAATTTTGTCTTAGACTTCTGTAACAGTATGACTGACAGTAGAAACCAAGATAGAAAAAAAGCAATAAGCATTCATGTTGTTTCAGTGAAACAGTTTACTGCAGGAAAGATAAAAGAAAACACTAATAAAACAGTAAATGTAAATATATGTTTAGGTGAAGAGCTAAGGAAGATAATTTAGAATGGCTTCAAGTCATAGTATTAGCAGGAAATGGGTGGGTGGTCTGTGATAAATAGTCATTAAATGCTTAGAGGAATGCTCATCCAAATGAGAGTTTCATAGCAGTTTCAGTTCAGGTGGATGACTTTGCCCTCTGGCCAAGATGGAGTAACAGAGGCTGGATTTACCCCCTCTCATGAAACGGCAGTTGGACAACTTGTATGAAACAATGGTGTATAAGATGTTAGACATCAAAGAAAAAGGACAGCGCATCCTGAGAGAGAGGAAACAAATGATGTGAGTCCTACGTTAATCCCAGGGTACTACCAAGAGAGATTTTCCAGGCCATGGCATAGGGAGAGGGGAAATGCAGGAAAATCTTGGTGGTCTCCCTGGTTTGAGGAGACAGAGCTGGGAGTCAGGGGAGGCCAGTGTGGTTAGACTTTGCAGGGAAGAGTGCTCTGAGGGGAGAGCTGCATAAAGAGCTTTGGAGATCTGCAGAGAATCCCTGCTGAATCTTCAGTTGGGTACTGATCAGCACGTGCTTATATGGAAACTACCTGAGGCTGGGAAAGGAATGACTTGAGAGGATTAGAAAGAACACCCTCCAAGGCTCACACAAGACTGGGAATATATTCTGTTCCCACCAGAGTAGAAAATCTCATAATTCATGGACTATTAGGTAGAGTTGTCAGAAGGGTCCTGCCCAAATAGTGGGTTGAAATTCAACCTAAACTAAGCACTGCTCTGGTCCTGCCTAGCAAAGCTTAAAAGAATGGCTAGAAAGGATTAAACTGTTTTCAAGTAAATTAATGATGAAGGAGAACAAAACTTATGAATATTAATAGAAGTACCAAAATAGCCAGTGCCAAATAAGATAAAATTCATAATGTCTGGCACTGAATAAAAAATTATCAGGCATACAAGGAAACAAGAAACTACATGATCCACACAATCAGGGGAAAAATCAAAACCAACCTAGAAATGGCATAGATGACAGAATTATTACACAAAGACATATCTTTAAGCTCAGGAAGCTGGAGAAAAGATTGAGCATATTAAGTATTGTATTGTGGAAAACATAAAAAAACTTCTGGAGATTAAAAACTACAACTTCTGAGATGAAAAATACACTATATAGGATTAATGGCAAATTAGACAATATAGAAGGAAAGGTTATTGAACATGAAAACACAATAGAGACTATCCAGAGTGAAATGCACAGAGATAAAGTACTGAGAAAAACAATGACTAGAGCATCAGTTAGCTGTAGTATACTTCCAGTGGCCTGAGATATCTGTGACTGGCGTCCTCAAAGAGAAGAGAGCAGAGCACTAAATAAATTTGAAGGACTAATGGCCAAATATTGTCCGAATTTGATGAAAACTATAGATCCATAATTGCAAGGCTCACCAAATGCCCAAGAAACATGAAGAAAACTACACCAAAGCACATCATAATCAAATTGTGTGACTCTCAGTGATAATGAGAAAAATCCTGAAAGCATCCAGAGAAAAAAGTTATTAAGTTCAGAGGTGCAAAGTTAAGGATAGTAGATTTCTCATCAGAAACAATGCAAGAGAATAGAATGGAGCAACATTGAAAAGTACAAATAGAAAACACCTTTTAACTTAGGATTTTATGCCCTTAGTTTCATAAGCTAAGTTAAATAAAGATTTTTCAGAAGTACACAAACTGGAAAAACTTGGTACCAATATATCCTTACTACAAGAAAATAAATCTTTCAAGCAGAAGGAAAATTATATAATGGAAATATGGATCTACACCTAGGAATGAAGAGCACTGGGCATGGTAACTATGTGGGTGTATAAGACTTCAAACAATTTCTTTAAAATGATCATTCAAAGCAGAAATATAACAATGTGTGCTGGAGTTTACAGCATATAGAAGCCAACTGTATGACAACAATATCACAAAGGCTAGGAGAGAAGAAATGAAAGTTTATGGTTGTTAGGTTCTTGTACTATATACGACATGGTATAATATCACTTGAAGGTAGATTGTGATAAGTTAAATATGTATTTTTTATAATAAACCTTATAGCCACTACTGAAATAATACTACAAAAAGTTCTAGATAAAAATCCAACAAGATAGATAATATGAAATCATAAGGGATACTGAACTAATCCCAAAGTAGGGGTGATAGATATTAATGTTATCTTGGTTGTGGTGATGGTTTGTGAGTGTATACAAATGACAAAGCTTATCAAATTATACACTTTAAGCATGTGCATATAATTGTATGTCAGCCGACCTTAATAAAGCTGTTAAAAAAAGATTGGTACTACGTGAGCACTTTAAAAATCTTTAAACAAAAAAGTGTCCCATAGTAAAGTCTTAATTAATCATATTAATGTTCCAGAAATACAACTTTTGAAGAATAACTTAGAATCATAGAAGCATGACATTTACAAGAGCTAGAAGATATCTTAGAAACAACCTAGTTTTCCTTCCTCATGAAGGTCCAGAGAATGTGAGTTGCTCCAAGTTATTACCGATCATCCAAGATAAGAATGAATAACAACAAAAAGGAAGCCAGTGTTTACTTAATTTGTTTATCCTTCTGTGAATCTTCCCAGGTGCAGATTTCCATGGGTTATAGGCAGAACCTCCGTAACAGTGTGTCCCAAGATAGGGAGCAGACAGTGTTTTGACTAAGATGCTGGCAACTCATGCTAAGAGTGGACTAGCACTAGAGCTACTGGGAATAGCAACAGCTGAATTGCACAGTTAAATCCAAGGCAGTTACCTTGTACCAGTAATCAGGATCTTCTTGAATTCTTTAAGCAGTGGCTTCAAAGACCTAGGGTATTTAACTTCAAAAAAAGCACACATTTGGGGAATTAATCGGTCCAATAAATATGGTGCAGAGGGAAGTAGTATTAAAATCTGTAACTGGACGGAACTTTGAACATCTGAATGTACACTATAATTAAAGCACAGTGGATTACAATTGCTCTGGAAGAGAAGATTGGAGATTGCTTGCTCTTTGCAAAGTGGATTTACAAAGGGTGGCTTAAAAACCTCTGGGCAAAGAAAAATCTAACTTGGAAAGGAAATGGACAGGAGGGAGTCAAGTGAGAGGATGCAACTCAAGTTAGGGCAGCCAAAGAGCAGGATGAATTAATGTGAGCAAATGAAAATGAGAAAGGCTTTTCTGAATAACCAAGAAAAAAACATGGAGGCAAGGGAAAAGACAGGCTTGGCTGACGGATGAAGATGTTTATAAGATTAAAGATGACTTTGAAGGTTGCAAAGGTACAGCTATATTCCCCCTTCTCTCCTCTGCCAACTCTGCTTTAATAAGAGAAATGAAGAGAATAAACTCAGACAATTAAAAAGCAATGAACACTCTTCCAAAGGAGTGTTTGATAAAAAGTAGGGAAGGAAACATGATACAGCTCTGGCTTTCCGTTAGGAAATAGCCCTGCTAATCAAAACTGGAAGGCAATTCAGGATGGGGCTCACCTTAGGAGGGTTTTTGTTGTTTGTGCAGGATTTAAGTAAACTAGGAAAAATTTCAGCTTTTGGAAAAGCTATTTTAAACCTTTGTAATATGTTTCTGCCAAAATTGATGCCAATGTTTAGTAGAAAGGTGGAGTTTGATTTGGACATAGAAAAAAGTCTATAAAAGTATGAAAAATCAATATTAACATTGTATCATAAACATTGCTAGTTGTTAAATAGCCTGAATGTTTAGGTATTTAAATTAAATTAATCAGGCCATGCTTCAAGTCTTCTAAGCAAAAAATTTTTAAAAAGGTCTATACAGTATAAGCAGAAGAAATAAAATGATCTGTCATGACCTCCTTTACTAAGAGAGCTGTGGAAGTAAGTCCTGGTTGTCATTTTCTAGGCTTCAGCCTTGAAGGAATTTGACAGCAAGCTCAAGTCTTTCTCCGTATGTTAGAGCAATAGCATTTACCTACTTCACTTGATATCAGGGATCTATGAATCATATTTACCCTAAAATGCCTCCCTTTTCCATCTTCCAGGAAGGTTGGAATTCTGCAAGTATATCCATTCACTGAATGAAAACATTCTTTCTGGCCAAATGCAGTTATATAACCAGGAAGAGGTGAAATATATTGCCCTTGATTACTACTTAATAGAGAGATTGATTTGGATTGCTTTTTTTTTAAAGAATAAGAGATACAAAGGCTTAAAGAGATAGTAAGTGCTAACATTTATTGAATGCCAGATACCATGCTAAGTGATTCATATAAGATTATCTCAGTTCTCTGGCCCATCCTTTGAAAAAGGTACAGTATAATCCCCTTTTGCTAATGAGAAAACAAAGGCACAAAGAAATTTAGACAGTTACCCAGGACCAAATAGCCAATGGAGAGCAGAGCTGGCATTTAGAAGGATGCAGGGGACAGGATGCTACAGAGAAGAGATTCAAAGACCAAAAATCCTCACCTCTTATAAGAAGCATCCTCTGACTTTTTTACACCGTGGTAAAGATCTTTATGTTCCCATTTTATGGTTAGATTATGTATACCTGAAATTCTGTGTTTCCACAATTCCATTAGAGAACAAGGTCCTAGGAGAATGAATTAGAAGATGGGTGAATTTTGATGTGCAGTGGAGAGGAGATTGAGAGTCCTCACTCATTATGGCACTAAATTCTCTACTGCTTTCTAAATGAAACCCCTCCCATAAACATAGGGAGACCTTTTTCATACACTGGAAACACACTAATCTATTATCTCTAAGGCTGTATGCTTTGTAAACTTTTATCTTGCTGGGGCCCAGGGAGGAGGCAGGTATGGTTATGGTGACATAGCTGAGAACAAGCTTGTGTGGGCAACACTGGGGACTCCAGTTGGTGCTGGGAGCTGACGTTGAGCCAGGTGTGAAGAAGGGGCTTAAAGGGAGATGTATCTGGAGATCCTGGAGGCTCCTGTCCCCTCTGCTTTTGGTAGCTTGGACAGAAGCTGGATCAGCTGAGTTAGAGCATAGGAAAAAGACAGATGGGTATTAGCAGCATGATAATTATGTCATTGTCATGCAGTCAACTAGATGTTCCTCAGCCCTCTTTTCCTATAAATGTTTAGAACGTTATGGGATAGGTTCTTTCAACTGGAACCCTTTCCATGGTGTACCTGGCTCTGCTATCCCCAGAAACCTCTTGCCAGAATGGGAGCCTATGCGCTTGCTGCTTTGCTGATGAACTTCTCAAAATAAATCTGATTTTAGGTGACACAAGTGGTGCTTGCATCTATGTCCCCTTTGCAGGTCTGGGTGATGATGAACCAGGTGGGAAGTGGTGGAAAGGGTGCCCACTGGAATTGAACAGAGTGTGTAGTGGAGAGGGTGCTTTGGCACCACTTAGAGTTGCCTGTGGTTGTCAGCTCTTAGAGCAGAGATCAGTTCTGAATGCTGAGAGGCAGCCAGCATAGTTCACAGGAAAAACAATCACTGAGTAATCAGGAGGTGGAACCCAAGCCAGTGCTGGGACAATAGGAGTCTAGAAACCCAGGTTAAAGTAATTGGGCAACAGGAGTCTGAGAACAGAGGTGAGCAGGTGGGGATGAACTGCATTGGAGGTAAGAAGAAACTAGAACAGCAAACAGCCTCTGAGTGTGTGATGCACATGCACAGACCTGCCAGGAAGAGCTTACGTTGTTTGGGGCAGGTGGAGATATGGGCAGGCAAGGAAGGGTCTCTGGCTGGGGCTGAGCATACTTACAGAATGTGGGGAGGGAATGGGGAAGTGCATGTCTGCACAAGTCACCAGAGCCAGGCAGAACCCAGGCTCAGCCAGGATGAACTTTCCAGGAAGGCCAGAGTGGAGGTCAGTCATGGTGGGGGCTGGGCAGGGCTTGTACTGTCTAGATAGTGAGATCCATTGTAGAGGCCCAGGGTACACAGAGCAGGATGTGGTGGTATCTGAGGTCAGCTAATGGAGGATTGAGAGCTCAGCAAGTTTCCAGGAAGGTGAAGGGGTTCAAGCCAGATCAATCCTAAAATACTCAGGAGAACACTTAAAGGAGCTTTGGCCTGGACAAGGTACCCTACAGAGTGAGCACTTTTCTTCTGGGCAGCTCCTAAATACCCAGTTATCCTTTCCTTAAGATTTAGCATAGAGGCACTGGAGGATCTCAGCTGGTTCCAGAAGCCCTGTGGCTCTTGGGGAAGGAGAGAAAAGGCCATTCCTCCTTTCCCCTTTATATATTGAAATCTGAATTCTGAGCGAGGGCATGACTTTTGACTGGAGTCTGTTGAGATATTTATTTCTGGGATCTTTTGGGGCTAGATCCTGAAATGGTGGTAGTCATCCTATAGGGACTCATCTTCCTAGCTAGAGTCATCTTCTTTAGTGTCAGTCCCTTCCTATCTTTCTAGACAGAAGTAGTGATGTAGTTGTGTAAGCCCCAAGGAAGTAGTAACATTGGCTTATTGATTTATTGATTTATTTACTCATTCATTCAGTGAATGCTTATGAAAAACTTAGGCACAGTGCTCTGGATACAATGGCAAACTAGGTAGATGTAATCCCTGGCCTTGTAGGCACTTTATAGTGAAGAGGGCAAGATGGAGAAGTAAACAGCAATTGATCAGTGGTTTATGACAAGGATATGCCTGGGTGTTATAGGACTGCAGGCAAGGGGTCAGGGAAGGTTCTAGGACGTGGTCAGGCTTGGTCTCTGGAATGCATTTTGGTGGCCTCATTCCCTCACCCATTCAGGCACTGAATTCTCTACTGCTTTCTAAATGAAACCTCCTCCCATAAACACAGGCGAGACTGTGTTATCATTGTGCACATTTACCTGAAACACACTAATGTATTATCTCTAAGGCTCTTAGCATTGGTAAACCTTTTATCTCTAATTTTGGATTGAAAGATTATTTCCTGTTCAAAGGAATTTCAGGCTTCAGCAAATGGATATAATGGGTACTTTTTCTATATTTAAAAAAAATTGTGAGCAGGAGAGTATGCTGCATGGAAAGCAAGCACATGGAGTATGATTATAGAGGGCTTCATCAGACTAATTTCTTCTGTAATAGCCTAATACACCATCAAAATTCAGAGACAAATTCCAAACTAGAAAAAGTTATTTGCAAGTCATGTAATAAAAGAATTCTCTCCTAAATGCATAAAGACCATTTAAAAGTCATTAAGGAAAAAGATAAACCACCATGTAGAAATATGGGCATAGAACTTGAAAAGCAGTATAGTCCTGTCAATTTATAATCTTTTTATTTGTACAACTCTTGCACATAAAGAAAGCTCAGAATTGTTATGGAAACTTTATAAGAAAGTAAATCTGACATATTATGTGATAGACATATTATTATTGTGTTGCATGATAATTAGGCTTGATTTGCATAAAGGCAGTAATTAGTATTAGTTTTAGCTAGCTGGAGTTTCAGTTCTTTTTCTCACTTTTCAAGTTTCTTGGTAACTATAATTATTGTCAAAAATGTCAGTTTTCCTTCAACATCCTCATGTTCATTCACACACACACTCACACACTCACACATGCAGGGAAAGTGGTAAATGTCCTAGATTGGGTTCCCAGATCTCTGCTGTCTCTGTCACCTTCCCCCATGACAGAAGCTCCCTCTGTGATCATTAAAGCTCTTCTACCTCTGGAGCTGATATTTGTTGGGCAATAGTAAGTTTCCAGCTCCTCCTGTCCTCCTCCTACATTCCCAGTTTTCTCTTTGCCAAAGACCTCCAGGCAGAGAGCTCTGCACTTTGAGGGAGTGGGCAGACTTTCTATAGGACAAGTGGCAACAGCGTGGGGGGCATTTGATGAAGGGGCATAAACAGATCAGTGTTGGTGGCTCAGGGGAGGGGAGAGGACTGGACCGCCTAGGGTCTGGAATGGGAAAGGATCCCTGAGGGCCAAGGAAGGGGAAAGAGCTCAGATACCTCTGACTCCAGTCCCAGCAATTCCAGGACTTTTTTCCCTGCAGCCACTACAGAAAAGAGCTTCTTAGGAAGCAGTCCAGATACAGGCACCTGAGGACAGCCAAGTGAGCAAGAAAACAGAACAATCACAATTCTGACTTATGCTCTCTCTTCTGGCCTCTGTCCCTCCTGTTCCTGAATTAGTGTCAGCCCTTCAAGGGTCCCCCCCACCGACCCAGGACCTAGTATGGTTTTAGGAGCCTGAGGAGGCCCCTTCTACCTCTACCCTGCATATTGCTTAGTTGATGCATGAAATTCCTTTCATAGCAGATAAAATGTTTAATTCTGCAATTAAAGATAAGAGGCTTAAAATTACCTAGGGGAACTAATGCATTATTATGAAGGTATTTTTGTCAAATTGTAAAATACTTAAGGTTACAGACCCTCTTCTGTTTTGATGGAAGCAATGAGAAGGCAGAAGGACCAACTGATCAAGGCTGGGAAGACTATTCTGGAAAGAACCATGCCAGGGTGCCCATGACTCTGGAAGTTGAATGACTTTCCATGTGCCTTTAAGGAATGAAAATGCATGAGGTCCAGGTCCCTCTGGCTCATCATGGGTAAAACTGTAGTATTTCCAACATATCTTGCCTGGCTTTAGTGCATTTGCATATCCTCAGGGGTGGAGAGAAGTTCATCTCCATATCAACAGGTAAATTACCTGGGCAACCAAGGGCTTATTTGAACCCGAAAGGTTAAGGGGAGAGGCTTGCTTGCTTGCTTCTGCTGAGCAGGAGAGAGAGACGGCCCTGGACTGCAGTTTGTAAGCAATAAACGGATTTTAAACTTTTTTTCTCCCTTTGACTGATTTCGGTTTTTAGAGGTATATTGCCCCATAATTTCCTTTACCTGAACTTATATCTGGTGTTAGTCAGAAGGATTCCTCTGAACCTGAAATCTGTCATAATGGGTGGGACCTTTAGGAGGGCTGCCCCTAGAAATAGTGGGGAAATGCCTGGAAGCCCCCCTGTGGATGGTGGGGAGGCCCCAGTGGATGCAGCAGCAGAGGGTGCAGCTTCACCTGTTATTACCCCCCCAGCTGTGGGGCTTCCAATTTGGGAACCCTTAGTGGGTAATTGGTCTAGGGTAAAGTGCCTCTTAGAGGGGTGGGGCCTTCCCCAGAATTGGGGAAGGGTGGAAACACCGGAAACTGTAGAATTAGCCCTCCATGAGTTGGAAGACTGCTTGGAGACCTTAGGGGGTTGTGTACTGGCTGGCATTTTAGGATCTCTTTTCATTGAGATAGTGGAAAATGTTATACAGGAGAGAGAGGGACTTAGGTGGGAGAGAGACACACTTCAGCATCCCCTGGAGGAGCTGCGCGATAACCTATGGGATGCTGTTAAAGAAGAGAGATAGTTACTGAAAAGGCAGGTCACGCTCCTAGAAGATTCCTTAGCAGTGGCGAGGGGGGAGATGGCAGGATAAGCCATGTTGCAGAAGGCCATGGGGGAGGGGGAGGATAGAGTGGTGCCTTCAGCCCTGGAGATGGTGGAGGAGCATGTGAGAGAAGAAGAGGAGGCGGGGCCGTTGGTGGATCTGCTACCCAGGCCACTGCCGGAGGTACCATCTTCTCCTGTTTTAAAGGCTTGCCCAGCTGCAGTTAAGAAAATAAAAACAAAACAACTGTGGGCTCCTCAGGGAGGAACTGGCCCCTTCCCAGGTTGTGGAGCACTCTTTGCTCCATCCCTCTACCCAGGATGAGCTGGTGGACATGAGTGTCAGGTATAGGCAGAGGCCATCGGAATCTCTGCCTACATGGCTTTTACATCTCTGGGATATGGGGGTGGAAAACATTATTATGTCGGGTACTGAGATGAGTAGAATGGCTTCCATGACAACTCACCCTTCCCTCTGGCAGCGGTTTCAAAATGCCCATCAGGCCTCAGAGAATCAGACACTCCTGGAATGGCTGACAGCTACCATCAGGGTAGTTTGGCCTAATCAGGGTGATTTACCATATTTACCCACTAGCTGGAAAACGTATGTAGAGCTCCAACAGGTACTGCAGGAATTGGGTAGGAAAATATCATCTATCAAATGGACCCCCAGGGCCCTGATGAGGAGGTATTCACTGTAAGAATGAGAAACCTGGTGCTGCATATAGCTCCCACATCTCTCTTTGGGTCCTAGTGACTACTCTTGCCCCCCACATAGGGCAACCCATAACTGAGGCTACTCATATTTTAGAAGATCTGGGGGAGATTGAAACAATAAGGGCACAGAGGGAAATAATGGCTATGACTGAAAGGAGAGGTGCAAGAGGCCCCATGAACGTCTTGAGGACCCAGGTGTGATTGATTTGATAAAAACCAGGTTAGTGAAAGAAAAACTTTCTGATGGTCAGCCCAATAGAATATTGTTAGAACTGTGGCACCAATTAAAGCCAGAGCAGCAGTTCCAGGAACTGAGGTCTAGGACACAGATACCAGAGTCAAGGCCTCATGCCTGGCCTGTGTCTCTGCAAAGCTTCATGGGAGACAGTATTCAGGATTCACCTGAGCCCTCCCACCCACAGGAGGATGATTGGGTATCACGGTTTGACTGAGGGGAAGGTCAAAGTCCCCACCTTGTGGGACATGGTGGGGACCGGAGGCCACATGCAGAATTAGCAATTCAATGGTCCTCTGTGAATGCACAACATGTCCTGGTGCTGGTGGACATAGGAGCTTAGTGTTCTCTGATTCATGGCAACCCTGAGCATTTTCCCCAGACCCCTGCTGTGATAGGTGGCTATGGTAGTAAGGCAATTAGAGTGAAAAAAGCCCAAATCTCATTGGGGATAGGGCATTTACCCCAAAGGAGTATACTATGTACTATTCTCCCATCCCTGAATATATTTTGGGAGTCAATATCCTGTAGGGCTTGTGGTTACAGAACACTGAAGGTGAGTTCAGACTGAGGATACTTGTGGTAAAGGCAGTTCGGAGGTGAGAAATACTAAGCAGTATAAATTGCCTGGGGGACACAAGGAAATTGGAGAAACTCTACAAGAGTTGGAGAAGGTGAACATTATAAAGCCCACTCATAGTCCTTTTAATTCCCCAGTGTGACCAGTCAAAAAGCCGGACAGCTCCTGGCATATGACCGTGGACTACAGGGATTTGAATAAAGTCACACCTGCTTTACATGCTGTTGTCCTCTCTTATAGCATCCCTTATGGACACCCTCATTCATGAACTAGGGGCATATCATTATGTTGTGGACCTTGCTAATGCTTTCTTCTCTATTGACATAGCACAGGGAAAGTCAGGAACAGTTTGCCTTCACATGGGAAGGCTGGCAGTGGACATTCACTGTGCTTCCACAGGTATGCCTCCACAGTCCCACCATTTGTCACAGATTTGTAGCCCAGGACTTGGCCACATGGAAGAAACCGCAAATGCTTCAGCTGTATCACTACGTTGATGATATTATGTTCATATCTGATTCTCTTTCAGATTTAGAAGGTGCAGTTCCTAGATTGCTGCAACATCTACAGGAGAAAGGATGGGCTGTGAACAGCACCAATGTTCAGGGACCTGGTTTGTCAGTAAAGTTCTTGGGGGTTTTCTAGTCAGGTAAAACTAAAATTATTCCTAAAGCAGTCATAGACAAGGTCCAGGCTTTCCCTATCCCTACCACTGTGGCAGTATTACAAGAGTTTTTGGATCTTTCAGGATACTGGAGAGTGTTTATCCTGCACTTGGCACAAATCCTGAAGCCCTTACACCAGTTGGTATGAAAGGGTATCAGGTGGGACTGGGATGAGATGTGTGCAGCTGCTTTTACTGCTGCTAAGCAAGCAGTCAAGGCCGCACAGGCCTTGAGTGGGATGGACTCATCAAGGCCCTGTGAGCTAGATGTTCATGTAACCGAAGATGGTTATGGATGGAGCCTCTGGCAGTGGCTTGAACGGGCACGCCAACCTATTGGATTCTGGTCACAACTATGGAAAGGAGCAGAGGTGTGGTACACTTTGCTAGAGAAGCAACTGGCTGCTGTGTACCATGCCTTGCTGGCTATGGAGCCCATTGCTGGAACATCTCTGACCAAGGTAATAACCACCTATCCCATCGTGGGGTGGGTTCAAAACTGGACCCAAAGGCCATGGAGTGGTGTGACACAGATGCCTACACTGGCCAAATGGGGTGCATATTTACAGCAGCATAGCACCCTCTCTACTAGCGCCTTAAGTGGAGAACCCTAACACTTACTGGGACCAGTGACACATACCAGTGGAAAGTAGGAAGAACTTGCTTTTGAGCCATTGGTAGCCGAGAGCCCTTATCAGGAGGCAAAAGCCCCTATACTTGAAGATGCTTGGTATACAAATGGCTCCTGTCATGGGCAGCCCCTGAAGTGGAGGGCTGTGGCTTTCCATCCTAGGACTGAGACAGTATGGATGGAGGATGGAAAAGGGAAGAGCAGCCAATGGGCTGAGCTGCAGGCAGTATGGCTAGTGATCACCCAGGAGCCCTCCCCTATAGCTGTCTGCACTGACAGCTGGGCTGTCTATCAGGCCTTGACCCAGTGGCTACCAATATGGTACCATGCCTACTGGATGGTTGGTCACTGGTCCCTTTGGGGGCAAGAGTTGTGTCAAGACCTATGGGCCTCTGGTCGGCATAAAACAGTTACTGTAGATCATGTGACTGGTCATTTGCCTTTGGCAACCCCAGGGAATGATGAAGCAGACACACTGGCCCAGGTGTGTTGGCTGGAAGGAAAGCCTGCCTCTGATGTTGCCCAATGGTTACATAACCATTTGTTGCACGCAGGGCAAAAGACAATGTGGGCTGTAGCCCATTGGTGGGATTTGCCATTGACCTTTGAAGAAATCAGCAAAGCCCGGAAGGAATGCCTTGTGTGCTCTAAGAGGGACTTATACCGAGTCCCACAGCAACATGGGACAATAGTAGGGGGGCCAATACTATAGGCAAATAGACTATATTGGGCCTCTGCCCATATCAGAAGGATATCAGTATGCCATGACATGTGTGGACACGGCTACTGGACTATTGGTTGCTTTCCGTGCATGTTGTGCAGATCAGCAAACCACAAACAGGGGCCTGGAGTGTCTCTTTGCAGCCTATGGCTGCTGCAGGTGATTGAGAGCAATCAAGGCACCCACTTTACTGGACATGCGTTACAAGAATGGGTGCAGCAATTAGGAATAAAGTGGAAATTTCATGTACCATATAATCCTACCACGGCAGGCATGATAAGAGACGTACAACGGCTTGTTGAAATCTGGCCTGAAGTTGGACACCAATAGTCTATGGAGTTTGTCAGTTCACCTATGGACAGTGCTGCGGTGTTTGAATGAGAAGCCACGTAAAGGAGCTCTGAGCCCTGTGGATATGCTCACACACCTTGCCACCTGTCCTATACAATTCTATGTCCAAATGAAAGAAGAGTTATTGAAGCCAGGATATGGCCAGCAGAGCAATATCCTGCTGCCAGCCCTTCTGCATTAAACCCTGGAGACACTGTTGAATAATAGCTATGGCCCTGGACATTTCGACATGTGGTCCAGCAATGGCTGGCCCTTCTGGCACCTTGGGGGAAAGGCCTGGAAGCTGGCCTCGTGTGTATTCCTGGAATAACAGCTGAGTGGCCCCCAAAGACCAC
This sequence comes from Smutsia gigantea, assembly GCA_032199065.1. NCBI lineage: Eukaryota > Metazoa > Chordata > Mammalia > Pholidota > Manidae > Smutsia > Smutsia gigantea. The sequence goes on along the minus strand of JAVSCE010004722.1, from coordinate 900,809 downwards.
GGTAGTGTATCCAAACATTCAGAGCATCTTGCGAGGAAGTTTTGTTTTGTCTTTATGGCCAGTGCATGTACCTCCCGTAGCCCTATATATCGACCCATCTGTAACTCCCACAGGGAGGGGGATGAAAGTCTGGTATACTAGTCCAGGACGAGGTCCCATTCCTGCCACTGTTTTATCACAGGACCACTCTCTTGCATGTATCCTACCTGATGGACAGGATTTGCCTATGCTGGTGTCATTAAAACATGTATCTTATTACCCTTAAGGTTATTTTCTCCTGCAGTCCTTGTGGCCTGAATGCGCTGCAGCTGCCGCGTGATGATTGCTCTGAACCCTCAGCTACTGCCTTCCTATGGAATGAAGGAACTATGGACTTAATCTGCATAAGACTTTGAATCTAGCTGAATCCTCTGGCTTCAGGATTATCATGATTTTATTGCTATTTCTATTGTTATGTCATTAGTCTCATCACAATGCTCCAGTTTTCTTGCCCAGGGACCAATGAGGAAGAGGGGGGATGAGTAGATTGTAAGGCGAGATTTCTGGAGGGGTGGCCTGTGGGTAAAATTGTAATATTTCCAGAATATCTTGCCTGGCTTTAGTGTATTTGCATATCCTCAGGGGTGGAGAGAAGTTCATCTCCATATCAATGGGTAATTACCTGGGCAACCAAGGGTGTGTCTGAACCTAAGAGGTTATGGGGAGGGGCTTGCTTGCTTGCTTCTGCAGAGCAGAGGAGAGATGGCCCTGGGCTGCAGTTTGTAAGCAATAAAGGGGTTTTAAACTTTATTTCTCCCTTTGACTGATTTGGGTTTTTAGAAGTATTTTGGCCAGGATTTCCTTTCCCCCGACTTACATTCATATTACAGAAATGATGTGGTAAACCCAAGCTAGAGCAGCAGGTGAGGAAGAGGTATAGATATGGCTGGTGACAGGCTCCACTCACTAACAATAAGCCATTGTCTGCTCCCGTGCCCCTGGCCTTCCAGTGCCCTCGGGATACCTTTACTCTTTCTAGGGCAACTGGAAATTCTTAAGACCGGGAGGTTGCAAGATTGTGAGGATCTAGTTCTGCTTTTTGGTTCTTCTCAGCATAGTTCTTGGCTTCTGCTGTTTCTACTGAAGACAGCCTGGAGAGATGTAGAATGTTGAGGTCTTGGAGTGGGGATGCAGCTGTTAGAATGACCAAGATCAGTTTTTCTTTGTCCATCTGTCTAGCCCCCTCTTTATTTTATGGCCCGTGGTGTTTTATGTTCCTATAATTATATAGGGACTGGCACACTGAGTATGTGTGAGGCCATGCCCATTCTGTTATTTTAGTCTATGCAATAGTTTGTACCAACATTATTAAATAGAAGTGACTGGATCTAAGAAACAGGAATTAGAAGGTTGAAAAGGTTAATGAGAGAGCAGCAAAGAAACTGGTGGACTGTTTACAAATATTGCTTCACAGTGAGATTATTTAGAAATTTGGAACCTATATAAGTCCCTGGAGGGAAAAGGGGATATTACACTTGTAGATATTTTATTTATTGTCTTCTCTCCAAACAGTAAGTAATAAACAGATGAAACCACAAGGTTATAGAATTGTATTACCTTTTGGCTTTGGCCAAGTAAAACTTTAATTTTCTACCTAGAGATAGCAGACACCTCGTATTACTGTGAGGCAGGAGAAGGGCTAATGTAAAATCTTCACATAAGGGGATTTGCTCAGGGCTTTAGTGGCTCCTGGGAAGAAAATGCACAGGGGGCTGGATGATCTAAGGGAGAGTGTCACGGATTAGGGTAAGCTCCCTCCCAGAGGCAGGCCAGTCAGACATATAGTGTTTTCTGAACATAAACTGAGTTTTCTGAATTCCAGTGGTAGGTCATGGCTTATTTCCCCTTTCCAGCTCTTCATGCACAGCCCCTAACCTCACATTTAAAGTTAAAAAGGCCAATAGATCAATTGTTAATTTCCTACTAGTGTTTGTGGCCTGACCTGGCAGGATCTGGGGTTAGCTCTTCCCGGCTGTATGACAAAGGGCACCAATGATTACCGCATGCATATTATTCGGGTTACATTAAACTATGCTGCAGTAATATCCCTAAGATTTCAGTGGTTTAACAACAAAAGTTTATTTCCTCTGCAAAATCCCCTGTGATTCCCAACAACTATCCAGGGAACTCTACCCATCTATCCGTCCATCCGTCCATCCATCCATCCATCCAGGTTGCTTCAGTCTTTTGGCCTGATCATCTCAACACATGGCCCCCAGACTCTCCACTAAGGGAAAGAGCGAAGCTGGAGAATCTCACTGAGACTTTTGCTGACTCAACCTGAATCACTTTCATATGATTTTGTATACTTCAAAGAGGCTGAATTTCACAATCATCCATGTGCCCAGGAAGGAAAAGATAACTACTTATTGGCAAGCACTGGTGCTGCCTACTGTAGAGTTCTTCTCATATTCCATAATTTTGAGAACTAATGATACGGGCTATCTGTATTATTGTCCCTGCTTTTCAGACCAGGACATTGGGATTAGAAAAGTTAAGGACTTGCCAATGAGCCACTGGGTCAACATTCAAAGCAGGTCTGCCTGGCTCTCAGACATAGGGTGTGTGTTTGACTTTTCACCTCAGGTACAAAGGTTTTTTTGTTTTGTTTGTTTCTATGTTCTCGTAAAATGTGTGCTCATTTGAATGGTCTGTGCTCTTTCAATCTTGGCATGCCATCTCAGACCTCATTAATGATCTCTGGCAGGACCTTATAAGCATAGTGAATATGAGAATTGTTTCCCATAGAGAGGGAAACAATTATGAGGTATGTGTAATAACTTCATATACTTGAGGTAGATATCCCCCATTTTCCCTGTAGTAGTATGGGGAAGTAGTTTGCAGTAGTTTCCCTTTTAATCTGTACTCAGATCCCCAATCCCGTGTTTTACCTATTCTGGTTGTAGTTAACCTTAGACAGGGCAGTCAATGAATGTCTCAGGGCCTCAGTTTTACCATCTATGAAATGAAGCCAAGGAGAGCTTCCCTGTATCACTAAGGGGTGTCTTGATGTTTAATTACTTCAGAGGGCAATCTGAAAACCCAGTTTCCTTGGAGGCTAGAGCATTACCGATATAAACTCTTATCATCCTTGCTTTCCCTGTGACAGGTTTATAGCCTGTGGGATTCACTTGGTACCTGTCACTTACTTTTCCCTTGATCCCTTCCTACAGACTTTATCTGTCACTGCATCTCAGGATCAAAAGAGTATATAAAATCAGGCTTCTGGGGGACAGTACTGGCGACACATTGTTTTCTACAGGACATCATAGGTGCTGGGCTGCCCTCAGCAACAGGAGGCATTTTAGGAGAGGCTAAAGTCTGCTCTACTTGTGGTCACTCAGCCTACACTGTTAATTAGCCCCCACTGTGGACTAAGTACACCCACTGTGAACCACTGTATTAAGAAACGTGAATACTTTACATGGCAATACAAACCATTTCTGATTTATCTATCTTTCCTAGCTACTGGCTTCTTGTCCAGACTTCCTAAAATAGCATCCTCTGTCATTCTCAGTTAATTCATTCTTTTTCTTAACGCTTTATAGTTCCTGACATCTTTTGTATTTGTTTATTTACTTTCCTATACCCCACTGTTGTCTATTGACAACATAGACAATGGGGGCATAGAGTTCATGAGAGCAAGGACTCTTGTCTTACTTGCTGTTAATTTTTCAGTGTTCAGACAGTGACAGGAACATAACAGGACACATTTGTTGAGTGAATGGTTGGTAGGTCTCCTGAACATTGCCTCTTCTGTGTATCTGTCCCATGACTGCATGCCTCAGAGTTGTGTATGCAGTGAGGCGAGAGTGTTTTAAAAAGTAACACCAACATCTTGCATTTAAGTAATAGTGTCATTAGGGGACAAGGCTAGGTTGCATGAGATGAAACTCTATAGCACTCTGTGGCTTTTCTGAGCAATTCTAATTGTATTCATTGTACTGTGCCTTCTAAACTCCCCTTGTGCCGCACTTGTCGGCAGGCTATTTTTCTTTATTCTCTTTCTTAAATTGAGGCTCTTTGCTCTAGCAGTTAGCAGCTGTGGTATTTCACCTCTAAGTTGTCTGGCACCCAGTAGAATGGTGAAGGGATCCCTATGTTAGCTTATCGATATCCATTTGGTACGTTTGTCTTCTCGACTAGCTCCTGCTCAGCCTGCCCCAACTATTCTTTAATCCTGTAAGTCATTTTAATCTGAGATGCTCTGCAGATGAAATTTATGCCACCCATGCCATATAAATTAATATTATGATGCTAAGACCATTCCATTTGTGTAGGGATTTGCAATGATTTACTTCTTATGGGTAAAGTTTTATTCAACTTTTAACAGTGAAATATAAAACTGTTACAATTATAATGAAACCTATAAAAGCCCAGAGGGGTCTTGGGTAAAATGTCCCAGAGGGGGATGATGATCCCTCTGAGAACACATTGAGGAAAGCTTTGGTTAGTCATTCTCAAAGATCCTCCTATCATATTTTGGGTGGTCCTAGACCAGAGCTCTGAGCCAATATTTTTTATAACTTTGGTTCCCAGCAACAAAATTTGGAAGGCTGAATGTTCACAGAGGGCCTTAAAAGGGTCCTCAAAAAAAGATGAGCCTATTTCTAACTCCTTTGCCAGGTATGGAGCAGGTTGGGTATGCCAGGTATGTTGGCAGTAGGTAACTGATGACCCAGTTACATTAGAATAATTTCAGGGGATTTTCATTAAAGGAACTGTTTTTAAAGGTAAGGTGTGGGAAAACTCTTAAGTGATAGTGCAGTACGCGGGAGCTAGCAAGAGTGGGGCTCCAGTTCCACCCCTCCATCTAAAGGAGTGGGGAGACCAAGTGGATCCTGAAACCGTGGGACAAACAGAGCTTCTGGAGAGGATCACTGAACTATAGCTTTAATCTCTGGAAACAGGCAGCCTACAGCAACCCTTCTGGAGGGGAACAGCGGTCCCTCCCTCCCTCTGGTCTCCTGCCATTGCTCTCAATTGGCCAAACTCAGCTGGAAGCCGGAGGACAACAGGACCCATGGATGTAGTCTACATAGGTTGTTAGACCTGTGGGCAAACAGAGCTGTGTGAAGTGTAGTTAAGAGTGCATGTGCATGGGGGACAGTAGGGGCAGAAAGGCTTCCTTTATGGGGAGGAAAAGGTCCACGCCAGGATCTCCGCTGTTGTGGCAGTGAAGATGACAACTCTTCAAGCTGCTTTAAAACCCTGTGCAATGCACAAGTCCACTGGAAGCTCTTAGGCTGACACAAGTTATACAGTTTTTGCTTCTTGCCTGGTTTTCTGGATGTAACAGGCAGAAAAGAAGGTGAAAGAGAAACAAGAGCCCTGGCAAAGTTGGACTCCAAACCTAAGGGAAAGACTCGTTTGATATTGTGGCATTCATTAGTATCACAAATTTCACCACTAATTAAAGATTTTACCTTTTTACTTTGCCTTTAGACTTTGGAATTCTAAAGCTTTATTTTGTAATTTAGGGGTAAGGCGAGAAATGTTTTGGAACCACGGCAGGTCTTTATAACATGCCTGGTATGAATCACCATTTGCTTGTGTCGGTCTTCATCAGCTTCTCCTAAAAAGCTGTGGTCATCTTCCCAGGCTCTCACAAAGGATTTAGAGAGCTGAGAATAAGCAGAAATGGGTAGCACTGGTCTTGGCTCAGGGTCTCTGGCCTTGTTGGAGAAACAGGTCCAGAGACCAAACAGGTGTGTGAACCATATACACCAAAGCAAGAGTTGTCAGCCTTTGATTTGCTGCCCATAGTCGATTTTGCCTTGTTTGCTTGACTGCCCTGCCTCATCTCTTCACTGTTTATCTCTCTTTAAAATGCTGTGTGACACAGGTACTTAGGAATTCTTGTTTATTTATGAAATCTGTTGAATGTTAATCATGTCCTTCTGTTCATGGTACATTATCATTAGTCCATGTAAGGTTAGTCATTCATTCATTCATTCATTCATTCCCTTTTACCCCATTTCCTTCTCTATACACATAGGAAACCATTCTAATGTCTAATATTTATCCTTTTGTTTACATGTTTCATATACATGTATTTTCAGTTTACATTATGTTATACACAAAGGAGCACTGTGTTTTCAGATCCATCCATGTTACTATACATACCTATAGACTGTTGCTTCTGACTTCTTTCATGAAGTGCATCCATGTAGGCAAACAATATCATACTAATGATATTAGGTCCTTAATGGGTATCATACCACAGTTTTCCTATCCATTCTCCCACTGATGGGCACTTGGATGATCTCCAGCTGCTTACCATTTCAAGCCATGCTTCAGTGAATAGCCTTACAGTGCTCAAGAGTTCTTAGAACCCCACACCTTCACTAACACAGATATTATATTAACAATATATATTTTTTGCCACTTAAATTGGTGTAAAGTGACATCTTGCTGTTGTTTTAATTCATGATCTCCTGATCATTACTGATTTTGAGCCTGCCTTCTATCTATATACTTGGTAGCCATTTGGGTTACTTCCCTGTGAATTGTATGTTCCTATCCTTTAGCCATTTGCAAATTGATGTTCCTGTATATATTCTTTTAAATGTTGACTTGCAGGAGTTCCTGCAAGTTCCTACATTATTCTTGATGGAATATTTTATTTTTGGTTTAGGGCATTATGAATGTATCATCTTATCTATGATCTCTTAACTTTGTGATGCCCTTAGACTAGAAAAATATTTAATTTTGATGAAAGCCTTGTTTTTTTTTTCTTTTTTTGCCTTTATGACTTTTCATGCTGCCAGTTTTTTAGGGAACACACCTAAAAAATTCTCCATTCAGTATAATGTGTTACAGGTTGTTGTGATATTACCTTTAAAAAGTTAAGGAAGTTGACTGGATTATTGATAAAACATTTTTTTTAACTTGTCATCATAAATGAAGGTGTTGAACCTTGTCAAATACTATTTCTGCATCAATTGCATTGTGTTTTTATTCTTAAGTCTATTACTGTCATGAATTACATTTAAAGATTTCTCTGATTTTTGAAACCACTACTTCAATCCTAGAATCACCTATAAACAATCATTTTCTTTATTTTTCTTACACAAAATTAAAAATAAAAAGTACATAGAATAGAATAACCATCTCCTATAATAACCACCTAACTTCAATAATTATCAACTCATGACCCATCTTGTTTCAACTATTCCTCCTTCTTTACACACCCCAGACTGGATCATTTAAAGCAAATTCCAGGTGTTCTAGCAGCAGTCTTCCAAAGATGCTGGTTAACCACCCCTGCTTTCAGCATTTCACCTCAGCATGCCTCTGCACTCCTGGAATTTAATGCCAACACCAATTATCTGGAATGTAAAATGATTTCTGCAGGGAAGAGGCTGGCGATAATTTTCTGAAAACAATAAGGGGGAAAGCTAAGAGCCACAGTGAAAAGCTTTTCTCCAGTCCACATTCCCACTGCTACTTCTCACAGCCTCTGTCTCACAGTGCAACTCAGTCCCCACCTGCCAGTTCAAAACATCTGTCCATCTCCTATGAGATTCACATTTTTTATTAGCTCCAAAGATTCACATTTCCCTCCTGCTTCTTCATATATTCCAGGGTTGAATTTGAAGTAGGAGTCAGCAGGTACTAGGTCATCATCTTCACAAGTTCTGGAAGCCTAAATGTGGCTCTTTAAAAATATTACTTTATATGATTTTTTTACCTTGAAAAAATTTTTTTTGGCTATTTCTTAAAGACCTTTAAGGTAATTGAAAGAGAACTCGGATGTCCCCAAATGAAGCTTGGTTGGTATATTAGGGTTCTTCAGAGAAGAACCAATAGTATATACATCAGAAGAGATTTATTATGAGGAATTGGCTTATGTGATTATGAAGGCTGGGGAGTCCCACCATCTGCTGTCTGCAAGCGGGAGACCCAGGAAAAGTGGTATAATCCCAGTCTGAGCCTGATAGTCTGAGAATGGAGGGAGCCGATGGTGTAAATCCCAGTGCAGGGCCAGTAGACGACAGATGTCTCAGTTCAAGCAGGCAAGCAGAAAGCAAAAGGGGTGAATTCTTCCTTCCTCCGCTTTTTTGTTCTGTACTAATTCAGTGCTGATTTCATCCAGAAACACCCTCACAGACACACCCAGAAGTAATATTTGATGTGGGCCCAGCCACGTTGACTTAAAATTAACCATCACAGTTGGGAATCATGGGGTTAGTGGTGAAGTCGGGTAAAGAAGAAAGGACGCTGACTTCCCAGATGATGAAACTTGGAAGACCATGACTCCATCCTCACTCAGTCAATTGCCCTTTCATCATCAAGCTTCCGTGTCTGTGAATTGGGGATAAGAATACATGCCCTGTTTCCCTCGCATGGTTGCTGTGCTGCTCAATAGGATAATATCTATGGAAGGCACTCTGAACCCCACTCTACACAGGAAGAGAGCAGCATTTTTAACATGGACCAAAGAGCATTTGAAATGATATTAACTCTCAGGAGACAGGATGTTCTTTGGCTGCAAAGGCAGTAATCCCTCCCCTCAGGGACCTCCGTGAATTTCAGACAGATCTTCAAAGCAGATCAGGTCTCTGCAGCACAGAGTGGTGAAAATATTCCAAGTTCTCTGACCTCCCCAAGCTGGGGAAGGTTGGCGTCAAGGACAAAAGCTTTCAATTGCATTGAACATGGCCTGGACAGGCTCCAAGTGGGTACTTTATGCATACTTACAGTTTCTCCTTCAATTTTCAAGGGATAGAGCATCCCTCACTTCCTGGATTAGTGGGCCTTGTTCAGCGTTGCTAGGCATATGTCGAACAGCTGCCCCAGTCACCCACCTCAGCAGACATCACATTTTAGTAATGCAGTCAGGGCTCAAATTGGGCAAGACGATAGCACATTTCTTTGATTAGTGTGTAAGACAAAAGTGGCCTCTCTTTGAACGGTAGGGAGGGTGTTTAGCATGTTTTTTTCCTTCACTTGCATCAGTAGCAGGAGTAAATGGAGCAGGTTCTTTGAAAGCCAGCTTTGAGAAGTGCTCTGACATGAATCTAATTAAGGAAAATGTATTAACTTTATCAGAATCAATAACCACATCAGTTACTCTTTGATTTTGACAAATACATGCTCTTGAAAAGCGTGGAAGACAAAATTTCATCTCAGGAATTGTGTCCTTTGAATGTCTTGTCTTATGAAACTGAGGTTGCTTATGGGCATTAAAATACCTCCAGTCTATGCAGGGAGGCAGGCTCTGGGACATGAGGGATTTCACAGGGCTCCAGATTAGAAGTTTATTTTGAGTGGTCTCAAGTACGCTGATCAGCTGCTTCTCTCCCACCCCCTCATTTTTCCTATTGCCAAGTTCACATAGTGATTTTGGTCTAGGCACGTAACTTTGCTGAGCAGAATGTTCTTTCATTCATATGTTGGTGCCTCTCTCATAGGCCTCTTGTGAGGAATAAAGGAGACAGTTATTCCTGGCACATGGAAAAAACTCCATCAATGTTAGTGACTGTTATTACTATTGTTGTTACTCATCTTTCCTGTCTTAGTTTAAATGTCACTTTCTTCGTTACCACTAACGTCGGCCCTTAGTCCAAGATTAGGTTAAGTGAATGGCTTTATGCTTCTATAGAACACCTTACATTCCCTGTAAAAAGACATTTTTTTGAATATGTACCAGGGTTTCTGCACTATTTGAATTGTTTTCCATGTGTTTATTATTGCCCTGTTTTACAGATAAAGGAACTTAGGTACAAAGAATTCATACAACTTGTAAGGGGGAGGATTGGAATGTATTTTGACTCCAAAGCTCGTGTTCTCAACTGTGACACTTACCATGTTTTATGGTGTGATAATTCATGTAATTTTCTTTTCTAGACAGTAAGCTCTGTGTGTCCACCAGCCCCTCATCCTTTCCAAAGCTACCACCAGCTTATATGTGGTCTCCCTCTCTCCAAAACCCACGGATGTCCACAACTTTCTTATCTTTTGACTCCTCAGTTTCCTCTCAACCAGTAATGTCTTTCTCCATGTACTTGACTTCTCATCTAATCTCTAGTTCAAGGTCAGTCACATCAATATTGCCCTTGCTGACAACTAGCTTTGCTCTCATCCTTCTGACCATTTACCATACTGTGTATCAATCAGGGGTTTTGACTGCAAGTGACAGAAGCTGTCTCTGATAATTTTAAGTAGAAAGGGCATACATTGCAAGGATATGAAGGGCTCAGAGAATTAGAGGGGCTTAGAAAATTAGAAGGAACCAAGGATCCTATTACCCTTCCTGTAGTCTCCACCAATCCCTACCTCCTTGTCTTACATGTTCAGGATTCAAAGTCCTGGAGTGTGGCTGATGAGCACAGGGCCAGTGCCTATTTCCTAGGATGGCAAAGTATGGGAGGAACCAGGATCTGGTTCCCTCAGCTTCTGTAGTGGGAGATGGTAGTGGCAGGTACTGTGGATCATCCACACTGGAGATATCATCACACAGGTGGAAGGATATTTCCTCACAAGGAAAGAGGATATATGCTAGACAGCAAAAATGTTACATTTTTACACTGCACATTTCAGTTGTTAACTCTGGTCACCTCTACCAAACTGTGTAATTTCTCAATCTCAGTTTCACAAAATCAGGAAGTCTCTCAGACTGCAGCCCAGGTCCACTCATATACCATGCGATCTCACTTAGGAAGCATCCTTGTGCTGAATCCTTTGCATCTTTTTGATCCCTACTCTATATGCCTTTACAGAGGCCTGCCTGGTTCCCCAGACAGAGGCCTTAAAAGCTGGGGTAGAGCATGCCTGTGCACAATCCCAGTGATCCCATCTTATTCACAGCACGGTATCTTAGTCTAGGCAAGCATGCCTCCCCAGCTCGCTCCTCTGAGACATCTTTCCAAGCTTGGATCCTTGACCATGTAAATGCATTTACCTCCTTTTTTCTTCCTCTTCCTCTTCCTCTTTCAATTTTTAAAATGTCCTGATTTTCCTTTCACTGCCATAGCCTGCACTTCTCTTTTCAGGAACACTGTGGTGTCTCCTCACTTCTGCCTGCTCTTGTGTGACTGTTTCCACTAACCCCGGGCTTTGTGGTTCTAGGCCCACTTCTGGAGTCTTCTGTGGCTTCACTCTGGCCAACCAGATCTCCTGGGATTCTGTGTCCAAATCCACCTTCACCACGTCCTGAACCTACACGTTGTCCCTGCTGGTTTAATCTTTTTGGAGATTACAGAACTCATGTTGATGGTGGTAGGAGCAATTAATATAATGTGACCTTTATGACTAGTTAGAAGAGAGGCCCAAGATTTGTCATAATTTTAAGTCTCAGTCACCTCTCTGTCCCTAATTCTGATAAATAGCCTGCTGTACCTTTTCTTCAAGAACTACTCTTCAGAGCAAATCTCAGTTTTAGTGTAAAGCTTTTGACCTGTTCTGTTGTGCTGGTCCTGCTTTAGTAACCTTAGTGTGTTAGCCTTTTTCAGGACTGTAAACTTGTCCCGGGCTAGAGTCCTGACTTTGACCTTGAGACCTACTGGCTGTGACATCTCTCTCTGGAGCCACCTGCTTGTTTGTTGATGCCAAAGGGCAAGCACACTTTTAAAATGCTCTAGGAAGGAAGTGGCCACAACCGTGGACAGCTTGATAAGAATATGGCCACGCAGCCAAAGAGGTTGTGAAATAGCAGAGTTCACTGAGCTGCACGAGTGGGCCCTTTGATGCCTGTCTCTGTCTCTGTATTTGCTTCTAAGCTCCTTCTCCAGTCTTCTCTACTCAGTTTGGTCTTTACTTTCGATGAGAAGTGCTGAGCATCTCTTTCATGTGCCCTGGGATCCGAGGCAGCACTGCTCTGGGTTGCATTTTCCTTCCTTCCTCTGTCACTCTACCACAGGATGCACTTAAATATGCCTTTGCCTTCCCCGTAAGTGCTCTTTATCAGCCTGTCTGGGAGAAGCCAGCCCCATCACCGTAGAAGGTTTTATGTCAGGTGTCCCTCATATATCTGCTCTGTTTTGCTGAATACAACAAGGACATCCGACATAGACCTTGTACCAAGGGAGGACACTTCTGCATATTAGCTCTTCTAAATCTCCTCCACTCTCCTTAAGGTTCCCACATTAGCAGTCCTCTTGTTCTCTCAGCAAATGGGCTTGCTTTGTGCATTTCCAAGACAATGAAAGCCTACTGGAAGTTTATTCTCTGCCTGCTCCTTCAAAATGTCTGTCTTCATTCTCCTCCTATCTTGGAGGAGACGGTGTGCTTCTTCCTAGGCTCACTCCTGGCGCCAGCATTTAGCGCTGATCCCTATCTCCTCTTTTAGGATATTATGCTTTTCTTGGGCATTTCGATTTGTCTTCCTCTCTGTGGGATCCTTCCCATCTGCCTTTAAACCAGCTTGATCTATTGCCTCTAAAAGTATGGCCCTATGTTTTCTCCTTGCCAAACTTCTTGAATATGTGGGCTCCACCCACAGACTGGGCTTCCGTACCAATATTCCATTCCAAATGCCCTGCAATCTGGCTTCTATTGTCACCATATTTTTGAAGTTCCTCTCTCAAAGTTCACTGTTAATCTCCTAACAGCCAAACGTAAAATTCTTAGATTTTATGTCCTTTATTCCATCAGCAACACTGGTACTGTTAAATAGTTGATCTTAGCTTTCCTGGTTGAAATTATTTTTTATATGACTTATTTTTATTGCATATTTAAATGCTGTTTAGGTTTACCTATGTTCTTTTGTTTGCATTCTTTCCAGCCACATGTAAGTAGTTCCCTTAGGCTGGGAGCTGTATGCTATAGATAGGTAGATATACATCATTGTTCCAAGAGCTCCTGGCGTCATGCAATGTACCTAATAGATGTATGATAAATATTTTCTAAATGAAGAAATAATAGCACTATTCAGAGTTTACTAAGCACACAGGGAAAGGATGCTAAAGGTGGGAACTGGCCAAGAAAGCAGAAATTCCCCTAGGAAACATAGGGTTTTCCCTAAGTGAAAGGCAGGGACCGTCTCCAAGGGCAATAGTGGCCTGATGAAGGCTGGGGAACAACAGGTGAATGGAACAAATCCCCCACCTAGATGCATGGGGCCTTCCCTGAGTGCAAGACAATGTCCTACTGAGGCTGGCATCAGGGCAGGAGAATTTATGGAAATCTTTCTAAGCCTTACTGAAACTTTCAGTGGCTCTTCACCAAGTGTACTGAAGATGCTTCCTTATGGCTGGGGGCAGATCAGCAAAGGCAGAACAGAAATCCTTCTAGTCATTTCAAGTCTTTACTGAATCCATTGCTACAGCTCTGTAAAAACTGGAGACAGGGCATCAGAGTGCAAAGAGATCTCCTGAGATACAGAAAGTTAAAAGTGGGGTTAGAAAGAAAAGAGAACTCCCAATGCCCCTAAAGCTGGTGGTCAGGCTGCAGAGCAGAGAGCTTTCATGGTTCAGAAAGATGGTGACTGGGGTACAAAGCAAAAAAAAAAAAAAAAAAAAATCTCCAGAGTCTCCTTGGTGCTCAGATCCCAAATTATGCTAAAGGTAAAATCTTAATCCTTTCCTCAAAATATTTAAATGCAATTATAAACTGAATGTATTGAAAGCTGCAAGAAAGCCCAGTTACATACAAATTAGATGCAAACAGGCCCTTATAATAGTGGCCTGACAGAAGAAAGGATGCTCTATTTTCTGGGAGTAAGTACTTTTCAATCTAATTTTTTTTTTCACAAACAGTGTTTGGCACAGTAAAAAAAAAATGGCATCAAGAACATGTGACACATAATCTGGAGAAAAAGAATCAATAGGAACAGATCATCAGATGGCCAAATTATTGAAATTATCAGACAAAATCTTAAAAATGACTATAATAAATATATTAAAGGACCTAGTAAAAAAGATGAACAACATAATGAATACATGGAGAATTTCAAGGAACAATAGAATTTATAAAAAACCAAATGGACATGCTAGGAACATATATACATAGAGAGAAATATGTATAATATATGTAATTCTGTCTATATAAAATGAAGAGTTCATTCAATGAGCATTTTGCAGGGTGACACAGCAGAGGCTTTAAAGAATAACAACTTATTTTCTTTCTCATTATTCTGCTATCTGGATGGGCTCAGTTGGCAGTTCTTCTGCTCCATATGGTGTCTGATGGTCCTTGAATGTCCAAGGTGGTTTCTTCACTCAAATATTTGGTGCTCAGATTGCAGTGCTTTCACCAATGTAGTTTGCCAGGAGAGTTGGAGGTTTACTGGTCTTTCTCTCATTCTATGGGACCTCTCCAAGTCAGTAACCTTGGCTTCCTTACAGAATAATGATCTTAGTGTAGTTGGGCTTTTAATATATGGTGCCTGGTTTCTAAGAGAGAAGTCGAAGCTGCAAGTTCTCTTAAGATCTAGACTTCTAAGTCCTAGGACATAATTTCTGATGCATTCTCTTTTTCAAAGCAGTCCTAGTTTCATCCTAGATCTCACCACTTAGTATATGGAATAGCATGTGTGTGTAAAAGAGGAAGAATTGGTGGTGACCATCATGGACACTGACTGCCTCACTCCTCACTCTTCCCTCTGACCACAGTAGTTCACGTCCTCCCGTGTGAAAGCTACATCACAACCCCCTTCCAAGGTCACCAAAGTCTCTTCTAATTATGTTATCAGGCTCAACTGAAGCATCATGGTCTGCATCAAGTCCAGATGTGGATGAGGCTTCTCAAGTGCATCGCTTCCTCTCCTCCCTTGTAGGTATTAATGACAGAGCTTTGACATTTTCTTTTGTTTGCTGCATTTTCTCTAGTTCTTCTTAATTCCCCTTTATGTTTGTTTGCTTTTTGCCTGGCTTTCAAATTGGAACACTTGTACGTCGCTGGTGGGAATGTAAGGTGGTTCAGTTGTTGTGAATGACAGTTTGTCAGTTCCTCAAAAAGTTAAACAGAATTACCATATGAACCAGCAATTGCACTCCTAGGCATATATATCCAAAAGAATTACAAACAGGGACTCAAATAGATACATGCATGCTAGCATTCATTGCAGCATTATTTACATAGCCAGCAGTTGAAAACAATTCAAGTGTCCATTGACAGATGAATGGATAAGATTATTCATACACACACACATACAAATGAAATATTATTCAGCCATAAAAAGGAGCATATATAGATGATACATGCTACAACATAGATGAATCTTGAAAACATTATGTTAAGTGAACTAAACCAGACATAAAAGGGCAAGTATTGTATGATTATACTGATATGACATATTTAAAGTTGACAAATTATAGAGACATAAGGTAGATTAGTGGTTACCAGAGATAGGAATGGGGATTGGGAATTATTGTTTAATGGAGTAATGAAAAGGTTTTGGATTTAGATAGTGGTGATGGTTGTACAATATTGCAAATGTAATTAATGCCACTGAATCATACACTTAAAAATGGTTAAAATGTCAAACTTTATGTTATACATATTTTACCACAATAAAAATATTAAAAAAAAATCTATTGGTCATGTCAAAAGAACAATGAAGCCAACTTGAAGGGACTCCTGATTTACATTGGGACAAGTTGATCATTAAAAAGAATTGTAACTACATTGAGTTAAATCTATTACTTCAAATTGACACTAAAAAAAGTTGATTGGCATTAGACCTTTCAGAGCATAATTTATTACTCTGAAGGTAGGTAAATAATAGGAAACAATTAAGCAGTTATCTTGCCTTTCTTGTAGGAACTCTATTCAAGGAAATCAGTGGCTGATAAACAGAGGTCCTTCTTTACAGAATTCCAGTAATAGATACAAGGGTAATAATGGAATTGGAAATTACCATTTGCAACCCCTAATGAGACAATGGATTATCCATTGATTGAGTGATGCACAATTTTTAGGTGAAAGATTAGTGAAGTGTTACAATGGGGAAATCCACTGATCCAGTTGATTGATTTTAGCATCACTAAAAATGGGACTCCAAACATCATGTGCCCTGTGATAAGAGGCAATAAGTATATGGTACCATCTATGAATTATTTTAATTAAAACTGAACTTGACTGTAATGAAACTTCCAGCTTCAACCTCTGGTTTACAGGAAATATGGAGGATAGAAGAACAAGTTCAGAATCACCACAAGGAAGCAATCAACCAAATTAAGAATATAGGACCTTTTAGAGAACAGATGACTCAGTTTTACCAACTGTTGTGGGAAAAGAGATGAGTGAAGAAAGGAAGGAAGGAGTATAAAATCTCACAGCCAAAACTTGTTTAAATCTTGCACAGAAATCCAAATGTAAACTGACATTTTGGAGACTAGCAGGAAAACATGAATATCTTCTCATTATTTAATGGTAAGAGTACATGTTAATTTTTGTGAATGTCATAGTGGTTATATATGCATAGATAGGTAATGTTTTTACTGATTAGAAATCCATACTGAAGAATTTTTGGGTAGAATGGCATGATATCTTGGTTTCGCTTTAAAATATTCCAGAAAAAAACAAAAACAGGTTTGGGGAGATAGATGAAAGAAGATTGGTAAAAGTTGATGATTATTGAAGGAGAATTGTGGGTTTGCTGGGTTCATTGTATTATTCTCTCTACCTTTAGTGTGTTTAAACACAATTTAAAAAGCTTGAAAAATTGCACTTGCTTTCTTTGAATAACAAAATACAATCCAAAAGTAAAGGATAGGAATGCACTCCCACTTTGCCTAGGTTTTAAGCCATAATAGATGTAATTTGGAGAGTCATCAGCACACGCCACAGCAGGAAGGAGTTCTGACACATGCAGGCGCTGTGTGGGGACACACATATTTTGAGAAGCAGCTTTGAGGAGCTGAGATCGAATTGAATTAAAAGACATGGCCTGCATACAAACAGTCGGATCATATCAGTGAGGGACTTTATGTTCCTTGTGCTTCTGGCCTGCCAGTCCCCTCTTTGTGCCAATGGCTCCGTCTCTCACAAGCTGGAGGCTGATTCTTCATTTACTGAGTTAATTTTAAATGAAATGAAAACCCAAGTCATAATGTTTGGTTCACTACACGGGCAACAGGCACTGTCTGCCTCATTAATGATTAACATGGCAGCTGGTAATGTCTTGCAGCTGGTTGACCGGTTTAATGATGCCAAATTTTGGCTACATCTTCCTCCTGCTCAGACCAGTGCAGGGATCAGCTTTCCTCACAGTGGTTGGAGCTCGGTGGATACTTTATCCATCAGTCCACACTGATTATCAAGAAGAAGGAATAGTATTGTCCTGGGAGCAACTCAGATGCAAAGGCTCTAATGATTTTTCTGGGCCAGACACAAAGAATGCAGGACCCAGACTGCATTTATCTGATTTTGGAAGAAATAGGATACCCTACCAGGCAAAGCTAAGTCTCAGAAAGAGTTAAGGGAGTTAAAGGTGCCTGTTCCTAGAGACTGGCTCTGCAAGAAGGTCTAGGAGGTCCCAGATGGCCAAGAAAAGAAGTCAGAACCTGTTCTTCCAAGAGGTACATGTAGGGCCCAGGATTGAAGGTTCAAGAGCAGGTCAGGGTAGGCAAAAGCTTGAAATCCAGGCTAAAGTAAGCTGCAACAAAGATGCAACCTCAACACTGTGACGTGAATATCAAACTTATTCCACTTACTTTTCTGCAAAGTACCAGGTCTGAGAAGATCTGAACCCAGAAGTGTGAGTGGGGAAATGCCTGCTTTTGTCTGTCTGTGGCCAATCATGGCATTGAAAGGCCGGCAGCTTGGAATGAAGAGGAGCAAGTGGGCTTTGAAGTCAACATCCTGAGTTGAAATCTTAGCCATTCTGTTTATTACCCATGTGACTTTGAACAAAATTCTTAACCTTTTCAGATTCAATTTCCTCATGTATAAAGTAGAGCATTCAAAAACTCAAGTAACTAATCAATATAATGAATAGTAGCTATTATTAGTATTTAGACAGTCTCAAAAGCAGCTTTGATTTTTCTATGTGAGGTATATTTGTTTATGCATACCTCAGCTCTTATTTATTTGGGAAAAATCCCTGCCATGTAGGTATTGTTATCTTGATCTTATAAGGTGAGGAATATGAGACTCAGAATCTTCCCTGTTATCACCTGGAAGTAGCAGAGTTGGGACTAAGTGGGTTCTGACTTCTGAACCTCTGGCTGCCTACTCTGCTACAGTTCACTGTTTCCTAGCCTTTCCTGGTCGCAGCTTACTGTTGACTCTAGCATCTGGATGATCTTGACCAGCTACCCTGGCATGCTTTGCAGAGCAACTCATAATTTACAGCAGTGTAGCCTGCCTTGCTAATAGAAGGTGTCATTATCGGTGAGAACAGACCTCCATTCTGGGGCCATCTTTGTCTTGGCTGCTTGACTTTCTCGATGCCCCTGAGTAAGAGGACACTGTGATATTCTAGGCTGTGGAGACTGCTTTTGAGTTACGTGCTTGTACACTTAATTTCCTTTTACCGGATGCATGTTGTAATGGTGCTGTCTGCCCATTGTGTGACCCAAGTTACTCATTTTTCAGCATTAGAGGGTTGCAGGAACCCGAGAGGAGAACAGAATTTTAAGAATCACACCATCTCCTATCCCTGCCCCTGCCTCCTGTTCACACAAGCACAGAGGCACGTGCACACGCGTATGCAGGCCTCCGCACTCTCACGTTGGAGTGAAGTCTCCCCAGTGCCAGAACAGATACTGTTTCACTTGGAAGAAGCGTTTCATTTCTACCCTTCTAAAACCTTGTCAGGGAAAGAAAAACGGAAGCTGCGACTTTTCAATGCCATCTGGTAAGTTAGATTGAGCATCGGCACTAGGGCGCGTGTCTGTTGTGCAGAAAGCCTCTCTGCGATTGAATAGCTGATGTTCCCACCGGGGCTCTCAGGAAAAGGTGGTATTTCTGAGGCCTGCCTCACTGAGAGGAGTGTCAGGAATTAGCCACCCTTCCCTCCACCCCTACCGTGGCTGTCGTCTTTTGGATTTGCTCATCCTGTGTGAGTCATGTGTGTGCTCACAGTCCCAAATCACCTGCCTGGGGTCCTGGCAAAGCCCCGGTTCAGTTAATGAGGAATTTAATAATCTCTGCACATGCCAACGTGGGGCCGTAACATTGAACTCCTTTCTCTCCAGCCTCAGGCAGTTCTCCCTTGTTTTTACAGTAGCCCCATAGAACCCAGCTGATTGCAAGTCCCTGCAATGAAGCCCATTATCAAAGTGAAAATTGAGGATGAAGAGAGCCTTTCTGTCTGTTTCTCCAACAGAGCTGAGCTGCCCCTCCAGAAGTCAGAGCTGAATGATGAAATGAACAAGTCCCCAGCCTAGGAGGGGACAGCAGTATCTGCCAGTGAGGATGGAAAGGTGGCGGTGTGTGGTCACTTCACTGGTCCAAGTACCTTGGGGCCGGGGAAGGAGAGTGGAGGCCACGTTAGGCCAGGCCTCCCTCTTATCCCTGGCCCTTGGCATGTTTGGTGACTGCAAACTCTTTCACTCAGATATACTTCTGTGTCCTTTCTCCAGTCCTGCCATGGGCCAGCACTGCAAGCCTAGAGCTCTTGCCTGTGGCACCCTAGCACTCAGCCCGCTGGCAGTGGCTGAGCTCAACCGTTGCTGCTGAGAGAGGCCTTGGATAGCGTGGTGGCTTTGAAATGCCTGGACAGGCTGAACTGTGCTTTCCAGAATTCTCTTTCCTGTATGTGTCCTGTTAGAGTAAGCCACAGGGGAGATTTTTGTGTGAGAATTGGGAAGGAAAGTGAAGCAGCAGCTATTTTGTAACTCATGTGCTGTCACTGATCAGCTGATTCGCCTTGGTAGCATGAGGCAGCGACTGGGCCTGCAATTGATCTACCTTCTGGAACTTCCAGTTTCCTTGACTCTTAGGCCAGGTGAGTGTGTGTGTGTGTGTGTCCATGGTAAAGGACGCTCGTGATAACACAGCCACACCATGAAGGCCAGAGGACAGGCATTTCTGTCCATCCTTTTGAGTTTGTGGATGCTGGTTTGTTCTTTCTCTCCTCCACCTTCCTGACTGCTTGCTCTGTCGTTTCCAAGCTCCAACATGAGTTGTACAGACGTACAGAAGAAACCTGCTTAACCAGGTTTCACAATTGCATAAAATAAAATCCTGTAATAAATCTATGCATCTGTCCATTTATCTGTCTATCAAATCTCATTGCGGTTCTGCTTCTTTAACTGGACCTGGACTGACACAGGTTAAAATAGAGAAGTGAATCCCATCAGTGCCCTAAGGCTGAATCCCCTTAAGGCTGCTGCCTGGGGATAGTGCTGTCATGACTGGACATTCTCAAACATGCTTTCCCACTTTCCATTCTGGGAAATGGACCCTTTCCCTTATATATTCCACAAATGCATGATGTCATGTTTGCTGCATTGGGAACATGTATTAGTATTGCAGAGGCCTCTTCCAGCCCCCCATCAAGTGTCCCCACTGCTGTACATATTTTCTTCTCCTCATTTCTGCACCTCCTGCACTTGAATATTTGGGAAATTGAGACTATCTGGTCCTAAATCAGCTTAAGCCTAATAGACCAGCTTCTCTCCAGGAGTCAGGTAGGTGGGAGACTTCAAGGGAATGGCCCAGCTGGGAAGTCAGTGCAGCAGACTCCTGGTAGCAGCCCCTCCAGTGTGGGGCAGACAGATAAAGAAGGGAGCATAGTTTGTTCCTCACTGCAGTGTGGGAGCATCACAGACCTGTCGCTCAGTCCAAGATCAGACAGAGTTCCAAACAAGAAGCCAGCTTGATTCAGCTGCTCCCCCTGACCCCCAGCTGACTGCTCGGAGCTAGCTGGGAGGTAAGGCTGACACTCCCTTCTATCCCAGGCAGCAGAAACTGGGTCCCTCTGACTCCCCTCACAAAAGGTAGAGCCTGGAAACCCTGGTACCTCTGACTAATTTGCCCCAAGTCCCTTGTCACAGGATGTGTAGTGTGTTTTGCATTTTGAGGTTTGATGGGTAGGTCGCTGTCTCCTGGTAATTTCTCAGCACAAAATAATGACAGCTTGAATGAAATTCAGTGGTTACTGTTTTCTCCTCCAACTCTTAGTTATTGTTTTGTGCCAGCTCATTACTTCCTCTAGTTAGAACTGGTAGCAGAAACAGAAGGGATGAAATACCACCAAGGG
Organism: Smutsia gigantea; assembly: GCA_032199065.1. NCBI lineage: Eukaryota > Metazoa > Chordata > Mammalia > Pholidota > Manidae > Smutsia > Smutsia gigantea. Next base: position 879,676 of record JAVSCE010004722.1, on the reverse strand, counting down.
GACTATTCCTTCAGTGTTCATAGCAGGTGTCTCCATTAGGCTTTTCCTAAGAGCCACATCCAGGTGTATCAAATTAGTTAAGAGGGCCATGGGTTCATTTGCATGTGATCTGCATATGGTTTCTGAGTGCCTAAATAAATACTGTTCATACTTTTCAGGCAATTCCAAGTTTAAATTTTGTTGCTTCTTCCTTGGTCTTTCCCTCTTTGTATTTTTCTCCTGTTTCCTACTTGCAACTCCATGATTTCTGGCTTCACAGCAGAATGTACATAGTCACATGCATGGGAGAACTTTGAAGTGGGGAAGAGAGAGGAGACAGTACTGGGGAAGATGGCTGTGCTGCGGTACCCTGGGGTCTGTCAATGCAGAAGATGTGGGGAGGGGAGGGAAGTTGGAAGTATAGGAGCCTATCCTTGAAGGATTTTCCCATTTAAAAGATCAATAATGACGAAAATTGATGTTGATGATGGTAACAGTACCAAGAATAACCATTTGGGTCTGACATGCCAGGAAGTTCTCATGTGACCTTCTCAGGCCTGAAATACACTCAGGAATCATCCATTTGATCTCTACATTTATGTAAATGCTGGTTTAATTTACTGATCCACAACCTCTCTGGAAAATCAGTGGCTGAAGCCTGTCAGGTTTGCTGAGCAAAACAACACTCTGCAGTCAGAGGGTTCTTCTAGGATCCTTCAGGGAAAAATCCAGTCATACCCCAACCTCCAACTCACCTGTCCTCACTTTCCCATCCTTTCCTCCTTGCTGTGTTTGGATCCGGGGTCTATTAGAAGGTTTATTTTCCTTGCCAACAGCCTGCAGGCTTAAAAACACAAGCTCACTCTTTTCCTTGGCTGAGTTAAAAGAACACCTCCATCTGATTTCCTTAGGGACTTGATACAGTTTTTTTCTAACTTTTTCTTCTCTTTTCTGTATCTCTGCCTCTGTCTTCTCCTACATCTGTCTTCCCTCCCGGTTTCAATTTCCCTCCCCCCCTCTCCTCCCCTTCTACATGCTGCACAGAGTAACACAAATTCAGTCCATGCAGAAAGGCAGTGGCTGGGATGGCTGGGAGGGAACGGTGTCATGGACAACACCACAGTGAACGGGGCACTGGACGGTAGTGCACGCCATGCTGAGGAAGCAGGGGCCGTGTACTGGTGGGCACAAAATCCTGTGATTACACACCCCATAAAGCCTGCTCTGCCGCAGCTGGATTCCATGCCAGGAGGACTAAGTGAGTTTTGTTAAGACCCTTAAAGAAGCAATGAGTGACAGCGGTTACAGGGGCTGTAGGAGACTTGTTGGAGTCAAGCAAGACCAGGCTGCCTGGTTTGGTTGGAGGGAGGAGAGAGACATTATCCAGATAAGCATTAAAGCCTGGACACCAGAGGGACATGGAAGCCAGGATGCCAGTGGGCAATGGGATTAACTGACCAGTCTCTTCATATCAGAGTGAAGCAGGCTTTATTGCAGACCCCAGGGAGCTGACAAAATAACGTTTTTGTATTTTTTTCTGCTTGACTTGTGTTTATTTGTTCTTTCTCCAAGGAGCTCAAAGTGTTTTCTATAACCCACACAGTATTCAATTGATCCTGTATTTTATCCTACATCTTGAGCCGAGGACAGGTGTGGCAGGTGCCAGACATTCTGAATCAGGATCTAAGAACTTATGTTTAGCCCCTGTGAATTCATCTCTAATCCAGGTCAATCCTGTATCCTCTTAGAGGAATAGAAATGATTGGCAGCCTCATTTTATTGATGGGCAAAACCACCAGTGGGCAAAAGGGACACTCTCAGAGTGACTCAGTAGCAGAAGCCCCTCCCAAGGATCTTCTACCCTAGTAATCATATGATTATACATTTGGGATAGTATAATCCCCTCCCAAGGATCTTACTACCCTAGTAATCATATGATTATACATTTGGGATAGTAAGTTTTTTTTTTACTGCGATTGGTTGACCCTGCCGTCTCTGTTGTCTCCCAGTTCCCTTCCGTCTCACTTCCTTTTGTGCAGGGAGATGTTGGAATGTCCACGGGCATTTTGGAATGCAGCTAAAAAGTGGGACATTTAGTTTGGGTTCAGTGGCTATGTTAATATAGGCCACTGGCACTTCTATGCACATTTAAGTGACTGCCAGCTGCCCCAGTGTAGGAGTGGCTACCCGGGATATATTTGTGCCATCTCCGCAGCCTCCTGAATTGTAGGGCTGGAAGTCATATCAGAATAGGAAGATGTACCATGATGCCTGGTACTGGATGTATGTGTTTGGTAAAGGAGCAAAAAGTTTAAAAAGGTACAGAGTTAAAAGCTAGTCTATGGAAAATTCTTTTAAATCTTACCGCTTACATGTGAAAGAAACTTGACTGAAGTTTTCCCTAATTTGTCAACAATCCTAAAAATTTACATGATATTGCTAATTGCAAAGTATGAAGCTGCAAGAAACTTCTCTCTAAATTATTAATGATAAATGCTCATCAACTAAGCTGTCTTTCTCTTCTTTCTGTAGAAGCTGTTATAACTGCCATATGAAGATGTGATTACGTAATAATGCATTAAAAAATGTAGGTATTTGTCAGGTGATTAGTAAAAGTGTTGTTATTTTTTAAAATTCAAAAAAATATTGGTGTTTGTAGTATTTGTCAGCTTTTCAAAGATGTCATTTATTGTGATTTATTTTCTCATTCTAAACACATATCCACTTTTACACCTAACTTTGACTTTGTCATTTTTTCTAAAAGAGGAATTCTCAAATTTATAAGCTTCAGGCTCATAAATCCTGACTATTCCCTTGGGTGTTTGAGTTGGCTGGGAATCCAGGCTCCCAGTAGCTCTCCTGCTTTGTGGGCAGGGCTCTGCCTGCCCAACTGTAAGTCTGGTATTTAAGCTACAGGCAAATGTAGTGAATGGACCTCCCAATCACTTGTTTAAACTCATGCATAGAATAAAAATCCCCAACTTCCGGGAAGATGGTGGCGTGAGCAGGGTGGCAGAAATTTCCTCCCCAAACTATATGTATCTATGAAAATACAGCAAATACAACTATTCCTAAAAGACCAGAATACACAGGAAAGCGCACAGCGTGCACCTACACCTGAGAGGACACGGCACCCCGCGAGGTGGGTAAGATACGGAGCCACGACCCAGCGGGACCCGAGCACTCATCCACCCCAGCACATGGCGGGAGGAGAGGATTCACAGCCAGGAGGGAGTGGAAGTACACCCCATGAAATAACCAGCCCTGGTGATCTGCGCGGGGAGTGCTGACACACATCGCACGGTATAGCGGAGATTGGAGAGACAGAGGGTGCAGGATCTGAGCGGGAATGCGCCAGGGTGCTTGCAGCCAGCTCCCGGGAAGGGAAAAACAACAACAGCAACAAAAAAAACCGCGCGCTTTTGCAGTGGTCTTAAAGAGACAGGGGCTGAGTGGAGGAGCCGGATCACCCCGGCACACTCAGCCCAGCAGGCTGGGACTCCTGGGGAGTTTCAGACCCCTTAGCTGGTGGCTGGGAAAGGGTGGCCGGACTTAGACTTCCCAAAGAGATCAACAACCTCCCATTTGTTCCCACCCTGGCCAGAGCTATTAAGGGCCCTGCGGAGAGGCGCGGCCACGGCTGCGGAATAGTGGAGCAACAGCGCCACCTACACCATCCCCACAGAATCTACTCCTGGTGGGCGTTTTTTGTGTGTGTGTGTGTGTGTGTTTTGTTTTGTTTTGTTTTATGTTTTTTCTTTCTTTCTCTTTTTTTTCTTTTTAAAGTCTTAAAGAGTCCAGGCTGACATATGTGGCAACTAACAGCGACCACATCTATAGCCATGAAAAGACAGAGGAATATGGTCGAGACTAAGATCAACCAGACAGCCCCAGAGAGGGAGCCTGAAGGGATGGAAATGCACAGTCTTCCTGAAAAAGAATTCAGAATAAAAGTCATAACCATGCTGATGGACCTACAGAGAAATGTGCAAGAGCTGAGGGAGGAAGTGAGGGAAGTGAGGAAAGACAATGCAGAAATCAGACAAGGCGATCGACGGGCTTAACAGCAGACTGGATGAGATGCAAGAGACTGTTAATGGAATAGAAATCAGAGAACAGGAATACAGAGAAGCTGAGGCAGAGAGAGATAAAAGGATCTCTAGGAATAAAAGAATATTAAGAGAACTGTGTGACCAATACAAACAGAACAATATTCGCATTATAGGAGTACCAGAGGAAGAAGAGAGGGAAAAAGGGATAGAAAGTGTCTTTGAAGAAATAATTGCTGAAAACTTTCCCACGCTGGGGAAGGAAATAGTCTCGCAGTCCATGGAAGCCCACAGATCTCCCAACACAAGGGACCCAAGGAAGACAACACCAAGACACATAATAATTAAAATGGCAAAGATCAAAGATAAAGACAGAGTATTAGAGGCAGCTAGAGAGAGAAAAAAGATCACCTACAAAGGAAAACCCATCAGACTATCATCAGACTTCTCAACAGAACCCTTACAGGCCAGAAGAGAATGGCATGATATATTTAACATAATGAAACAGAAGGGTCTCGAACCAAGAATATTGTATCCAGCATGATTATCATTTAAATATAGCGGAGGGATTAAACAATTTCCAGACAAACGAAAGTTCAGAGAGTTTGCCTCTCATAAACCACCACTACAGCATATCGTAAACAGACTGCTCTAGAGGGAAGCACCCCTAAGGCTAAAAAGATGTCACCAGAGAAAATAAAATCATAGCAAAGAAAGCAGACCATCCAAATACTAACTAAAGGCAAAGAATAAAACACCTATTATATAAAGAATGGAGGAGGAAGAATAAGAAGGGAGAGAAATAAAGAAACATCAGACTGTGTTTACAATAACTTAACAAGAAAGTTAAGTTAGATTTTTAGATAGTAAAGAAGCAACCCTTGAACCTTTGGTAACCATGAATCTAAAGCCAGCAATGGCAATAAGTACATATCTATCGATAATCACTCTAAATGTAAATGGACTGAATGCACCAATCAAAAGACACAGAGTAACAGAATGGATAAAAAAGCAAGACCCATGTATATGCTGCTTACAAGAGACTCACCTCAAACCCAAAGATATACACAGACTAAAACTGAAGGGATGGAAAAAGATATTTCATGCAAATAACAAGGAGAAAAAAGCAGGTGTTGCAGTACTTGTATCAGACAAAATAGACTTCAAAACGAAGAAAGTAGCAAGAGATAAGGAAGGACATTACATAATGATAAAGGGGTCAGTCCAACAAGAAGATATAACCATTATAAATATATATGCACCCAATACAGGAGCACCAGCATATGTGAAACAAATACTAAGAGAATTAAAGGAAGAAATAGACAGCAGTGCATTCATTTTAGGAGACTTCAACACACCACTCACTCCAAAGGACAGATCAACCAGACAGAAAATACGTAAAGACACAGAGGCACTGAACAACACACTAGAACAGATGGTCCTAAAGACATCTACAGAACTCTGCACCCAAAATCAGCAGAATTTTTGTCAAGTGCACATGGAACATTTTCCAGAATAGACCACATACTAGGCCACAAAAAGAACCTCAGTAATTTCAAAAATATTGAAATCCTACCAACCAACTTCTCAGATCACCAAGGTATAAAACTAGAAATAAATTTTAGAAAGAAACCAAAAAGGCTCACAAATACATGGAGACTTAACAACATTCTCCTAATTAATCAATGGGTTAACGACCAAATCAAAACAGAAATGAAGGAATATATGGAGACTAATGACAACAACAACACAAAGCCACAACTTCTGTGGGACGCAACAAAGGCAGTTCTAAGAGGAAAGTATATTGCAATCCAGACCTATTTAAAGAAGGAAGAACATTCCCAAATGAATAGTCTAAAGACACAATTACTGAAATTGGAAAAAGAAGAACAAATGAGGCCCAAAGTCACCAGAAGGAGGGACATAATAAAGATCAAAGAAGAAATAAATAAAACTGAAAAGAATAAAACAATAGAAAAAATTAATGAAACCCAAAAGCTGGTTCTTTGAAAAAATAAACAAAATAGATAAACTCCTAGCCAGACTCATTAAGAGAAAAAGAGAATCTACACACATAAACAGAATCAGAAATGAGAAAGGAAAAATAACAAAGGACCCCACAGAAATACAAAGAAGTATAAGAGAATATTATGAGAATCTATATGCTAACAAGCTGGAAAACAAAGAACAAATGGACAACTTCTTAGAAAAATACAACCTTCCAAGACTGACCAAGCAAGAAACAGAAAAACTAAACAGACCAATCACCAGTGACGAAATCGAATTGGTAATCAAAAAACTACCCAAGAACAAAACCCCTGGACCTGATGGATTCACCTCTGAATTCTACCAGACATATAGAGAAGAAATAACACCCATTCTCCTTAAAGTTTTCCAAAAAATAGAAGAGGAGGGAATACTTCCAAACTCATTCTATGAAGCCAGCATCATTCTAATACCAAAACCAGGCAAAGACCTCACCAAAAAAGAAAATTACAGACCAATATCCCTGATGAACGTAGATGCAAAAATACTCAACAAAATATTAGCAAACCGAATTCAAAAATACATCAAGAGGATCATACACCATGATCAAGTGGGATTCATCCCAGGGATGCAAGGATGGTACAACATTCGAAAATCCATCAACATCATCCACCACATCAACAAAAAGAAGAACAAAAACCACATGATCATCTCCATAGATGCTGAAAAAGCATTTGACAAAATTCAGCATCCATTCCTGATTAAAACTCTCAACAAAATGGGTATAGTCGGCAAGTACCTCAACATCATAAAGGCCATATATGACAAACCCACAGCTAACATCATACTTAACAGCGAGAAGCTGAAAGCTTTTCATCTAAGATCGGGAACAAGACAGGGATGCCCACTCTCTCCACTGTTATTCAACATAGTACTGGAGGTCCTAGCCATGGCAATCAGACAAAACAAAGACATACAAGGCATCCAGATTGGTAAAGAAGAAGCCAAATTGTCACTGTTTTCAGATGACATGATACTGTACATAAAAAACCCTAAAGACTCCATTCCAAAACTACTAGACTAATATCTGAAATTAGCAAAGTTGCAGGATACAAAATTCACACACAGAAATCTGTTGCTTTCCTGTACACTAACGATGAACTAACAGAAAGAGAAATCAGAAAAACAATTCCATTCACAATTGCATCAAAAAGAATAAAATACCTAGGAATAAACCTAACAAAGGAAGTGAAAGACCTGCACTCTGAAAACTACAAGACACTCCTAAGAGAAATTAAAGAGGACACTAACAAATGGAAACGCATCCCATGCCCTTGGCTAGGAAGAATAAATATTGTCAAAATGGCTATACTACCCAAAGCAATCTACAGATTCAGTGCAACCCCTATCAAACTACCAACAGCTTTCTTCAATAAACTCGAACAAATAATTCTAAAATTCATATGGAACCACAAAAGACCCCGAATATCCAAAGCAATCCTGAGAAGGAGGAATAAAACGGGGAATTACGCTCCCTGACTTCAAGCTCTACTACAAAGCCACAGTAATCAAGACAATTTGGTATTGGCACAAAAACAGACCCACAGACCAGTGGAACACAATAGAAAATCCAAACAGTAACCCAAACATATGCAGTCAGTTAATATTTGATAAAGGAGCCTTGGATATACAATGGCGAGATGACAGCCTGTTCAGCAGCTAGTGTTGGAAAAACTGGACAGCTACATGTAAGAGAATGAAACTGGATTACTGTCTAACCCCATACACCAAAGTAAACTCAGGGTTAATCAAAGACCTGAATGTAAGTCATGAAACCATAAAACTGTTAGAAAAAAATATAGGGAAAAATCTCTTGGACATAAACATGAGCGACTTCTTTATGAACATATCTCCCCGAGCAAGGGTAACAAAAGCCAAAATGAACAGGTGGGACTATATCAAGCTGAAAAGCTTCTGTACAGCAAAGGACACCATCAGTAGAACAAAAAGACATCCTACAGTATGGGAGAATATATTCATAAATGACGTATCTGATAAGGGGTTGACATCCAAAATATATAAAGAACTTACGCACCTTAAGAAACAAAAAGCAAATAATCCGATTAAGAAATGGGCAGAGGACATGAATAGACATTTCTCTAAAGAAGACATACAGATGGCCAACAGGCACATGAAAAGATGTTCCACATTGCTAATCATCAGAGAAATGCAGATTAAAACCACAACGAGATATCACCTCACACCAGTGAGAATGGCCAACATTCAAAACACAAACAACAACAAATGTTGGCGAGGAGGTGGAGAAAAGGGAACCCTCCTACACTGCTGGTGGGAATGCAAATTAGTTCAACCATTGTGGAAAGCAGTATGGAGGTTCCTCAAAAAACTCAAAATAGAAATACCGTTTGACCCAGGAATCCCACTCCTAGGAATTTACCCTAAGAATGCAGCAGCCGAATTTGAAAAAGACAGATGCACCCCTATGTTTATCATAGCACTATTTACAATAGCCAAGAAATGGAAGCAACCTAAGTGTCCATCAGTAAATGAATGGATAAAGAAGATGTGGTACATATACATAATGGAATATTATTCAGCCATAAGAAGAAAGCAAATCCTACCATTTGCAACAACATGGATGGAGCTAGAGGGTATTATGCTCAGTGAAATAACCCAAGCCGAAAAAGACAAGTACCAAATGATTTCACTCATATGTGGAGTATAAGAACAAAGAAAAAAAGTGAAGGAACAAAACAGCAGCAGACTCACAGAAGCCAGGAACGGACTAATAGTTACCAAAGGGAAAGGGACTGGGGAAGATGGGCGGGAAGGGAGGGATAAGAGGGAAAAAGGGACATTACGATTATCAGATGTAATATCGGGGGGGGGCACGGGGAGGGCTGTACAACTTGGAGAAGACAAGTAGTGATTCTATAGCATCTCACTATGCTGATGGACAGTGACTGTAATGGGGTTGGTGGGGCGGACCTGATGAAGGGGGTAGTTTAATAAGCATAATATTGCACATGTAATTGTAGAATAATGGTACCAAAATAAATTATTAAAAAATATATAGATTATTAATGTAAAAAAATAAAAATAAAAATCCCCTGGTATCTTGTCTTTCCTTAGAGTTTTTTTCTTCTTTTTTTTCATTCAGGGTTAATGCGAGTGAGATTTAATGGAAAGATCCCCAGGATAGTCTGAGTGTTGTTGAAAGTCACACGCTACCTAATTGGGTGAATTTGGCTAAGTCAGTGTATCTTTTTAGACAATGTTTCATCTGGGCATAGTTAAAGTAGCCCATTCTTTCTTCCAGGGTTACAGACAGGACCACTGGGATTAAATGAGAGGCTAATGTTTTCTGTGAATTAGAGAGTACAGAAGGGGTTATATATTATTTATAAAGTCGAAGCAACCATCTTCCAAACCTGAGAGTTTAGGTACTCCAACTGTCAATATTCTCTGCATTTGTCCTCCTGACGACTGCAGCCACTTTGCCTTTTATAGGGGTGGTACAAAAAGCCATGGCACCTTGATGGTGGCACGTGTGATGGGACAAACAACTGTATCACCTAGATGCTGAAGCTTATTAGAAGATCTGGTTTATAAGAGGGGGCTTAATTCAGTTCACATTCTCAAGGGCTGCTGCTTCATGGTGAGCTCCTGCCCTGGGTGCTGAATCCTCTGATTCTTCTAATTGACTTGAAAATATCTTGTCTCTCCCTGGAAATGTCACCTGCCCTTTTCAAGTACATTTCCAGGCAATCAGGATCAATGCATTGCTTAGGTTAAGCGTATGAGATAGTGATTGACAGCCTAAATGAGTACAGGCTTCAGCTCCCAGCATCAGTTCCGGTATTAGGAGCTGCTGAAACCTGTTCATCTTATCTATGAGTGGAGATCAAAGACCTAGGAAGACAACTTCTTGCAAAGAGGTGTCGTCTAGAGTGGAGTTATCAACAACTGGCCTTAGGGTCAAGCTGGCCAGAGGGCTCAGGATTCAAAGTCAATTCCAATTAAACAGTTACTTGCTGGGGCTCTGTTTTATTCTAGACACTGTGTTGTACATGAGGTATAAGGAAGATCAAGCTTGTCCCTTCCGAAAATGAGCTTACAGTATAATCAAGGATTAAGGCACATATACAACATCCTTATGACAGTTGGGCTAGGGATGTAACAGCAGGAGCTCTTTAAAAAATAAAAAGCTCTCTAGATCCAAGGAAGGAGAGATAATGTCCCATCTTTTGGCCTTCATGTTTCATTATTTGAACAGTGGGAAAAGCCCTAGTAAAAAGAGACTTAGGTTGAGGAATTGTAATGTTAACCGTTTTATCAGCCTAGACCAGAAAAAATGACTCTGTATTTTTCCCCTTTAATGATCAGGCACTCATCTCCCATAATGTGTAAGTCACTGTACCATGTCCTGTTTAGGTTAAAGAATATTCATTCCCTGACTTTAAGGAGAACGTGGCCTAATACTGCAGGCTTTGGTAGAGGAAAATAAGACTTCTGGCTCTCAGGGTAGGACAGGCAGTACTGGGGGCCCATTTGTGCTCATCTGTGGCCACTTTGCCACTCGTTTCTCCTGTCGTCACTTAACGTTTGGTCATGGGAGGGTGAAATGGCTCTGATGGGTGTGTCTGTGGGTGTGGGCCACCACAGCCTGACCCACATGGGAACTGAGCACACAACCTTGGCTTCCTTTGAATGGCCTAGTCATCAGCCAAACCACAGTGTCCTACAGTGTCCTGCCATTCTCAGGGCTTTTGTCCTTACAAGTCAGGGGGCGGCAGCTTGTATCAACACAGACGTCAGAGTGGAGTGGAGAATCGTGGACTTGGAATTCAAAGGCCTGGATTCTAGTCCCATCTTAGCCTGAGGGAGCTGTTTGTTTCCTGCCCTGCCTTGACTCTGCTGACATATTTTCAGTTAGGTTGGAGTCTGTGTGTATGTGTTTCTGGATGTTATTACCTTTACCTGCAGGTCAAAACTGAGCTTGCTTGGGAGAGACTCAGGAGGGTAAGTGGTGGTAATGGCAGTGATCTTGGGACAGGCTGCACCGCTAGCCATTCTTTACTTGGTCCCAGGGCCTAGCTACCTCTGTTCTCTTTCCTGTCTGCCCTGCCCCCTCACACAATTCCTGTAAATCTTCCTGTGGCTGCTTGCCTGTCTGGCCCACTTTGGCAGTGCCAGCAGCTCTCCTCACTTCTATTTTGTAATTGGACATTGTGCCCTACTAGGCTTCTAGCTTCTCTGATGCCTGGATTTCCTGTCAGTTTATGCTCTAAGGTGACTCTTTCCATGTGAAGCATGAAACAAGGGACAGCGTAAGATAGGAAATCCTGAAATTTGCTGAGATAAAGGGGCCCTGGAATAGGCACTGGTTAAAGGAGCCAATGAATGGAAAGCCCTTAGCATGGCCCTTTCAAGAGGTATACTCTCAGTAAATCCTGCTATTATGGCGGTAGTTGCAGTAACAGTGCTGTTATTGTTGCTTTATTATTATAATCATTATCACTATTTAGTACTTGTTACCCCGTCTTCACTCTGCAAGAGAAAGGGACCTAGAGCAATGCTCCTTGAATTTTAATGTGGATATCTCCAGAGTATCTTGTTCAAATGAAGATTTTTATTTAGAAACTCTGAGCTTCTGAATTATTTTTAACAAACTTTCAGGTGATGCTGGTGTTCCTTGGTCCATGACTACAGTTTGAGTAGCGGTGGTCTAGGGCACCTAGAAAAGGGCTGAGCTGGGGTTTTGAGGAAAGAGAACAGGCATGGGAATGTTTGCTGTCTGAGTACCTCTGGAGTCAGGAACACAGACTGGGGGCTGTGCTGCTGGAGGCTTTGTAGGTTTCCCAAGTTTATAATTTTTGGAGTGATGGTTAAACAACTACTTTCTTATGGAGATTGCCCTTTTCATTTCATCCTTACAAGCTTGTTTTGCATATTAGAGAAGCCAGGAAGAGACTACATCCTATCCAGCAGTACTGGAGAAGAAGAACCTGGGTCTTGGCAGGTCTTGAGAGGACCTGAATCTTTAGGTTTTTTGGAAGGAGAGAAAGGGGAAGGTTGTGGGAGTCCTGAGAGAGAGTAGTGATCCTCTACAGGTCATATTTTGTTCGACCTGTTTGGTCCCTTTGGACTCCTGCTTCCCCCAGTTTAGTAGATTATAAGCCTGACAGAGGAGTTGAACTCAGAGCAGAAATTATTTCTGTTCCCTTTTATTACCTTCTTAATAATAGTGCCTCTTGTAGTACTGGAGCTTATTTGGGGCCAGCTATTATTTCATTTAATCTGCACAACAATTCTAAGTGGGTGCTGCCTTATTCCAAGACCTTTTGTACCACCTAGCATACTTTCTGTTTTGCTTATTTATTTTGTTCATTGTCTCCCCCAGCTAGACTGCATACTCCACACAATTTGGCTCATTGCTTCCCAGCCTCACACAGAGTAGTTGAGCATTATGCATTCATCAGATAAATGAGTAGGTGGGTGAGAAAGTCAAGAATTAGTAAGGTAAAGTAATTTGCTGTAGATTACCCTGATGGTAAGTGCCACAGCCATAACCTGAATCCTGGGCATCTGGCTCTAAAGTTCTTCCCCAGTCTGTTGCACATGCTCCCTATCATTTTAGGAGCTCCCTAACCACATTGTCATACCACTCAGTTGAGTCTTTAGCTCCTGAGGCCAAAGTGGAATGGGTACTAGCTTGGTCCCTGAGCATTAGTTATCAGTGATCTTTGTGAGGTCACAGTGGGGCTGACTGATAAGCCAGCTGTACATATACTGGGTTTTCTGTGCTCCCAGATAGAAAGCACACATCCCACTATGCCTGGGTCAACAGGCCAGCTTGGAGAGAGGTTTTCTGTACAGGGCCCATATCATATTTTCTTTGAGGCTTATAATTCTGCTTATTTATCCTTTTGGTTCCCAAGGAAAACCTATAAGGTACATGTTAGAGTTGGAAGAGTTGGAGTCTCTCGAGGAAGCAGTCAAGCCAGCCTCCCAAACCACACAGACTCCACAGGCAGAGTGTCCTGCTTTCCCTGTTAGAGACAGCAGTTGAGTGTTGGCAGTGGTCCTTCTGCTGAGCAGTGTGCAGTGCTTTAGAATATCATCGGAAACTCAGGGTGGCAGCTTTGGAAGAAGAGCAGAAAGCAAAACCAACTTGTTTCCTAATGCTAAGTTCTTGAGTCAGAATTAGCATCTCAGAATCTCCTAACACAATCATGATGTGCACATCCAGAGCTAGGTGACCTTTATTGAGCAAAACAGTCACATCCTGCCATGTCACAACCTTGGGCCAAGAATCCAGAAGATTAATGCTGGAGATCCCTCCCCACCCAAGCTCAAGGGTATGATGGTGCAAGTGATGACCCCTGCCACTTAACACATTCTCAGATGTCCTTGAACATAACCAGGGTCAATGGGCATGAGGCCAGAAATAAGATCTAAATTGATGGAAATACAATGTGCTATGCCCCGAGAAAGTTGTTAGGAAAGGAGGGGAGAGAGGGAGGTAATTCTGTGCTTGAAAACTGAAACTTTCTGTTCTGGTTATTTTAAATATTTATTCTGAGATGGAAGCCATGATCACAGGAAGTCAACATTAGAAGGTTACCTAGACTTTAATCATATGATCAAGACAGAACATCTTCTTATTGGTTCATTATACATCTACAGTGCCTCCAAATGAAATGCTCAGTTTTTAATGGCTTTATCCAATGGAAAATAAGATCTGTTGTTCCTGTTATGTCCCTTACAAGCCTTTCAAATTATCCTTGTAAGCAATTTTAGTGTCTAACTGGTTTCATGAGTTTAGATGAAAGACTTTCAAATTCCTGTAATCCACTCTGAAACAGAATTTCCTATGGCTCATGTTTTGGTGAAGGGTTAATTTTTAGGACCCTAATTCACAGGACCTTTCCTATATTGTGAATATGGAAACAAGAGCAAGGAAGACGACTCTCAAGTTTAGGATGATCAGTGGCTCACACCATTTCTTCAACTCATGAGTTTATTTTGTAACAAAGCGTTGAGGAATTTTCCGCTTGAGGTATATACATCACGAAAACCTCCAAACCCAAATGAGGGCCCAGTTCCATCAGGAATAACGAATGTCCAAGCTGTTGCAGAGTATAATTTATTTCTGTTCCCAGAGTTCATCACATGATCTGCCACCACTGCCCATTTTCTGAAAATAATTTCCGTAGATGTCCATGGGCTTCCAGCTCTCATCACCAAGCACAGTAAAGAATAGTCATAGCACCTCACATAATTTATCCCAGTGTCCACAAATCTTCCCAGGTCTCCACAAACAAAGCAGAATGCAAAATGCAGAATACAGTTGCTCATCAGTGCATGGGCATGTCTCCAGGCACATAATGGAACATGTGAATAAAGGAGAGAATTGTGGGGTTGAGACTTTAAGCCAGTGGCTCTGATTTTACCCTTGCCTTGCTCTAAACTAAATGGGCTTCTAGCTACAGATAGATTCCCCTTGTTTCTAATATGAAATCCCTATTGTAGGTGGTCTAATGTAGTTTGCTCTAAAATTAAACTAGGTATCCTGTCTCCGTAGTCTTGGGAAATACCACAAGGGGAAGTAAACAGAGCAAGAATCATGTTTCAGGATGGAAATAGGATAGAGTTTAGATCTCGTAAGAAGAGCATGCCCAACAACCATCTCCATATGTATTTGCTTCAGAATCACTGGTATTTGTGGTCAGTACCAATCTTAGAGGAAGGAGATAAAAAGGCCAGGAAATCAGGGCTCTCATGGGTTGAGTCAACATGATTAAATTTTTTTTTCCTCTCAGATCAATAGTATGTTAGGAAGATCTACAGGGGAAAAATTACAGTGAAAAATTCACAAGTATCATCAAACTCAATAAACCAAGTCCCATGGAAGGAGCCAGTCTAATGTTGCTCTTATGTTTTGGGGAAGTAAATCAAATGCAGCCAGAGAATACCAGGGAAATAACTATAATTATTATTTGGGTATTTGTTCAGCAAGAACAAATCACTCATCTAGTTCCTTCCTGTATAATTCCTTCTCCCATATCAAGTGAGTTATATGTTATAACTGAAGAGCAATCATTGACTGCCTCCCCTATCCTTCCACTATCACTCCGTCTCTACATAGCCTTCTCCATCAGCCAGAGAATTTAATCATCTCTCTCTCTCTTTTTTTTAGTATCTCTGTCTTGTTCTTACCATCATCCCCAGACAGCTATTTTGTAATTATAAGTATCCATCTTTCTCCTGTGTTTGGCTATATATCATAGTCATCTTTGCAACTCTGTGCCCAGCACACTGCTGACCAGATGGCAGGGTTTCATGTAAGGTTATTGAATGAATAAATTTGGAACCAAGAGGAAAATGCCATTTTCAAATATTCTGTGAAAATACACACACACACGTGTGTGTGTGTATATATACACATATAAAATCTCAAAGTTATCATTAATAAATGAAAACCTATAGGTTAATCATTATCTGTACACTATACATAGGGCTCTTTTGTTTGTTCTTGATTATAAACTTGCATTTAGTTTAAAATTTTTTATTTTTTTAATTTTTATTAAAGTATCATTAATATATGATCTTATGTTGGTTTCAAGTGTACATCACAGTGGTTCAACAGCCCCCATGATAAACTTATATTGTGACTGTGAATTATTTCTATTATCATTCCCCTCCCTCTTCCCCAACTCCCACACCTACCCCAACTGTTCCCCCTTTGTAACCACTAATCACTTCTCAGTGTCAATGAGCCTACTGCTGTTTTGTTCCTTCTGTTTTGCTTTGTTTTTATATTCCACAAATAAGTGAAATCATATGGTATTTGTCTTTCTCTGCCTGGCTTATTTCACTGAGCATAATACCCTCTATATCCATCCAGGTTGTTGCAAATGGCAGGATTTCTTTTCTTTTTATGGCTGCATAATATTCCATTGTATGTATGTACCACATCTTCTTTATCCATTTATCTATTGATGGACACTTAGGTTGCTTCCATAACTTGGCTATTGCAAACAGTGCAGTGATAAACATAGGGGTGCATATATCTTTTTGAATCAGGGATTTTGTTTTCTTCAGGTGAATTTCTGAGAGTGAAATTACTGGATCAAATGGTATTTCTATTTTTAGTTTTTTGAGGAACCTCCATATTGCTTTCCACATTGGTTGCACCAGTTTGCATCCCCACCAGGAGTGTAGGAGGGTTCCTATTTCTCGACATCCTTACCAGAATTTGTTATCTCTTGTCTTTTGGATAATGGCCCTTCAAACTGGTGTGAAGTGATATCTCATTGTGGCTTTAATTTGCATTTCCCTGATGATTAGTGATATGTAGCATCTTCTCATTTACTTTTGACCATTTGTTTTTCTTCTTTGGAGAATTGTCTTTTCAGGTCCTCCACCCAATTTTTGATTGGGGTATTTGTTTTTTGGGTGTTGAGGTGTGTGAGTTCTTTATATTTTTGGATGTTAACCCCTTATCAGATGAGTCATTTATGAATATATTCTCCCATACTATAGGATGCCTTTTTGTTCTGCTGATGGTGTCCATTGCTGTACAGAAGCTTTTTAGTTTGACATAGTCCCACTTGTTCATTTTTTATTTTGTTTTCCTTGCCTAAAGAGATGTGTCCAGGAAAAAGTTGCTCATGCTTATATTCAAGAGATTTTTGCCTATGTTTTCTTCTAAGATTTTTATGGTTTCATGATTTACATTCAGGCCTTTGATCCATTTCGAGTTTACTTTTGTGTGTAGAGTTAGCCAATAATCCAATTTCATTCTCTTGTAGCCGTCCAGCTTTCCCAACACCAGTTGTTGAAAAGAGTGTCATTTTCCCATCGTATATCCATGGCTCCTTTATCATTTGTTAATTGATCATATATGCTTGGGTTTATATCTGGTTCTCTGTTCTGTTCCATTGATCTATGGGTCTGTTCTTGTGCCAGTACCACACTGTTTTGATTACTGTAGTTTCGTAGTAGAGTTTGAAGTCAGTAAGTGTAATCCATCCCCTCAGCTTTGTTCTTCTTTCTCAAGATTGCTTTGGCTATTCAGGGTCTTTTATGGTTCCATATGAATTTTAGAGCTATTTGTTCTAGTTCATTGAAGAATGCTGTTGGTATTTTGATAGGGGTTGCTTTGAATATGTAAATTGCTTTGGGCAGGATTGCCATTTTGACAACATTAATTCTTCCTATTCATTAGCATGAGATAGATTTCCATTTATTGGTGTCTTCTTTAATTTCCCTTATGAGTGTCTTGTGGTTTTCTGAGTATAGGTCTTTCACCTCCTTGGTGAGGTTTATTGCTAGGTATTTTATTCTTTTTGATGCAGTTGTAAATGGAGTTGTTTTCCTGATTTCTCTTTCTGCTAGTTTGTTGTTATTATATAGTAATGCAAAATATTTCTGTGTATTAATATTATATCCTGGAACTTTGCTGAATTCAGTTAGTAGTTCTCATAATTTTTTGGTGGATTCTTTAGGGTTTTCTGCATACAATATCATGTCACCTGCAAATTGTGACAGTTTAACTTATTCCTTACCAGTTTGGATGGCTTTTATCTCTTTGTGTTATCTGATTGCCATGGCTAGGACCTCCAGTACTATGTTGAATAAAAGTGGTGAGAATGGGCATCCTTGTCTTGTTCCCCATCTTAAAGGAAAAGCTTTTATTTAGCTTGTCACTATTAAGTACAATGTGTTGTACAATGTTGGCTATGGGTTCCTCATATATGGCCTTTATTATGTTGAGGTGCATACCCTCTATACTCATTTTGTTGAGTTTTTATCATGATTGGGTGTTGAATTTTCTCCATTGGTTTTTTCAGAATCTACTGAGATGATCATGCGGTATAAAGTATTGCATTTCATTTTTGTGAGGTGCTTCCGTAAAATTCTATAAGTTTGTAAAACCTGCAAGATTGACCATATCTTTTCTTGTAAATGTCAGTAAAGAACTATGGAAACCACTTGAATAATTAATGTCCACAATCAATTGAGGCAAAAGGATTTGTCTTGCATAACTATCTACCATTTGGCTGAGTTCTTTTTGCACAAATCCCTGTCTTTGGTTGTCTAGAGGTGTTAGGGTCCTGGGCTTAGGAAGACCTCACATCTTCAGTGACAGTCAATGGCTTTTTCCATCATTTCCATCTCTTAAGTGTCCCAAGGACTCTTTCCCTTCTCTAACTTCTCCGCCTGGCTTATTTCACTGAGCATAATACCCTCTAGATCCATCCAGGTTGTTGGCAAAAAACTTCGGGTGCCTTAGAAGAAATGAAAAAAAAAACCCTCCATCTTCCCTCTTTCTGACAGAGTAGACCTGCTTTATCTGGCTGTGTATCTCTCTGAAATTAAGGGGTTATAAATGTCCCCCTAAGCGGCAGCTGCTGTGTTTTTATGATGGGTGACAAATTAGTTTCTTATCTGGTGGTATTGCATTATCCTTTTCCCCTGCTGCTGGGTCTCAGAAGGAGCCAAGACTCCAGACTTACTGTGCTGCTAAGTTTCCTTTGTCTTTCCTTTCTCCCTTCATTCCTTTCTCCCTTTCTCCCTGGTTCTGTGATTGACCTTGCATAGAATGCTTTTTTGAGCATCCTAGGGCTCATCATGTAGGTTTGCAGTGGTCACTGGATGTCTTGAGATCCCTGATTCTTACTCCATTATTCTTACTTCTCTCTCATCACCAATCTATAAAATATTGTTTTTGATTTTTTTTTATTGAACAGGATGGGGTGGATTGTGTTTTAAGAATGAGTACTAATATATATACTAAGCTTTTGAGAGATACTGTACTTGGTACCTGGCCTCCTCCCTACTGTGTGGATGTGGGAGACTCCAAAACCTTACAACCTTGGTCTGTCAGGCTCTGTCCAACCCCAGGAAGGTGTAGTGGTAGCAGCAGCAGGATGGACAAGGGTAGAGATAAAGGGCAATAAACCTGTATCAGGTGGTATTCTTCCTGCTGGAAAATCCAACACAATTTAACCAAATTATTTTATTGACTTTTAAGTTCTTCAGAATGTATCCAGATTATCCCCACCTTTTGTTTGCTTAAAAAGAAAGCAATAATAAGGAATAATGGGATAGTGCTTTACAGTTTTCATTGCACTTTCAGGTATTCTATCTCATATGATGTTCAAAACAGCCTTGTAAGGTAGGCAAGGCTGGTAATATTTATTATCATTTCATGAATGCTTCCTTCATCCTGCTTTCACTTTCTATGGTTATACATCAAAATCAAATGAACACTGAGCTAGTATTTGCCATTCTGCTCCACAAGCAGGAAAACAGAAGCCCAGGGAGGTGAACTTGCCTAATTAGGTAACTTGTCTAATGTCCATGGGTGAAAGTTAAAGAATTCAGGTCTCAAGTCCATGCTGTTCATACTTTAAAAAAGAAATTTAGCTTTTTCATCTTGAAATAAATGTAGATTCACACACACTTATTAGAAATAATATAGAGAGACCTATATCCCCTTTTACCCAGTTTTCATCAATGGTAACATCTTGCAAAATATTGTACAGTATTACAGCCAGGATACTGATAGTGACTTAGACATGATATAGAACTTTCCCATCACCACAAGGATCCCACTTATCTCCTGGCCCCTACCCTCTCCTTAACCTCTGACAACCACTAATCTTTTCTCCATTTTTATAATTCTGTCATTACATGAATGTTATAGAAACAAAAATCATATGATAGGCAACCTTTTGCGATTGGATTTTTTCATTCAGCATAATTCTCTGAAGATTCATCCAGGTTGATGCATGTATCAGTAGTTTATTCCTTTTTATTGTTGGGTAGCATTCCATGATATGAATGTACCACCACAGTTTAACCATTCACCCCTAAAGGACATCTGGGTTTCTAGTTTGGGATATCACAAATAACGCTGCTATAATAAACATTCAGGTAGGGTTTTGTATGAATGTTAAGTTTTCATTTCTCTGGAATAAATTCCCAGGAGAGTGATTTTTGGGTTGTTTGGTAGTTGCACGTTTAGTTTTATAAGGAAATGCCAAACTGTTTTCTAGAGTGGATGTACCATTTTACATTCCCATCAGCAATGCATGAGTAATCTAGCTTTTCTATTTCCTCACCAGCCTTTGGTGTTGTCACTATTTTTAATTTTAGTCATTCTGATAGATATGTAACAATCTCATTTTGATGTTAATATAAATTTCCTTGGTGACTGGTGAAGATGAACATCTTTTCACGTGCTTATTTACTCTCTGTATGTCTGCCTTAGTTAAACATCTCTTTAGGTCTCTTGTCCATTATCTAATTGCATTTTCTTATTTTTGTTTGCTTTTTTTTACTGAGTTTAGAGTTCCTTATATGTTCTAGATACTGGTTCTTCATTGGATATGTGGTTTGCACATATTTTCTTCCAGTCTGTAGCTTGTCTTTTCATCCTTTTAGCAAGATCTTTTGTAGACCATAACTTAAAAATTTTCATGAAGTCCAGTTTATCAGTTTCCCCTTTTATGTATCATGCTTTTGGTGTCAAGTCTAAGAACTTTTAGCCCAGCCTTAGATTCCAAAGAAGTTTCTATATTGCTTTCTAATAACTTTATAGTTTTATATTTAAGTCTATGATGTATTTTGAGTTAATTTTTTATAGAAGGGGTTATGACCTAGGTCAAGGTTTTTGTTTTTGTTTTTCTTAATGCTGATGTCTGTGCAATTGATCCAGTACAGTTTGTTGAAAAGTCTCTCTTGGCCGTCATTGAATTACTTTTGCATCTTTTAAAAAAATAATTTTGGCACATTTATATGGATCTGTATCTAGGCCTTTTGTTCCATTGATCTACTGACTTCACCAATACCACACAGTCTTGATTACTGTAGTTATATACTAAGTCTTAGAATCAAGTAGAATGATTCCTTCCACTTTATTCTTATCAAATTTGTTTTTTTTAGCTATTCTAATTCCTTCACTTTTCCATATAAATTTTAAAATGATCTTGCCTGTATCTACAAAATATTTTTTGGTATTTTGAATTTTTGGTAATATGTCTTAAGCTTGTATATCAGTTGGGGAAAAATTGACATCCTTACTATGTTGAGTATTCCAATCCATGAGTATGGTATGTCTTCTCACTTATTTAGAGCTTTGATTTTGTTCATAAGCATTTTACAGTTTTTAGCATACAGATACTCTATATGTTTTTTAGATTTTTTGAGTTATTATAAATGGTATTGTGTTTAATTTCTATGTCTAGAACTGTAGTATTGCTAGTATCTAGAGCTATAATTGATTGTTGTATGTTTATCTGTATCTTCCAACCTTGCTGAACTCACTTAGTAGTTCTTTGAGTTAAAACACTTTTTTTGTATATTTCTTGAGAATTTCTATGGAGATAGTCACATCACCTAAAAATTTGACTAAGTATCTTGGTGTAGATCTCTGTAGTTTATCCTTTTGGGGATTTATTCATATTCTTTTTTGTTGTGGTGAAATATATATATTTCTAAAACTATGACTAAGAAATAATCTTGAGAGCAGCCAAAGAATAATAACCTCTTGCCTAAGACAGAAATGCCATTTGAATAATAGCATATATCTCTTCAAAAACCATGGAAGTGAGAAAGAAGTGGCACAATATTTTTCAAGTGCTCAAAGAACAGAATAAACATGGTTTGCCATTTTTGCCATTTTAAGTATGCGATTTAGTGGTATTACTTACATTCACCATGTTGTACAACTATAATCACTGTCTAGTTCTAAAATCTTTTCATCATCCGAAACAGAAACAATTCATTCATTAAGCTATAACTTTCCTATTCCCTCTCCTCTCAGTCTCTGGTAGCCTCTAACCTACTTTCAGTATCTATGAATCTGTCTATTCTAGATATTTCATGTAAGTGGAATCCTACAATGTTTGTCCTTTTATGTCTGGCTTAGTTCACTTAATACAATGTTTTCAAGGCTAATCCATGTGGTAGCATATAGCAAAACTTTCATTTTCTTTTTTGGCTGAATAACATTCCATTATATAGCAATGCCACACTGTTTATACATTGTTTATATATTGTTTATACATTCATCTGCTGATGGACACTTCAGTCGTTGCCACATTTTGGCTATTCTAAATAATGCTTCTGTGGACATTGGTGTACACATGTTTGAATACCTGCTGCCAATTCTTTTAGGTAAACCTATGAGTAGAATTGCTGGGTTATATAATAATTATATGTTTAGCTTTTTGAAGAATTGCCAAACTTGTTTTCCACACTGAGTGTACCATTTTACATTCCCATAAGCAATACATGAGGGTTCCAATTTCTCCACCTCCTCATCAATACTTATTTTCCATTTTATTTTTATAATAGCCATCCCAGTAGGTACAAAATAGTATATCATTATGGTTTTGTGTATCTCTAGTGATTAATAATGTTGAGTATCTTTTTATGTGCTATTGGCCATTTGTATATCTTTGGAGAAATGTCTATTCCAATACTTTGGCCATTTAAAAAGTTAGGTTGAGTTATTGTCTTTTTTTGTTGAGTTGTAGGAGCTCTTTTTATATTCTGGGTGTTAAACTCTTATTGGATATTTGATTTGCTAATATTTTCTCCCATTCTGTAAAACGGTTCGTTTTCTTTTGTAGATTTTAATAGACTTTGTCATAATGTCTCTGATGACACTGAAGGCAGGGGTGAGAGGAACTTACTACCATCCTCCAGGGGTGGAAATCCTAGCTCCTTACTTCACCTTCTCTGATGTCACCACATCAGGTGAATTAGGGTGCCTTGTTATAGCCTCATCTCTCTCCATGTGGCTGTTGCTGGTATGGGTGGGGACGGGGCCATATTTTTACCTGTTGTGTTTGGCATAGGATAGTTATTGTCTAAAAGGTTTCTGTCTTTGTAGGTTTCCCCTTTGTTGGTCTTTTGTTCAAATAGATTTGACTTTTTCTGCACTTGTTACCATTTGGAGATTCTTTAGCTCCAAGTCTGAGACATGTAAGGCAAAAAAGAATTTGGAGAATTCAGCATTATGTCATTCTCTAGGTCCCTAATTCCTAGACTGTCATCTACTTTCCACCTTTTAGAGCCTTAAGTTTATTATATATAATTCCTACGGTTTTTAGTTGTACTTAGTGGGAGGAATAGGGTAAAGTACATCTTTTCTATCTTATCTGTCCATATACTTTAAAAAAACTTAAACCTTCCATATACTTTAAAGTATGATCTTCATTTACTCCTTTTCCAGACTAGTAGCTCCAAGATCAATGTTTTTAAAACTACAGGCTGTGACTCATTAGTGAGTCATAAAATCAATTTGATGGGTCATGACCAGCATTAAAAACAAGAAATAAAATATAATAGAGTGGAAAGTAAAGTACATCATACGTAGTGAGGGCAAGAATTGTTGCATAACATTTTTGATAGTCCTGTGTGTGTATGTGTGTGTGTGCATGTGTGTGTGTGACTGCTGGATTGCAAAGTAAAATGTATTTCTTAACTGTGGGTTATAGTCAACAGAATTTGAAAGCCAGTCAGATGGCAAAGCAAGGTGAGTGGGAGAGAAGAGTTATTCAAACTGATTTAGATAAAGCCCCCTGCCACCCACAGGCACTTGAGTTAGGAGATTGTATGTCAGCCAAGTACAGATTAGACTAAAGGCTCACGTTTGCTATTTCAAAGTGCTTTCTGCCCGAGAAGTTCTTGCTTGTAGGTTGAAAGGAGGAGGACACAGTGTCACTATTGCGCCTGAACCTGAGGGGATCTTTTCAGCCCTTGAATTTGGCTGCAAGTAGGCTCTTATAGGGAATGTTTGGAGGAGACTTCTTTGTACTCCAGACATGGATTTCTCTAAGCAAGTTCTCTTAGGAAGAAAAAGCAGTTTAGTGAGATCTTCACCTCAGCCCCAAGTAGTTGCATCTTAGAGTTAAAAGCATGATCATAGCTATTATAAACAATAATGGCTACCTCTTGTGCTCTGTTGGCACTGAGTGAGGACAAGGTGATAGGGAGGTACAGGAAACCAGAACTTTAGTAGGGAATTGCAGGGCTGTTCTATGGTGAGGAGGGTAAAAATAAAAAGTTTCAAAACAAAATAGTAGCAATTTGAACTGTGGGATCTGTATTACTGAAGGATAAGCACAGGAGGTTGGGTATAAATCAGGTATATCTTAAATGGCCAGAACACCTTACATGGCTGTGGAGTTCTCCATATTACTTCACTTTAGGAGACTCCATGTAAATTGTTAAATCATGTGATCTCATGCTAGATGCATTGTGTGTTCCCTGGAGATTCTAACAGTGAATCTTGATTATCTAATTTGGGCCAGGCTTAATGGTAGGCACTTTTACAAGGGTTCTGTATTGATTCCTTAAAATAATCCAGTGCACAAGTATTCATAGCCCCAGTTTGCAGATGAGGATGATGAAGATTAGAGAAGTTAAATGATTTGTCCAAAATTATAGAGTTTGTAAGTGGCAACCAGAATTCAGGCCCAGGTAAACTGAGTCCAGGGCCAGCATGCCTCCCACTCCACCACAGGTTTTGTGAAATGAGGCCCTGAGAGAATGCAACCAACCTCTATAAAAATTAAGAGGCCCAAATATTTCTTAAAGATCTGCAGACCCACTGTTGATATATAGGCCAGAGGAAAGATTTCATGATACAGGATCCTTTCTGCAGCTTGACTATTTAAAGAAAATGTATCATCTTCCTTGAAACAAATTTTACTGGTTAAAGAGAGATCACCATGAAATCTACCAAAGTATAAAACAAAATGTGAAATATGACAGGAGATATAAGCTGTTTCATCTAACACTGAATGGTGCATTTTCAGAAAACAGCTGTAAATTAAATAAAGGAGCACACATTTGAAACTGTTTAAGCCTATAACAAATATTTGGGACAGTGATGCTGTTATAGAAACTTACTGTCAGTGACAAAAGAACCATTGGGATAAATTCTCATTAATAAATCTTGTCATTTTGTCAGTGGAGTAGCAAGTACTTTGAATAAGCAGTTCATGATGCAGGACACATTCCAGTGACCCCTTCTTCAACTTCCGGGCTAGGTGGCATGGTCGGAATCCCAGCCTTAGCTTGCTACTACCTTTTGTGTTCTACTCTGATATTAAGCAACCAAGGAAAAGACATACAGACATCTCAACAATCCCTACCCCAGCCTCAGGAATAGCAGAGTGGTTCCTGAGCAGATTAATAGGGATGGTGCTAAGGTGGGAAGTGCAGACTGAGCAATACAGGTAGAAACCTTCATAATTGACTCTATGCTGGCTCTGAGTGGCTGTAAAGGACTCTTTGGGGACAGTATTTTATAAGGGGACCCAATTGCCTGAATCAGCTCGACTGTGTTAGCTGAGTTGGGGGTTTCTGGAAAGATTTGGACATCTAAATCAGGTGCATTATTCACTGTGCAGAGGCTTAATTAAAAAAGGAAAAAAAATCATATGCTGTAACCTCATGTGAGAAAAAAAATTTTTTTAGACTGTCATTGCAATGACACCTGGGTCATTACAGCAAAAAAGAATTTAAAATCTAATTACCTACAGGGTATTTACATATGTTATCACAGGAGTGTGGAGAGCAAATCAAGATAGACCTAGATATTCTTTATTTAACCAGCAGTCAGTCTTGTCTTTCTAGTTCCTCAGATGCAAATACAATGTCATTATGGAGGTAACTCAATTTACATAGATGTATTCCTGAAAACCAGATGTGCTGTGTGAAATTCAAATAGTTGTGGATCAAATTATGTTTTATATCCTAAGGGAACTTGTTATTTAAACATCTGTGATGCTTGCTATGACTCAAAGGATTGGCGTTTATAGGCCAAGTGGTTACTTCTGCGAAATGGTGTGTCTGTGTGGTAGTCAGGGTTATGTCAGGCCATGCTGTGGGAAAAATTAAGTGTTGATGACTTCATATAATGAAGGATTTATTTCTTGTGTTCATCAGAATCTGATGCAGGTTGATGGTCCTCCTGTGCTGTTGTATTCCAGGGACCCAGTGACTCAGGGACTGTTTCATTTTCTGCAACTCGGCTATTTCAGTGTCCCTCGACCACAAATAAATGTGCAGAGGCAGAAAAGGTAGTCGGGTGGGTGGCCATGAAGTTGGAAGCAGTTTGGTGTGACCACAGTCTACCACCTTTGTACTTATCACTGTGTAATCATTTCTGGGGGTTCTGGAAGCATTGATGAGACTTTCTGGAATAGCCAAATGATTTTCAGAACTCTTGGTACAGGACACACTCAGTAATACTTTTTGTATGTAGATATCATTCTTCATTAAAATGATGGTAAAGGCACTCTCTTAAAAAGAATATATCATCCATCAGATTCAGGAACTAGAGGAAGAAAATCTGCGGGGAAAGATTACAGGCCCTCAAAAGGGGTCTTGGCACAATAAAATGCTCTGTGCAATATCTTTGGTCCTATGGTGCATGCTGTCTATTCCTTTGCCTTCACTTCATAACACCCTCTTGGATACAGTCACAGATATGGATATGTCTTGCAGTCAAGATATGTATATGGACATCATTCCTGGGAAGCTCCTCTGACTCAGATCCCCCCTTTATTTGTGCTTGGCCTGCATGTTCCAGACTTGGACTCCACCCTCAACCCGCAGCCCTGATCCTTGCCTTCATTCTGCATCCTTGATTAGTAACTTGCTTATGTGGTCTTCCCAGTATCTAACCATTGTCCATATTCTGCACGTCTGTCCATATCTGTGCTCTCACTCAGATCATGCTATTATATTTCCTAAAGCCTGCCTGAGGACATTACTGGCAATTTTTCCCTCTCTCCTCCATCATCAGTTTCTCCCTCTCTACTAAATATTCTCTGCTTGATATTCTGCTTTCTGGTGCATACAAACAGTCCCTTGTTTCTCCCATCCTAAAAGAAAGAAAGAAAACCCCTCCTGACCTCAATTCCCATTCTGGTTAACTCTATTATCTCCTTCTCATTATTTCAAAATGTCCTCAATTTCTTCAATTACTTTAATTCCTCTCCTTCTAGTCTCACCTGAATTTACCCCAATCAGGCCTTCACCTGGGGTAGTGGTGACTACCTTCCTGAAACTGTACTTATCAAGGTCATCCTTGATTTCCATGTTGCTAAATCCAATAGTTATTTTCAGTCTTTAGCTTATTTAAAATCTCAAGAGCACTTTACACACAGCTGTTGACTCTGTTCTCCACGAAACTCTCTTCTTGGCTTCTAAGATGACCACACTTGCCTGGTTTTCCTCCTACCTTTATAAATGCTCCTTCTCAGGCTTTTGATTCCTTTTTTTCCCTTCTGGCTTTCCTCCTTTCCTCATCTTCTAAATATTGGAGTATCTCAGCACTCAGCCCTTGGACCTCTTCTTTTTTTTCTGTCTGTAGTCACTCCATAGCTGACCCAGTCCAGATTTCATGGCTTTAAATAGCATCTCTGTGTTGATATCCAAGTTCTTATCTCCAACCCAGCTGTCTTCCCTGATCCAGACCCATTTATCTACTGCCTGCTTGGCATCTATGCTTGGATGTCTAATGGGGATTGCAAGTTTAACATCTCCAAAGCTAAGCTCTGCGTCTTTCTTCAAACTAGCTTCTCTTAAAATTTTTTCCTTCTTCATTTATGTAACTTCATTCTTTAAATTGCCAGGATAAAAAAAGATCTTGATGCTCAGCCTTAACCCTTCCCTTTCTCTCATAATCTTCATGTGAGTCCTCAGAAAATCCTAACAAATTTTTCCAAAATGTGACCATTTCTCACCACTCCTGTCGTGTCTCACCTGTGTTCCTGTGTTACTACAGTAACGTCCTAACTGGTGTCTTCTTTGTCCTCTGTCTCCTCCAAACCTGTTTTTATCAAGGCAGCAAGAGTGACACAATGAAAATATAAATCAGATCCTATCACTTGTCTGCTTATTACGCTCATTTGATTCCCATCTCACCAAACTAAAGCCCAAAGTCCTCATGCTCACCTACAGGGCTCAGAGTGGCATGGCTCCTGTTTTTTCTCTTCTCTTTCCTTACTCTTCCCACCTCACCTACATTGCCTCCCTGCTGTCCTTGAACACACCAGACAGTCTCCCCTTTCTAGGTCTTGGCTTGGCTGTTTCCTCTGCTCGACCTACTATTTTCCCAGCTGTTCACACGGTTCACTTATTCACTTCCTTCAGGTTTTTACTCTAGGGTACCATTTCTGTGAAGCCTTTCATGATCACTTCATCTAAAAATTACAACCATTTCTCCTGATATTTTCTACCCTTATGCCATGATTTTTTTTTCCTTTTACCATTATCACTTTTTAACATGCCATATTTTTTAACTTATTTTATCTTTTCCCTTTGGAATACAGGCTCCACGAGGGCAAGATATTTGACTGAATTGCTTACTGTTGTATCTCTTGCAACTCAGAACAATACCTGACATACAGTAAGTGTTCAAGAAACATTTGTTGAATGAAAGAATGAATCAATGACAGGATTGTGTTCCCAAAGTTAATTTGAAATTCTGCTATTTTGAGAACACTGTTTTCCCATGGAAACATACAGGAACACCTTTTCCCATAGAAACAGTGCTGTTCATGGTGGATGAGTCCTGTAACATTTGTTCAAAATCTAAGTTCTCCAATACGTCTGAAACTGAGGGCCTTAGGCGAGGCCTCATGCAATGTCCCCTCACTAGCTGTCACCAGTGAGACACACTTGAAAATGATTGATCACAATATAACTGTAAAGGCTGTTGCTACAGAGGGAAGCAGGGGGTTCCCTGCCTGGGACAAGTTCTTTGTGAATCCAATGAAACCAAAGTAAGACAAAGGGAAAGACAGGTTAGGTTAAAGGGGTTTATTTCTCACAGCTTGCTGGAGTTTGCTAGCCGGGCCCTTCTGGCCACGGTGTGTGCTCCCTTTCCTCCGCCTGCCCCTTCTCGGAGGAACTTCATGGGTCCCTGGTGACTGGCAAACACCAGACCAATTAGTACCAGGAGTAGAGAAGAGGAGAGAATGGCCGTTTTCTCTCCACT
Source organism: Smutsia gigantea (assembly GCA_032199065.1). Lineage (NCBI taxonomy): Eukaryota > Metazoa > Chordata > Mammalia > Pholidota > Manidae > Smutsia > Smutsia gigantea. The sequence continues at coordinate 850,603 of JAVSCE010004722.1, read as the reverse complement.
CCTTGCCCCGGATCTAGGTGGCTCTGCCATTGGTATGCAAATGGATTAAGGCCAGGCAGGATATTCTGGAAATTCTGGGTGAAAACTTCCATTTACCCCCACAAGGCTACAAAAAGGAATTACAGAATCCAATGGAAAACTCAGAAGAAGGAGCAATGATTTTGGAATTGAAGTTAATTTTACAGAAGAGGTGCTATTTGACCTGGGTCTATAAGAATGAATGAAAGTTTGCCAGAGAGGAAAGGCGGTAGTTATTAATAGGCAGAGGAAAAGCATATTAGATGGCACAAACATAAAGGTATATGGTGGGTTCATGGAAAGGAGAGCAAATGTTCTGAGATTGTGATATTGGGAAAGAGGCAGGTGGGTCAGAGTTGCAAAAAATACTATTAGCCATGTTAGGGAATTGAGATTTATTCTGTCAGTGCTAAGAAAGTTTTCTGGATTGAATGGAGCCCTGGAAACTGGTAAAGAAGCAAAAGCTCATTTCTTTTCTAGAAATTTTCTTAACACTTTGTGGCTTATCGTTGTGATTCTCAAATTTCCTTTAGCTTCTAAGCAATTCAAAAAATCAATTGATTGGCCTGACTCAAAGTTTAGGTAATTACTAGTTTTTAAAATCTTTTATATTTCTAATTCATTATGGTAAATAACATGCTCATTTATATCATATTTTTAGAATGACCTCTGGAGGTCCAAGTTGGAGTTTACGAAGTTTTACCTAAGCATTACCTTTATGATATCCAAATATACACTGGATAAATACTGCCATAGCCACTCAGACTTGATCTTTAGGAAGAGGCTGGTCACCTGGATGAAGGCCCAGTAGGTTTGCTTATCAAAAATACAGGTGCCAGAGTCCTGAGAGAGATAGCTAAGCGAAAAGATGAAGGGAATGAGAGTCAAAATTATCTGAGCCTAAGTCCCGAATGCTGAGTCCCTACCAAGAAAACAAAAATTAAAAATAGGAAAGTTTAATGTTCTTAGTTTAGGTTCAAAAAGTTAATTATGTGAGTCAAGACTGGGGAGGTTTGAGCTGGCAGGTGATATGACACTAAGTACCAGGTCCTATTCTAAGGGCTGTGTGTGTGTTAAATCATTTATCCTCACAACATCCCTGTGAGGTAAGTCCAGTTATTCTCCTCATCCTAGAGATGAGGAAACAGGTACCAAAGTTTCCCCAACATTGTATATCCACAGAACAGTAGAGCTGGGATTTGAACTGTCAATGGTAACCACTATGCTATACTCTATAGCAACAGTTCCTATGAAAAATTGTTTTGTTTTTTAGTGAGAATTTTAGAATGTTAGGCTTGAAGGAAACGGAGAGATCAGGCTGTCCACAAATTCTTAGGGCTTTCTCGGCCATGCCTTACAGGCCCCTTCTACGAGCAAAGGGTGGTTAATTGTGGGCAGGGATCAGTAGGGCATTTCCGTTTCCTTGTTGGGGATCCCTGGATGGTTTCATTCGAAGTAAGAGTTCACACAACTTTTTTTTTTAAATGAAAACCATTGATCTTGTAGCCTAAGCTCTTGTTTCACTGATGAAGATGCCATAACCAGAGTAATGAATGTAATATAAGCCAACAGTGAAGTAGGGCTCTTTGAACCTAAAACCCATTTTTTTACTGTATGATTCCATTTAAAAAATACTCTTTTGTGGTAAGAATGCATATGTGAGATCTACCCTCTTAAATTTTTAAGTATACAATACATTATTGTTGACAATAGGTACAGTGTTATACAGCACATCTCTATAGAGCTTATTCATATTGCTTAACTGAAACTATGTTCGTGGATTAGTAACCCTCCATGTTCTCTTCTTCCCAGCCCCTGGAAACCACCATTCTGCTCTTTGATTCTGTGAATTTGACTATTTTAGATAATTCATGTAAGTGGAATCATGCAGTATTTGTCTTTGTGTGGCTGGCTTATTTTACCTAGTGTAATGTGCTCAGGGTTCATCCATATTGGTGCATATTGAAAAATTTCCTTCTTATTTAAGGCTGAATAGTATTTCACAGTAGGTATATACCTTATTTTCCCTGTCCATTCATCTTTAGATTGTTTCCACATATGGCAATTGCACAGAATACTGCAGTGAACATGGGGGTACTATGATCTCTTTGAGATTCTAATTTCAATACTTTTGGACAAATACCCAGAAGTGGGATTGCTGGATCATATGGTAGTTCTATTTTTAACTTTTGCAGAACTTCCCTCCTGTCTACTAGAGCAGCTGCACCATTTTATGTTCCCATCAGTATTGAAAATGTTCCAGTTTCTTCACATCCTTGCCCACTCTTGTTGTCTTTTGTGTTTTTGATAATAACCATCCTGACAGGTATGCAGTAATATCTTATTGTGATTTTCATTTGTATTTCCCTGATAATTAGTGACAATGAGCATTTTTATATCCCTGTTAGCCATTTGTATATCTATTGAAATATGTATATTGAAATGTCTGTTCACATCTTTGGTAGCACTAAGAAGGGCATCGTGTCTGACCTACAAGGGTGAGTGTTCCTTCTTTCATCACATCTGGAGTACTGTACTTAATTCAGGGGCTACATTTTAACTAAGCCACAAAGTGGCTTTGAGGAAGGCAGTCAGGATGCTGTGGGGTTTGGAAACTTGTATGGAGAACGACTCAAGTGATTAAGGATGTATGCCTGGAAGAGAGATTAAGGGGAAGCTTGATAGTTGCTTTAAGTATGAAGGACCATTATCTTCAAGAAGGAAAAGTTTGGGGCTCAAAAAGGTTTTAGTCTCAAAATAAACAGAAAAGAGTGCTTTAATAATTGAATTTCAAAAATGGAAAAGGCATCTTATGAGGCAGTGAGGTTCCTATCATGAGATATAGTCAAGCTAAGTTGTGAGCATTGTAGGGATGCAGTAGAAGTTCCTCCAGTGGTTGGAAGATTTGACAAGCTGGCTTCTAAGATCCCTTCAAACTGTAAGAATATATGAGTGTAAGAGGTCCTCAGCCCAAAGGGTAAGCCATTAAATCTTTACACTCCATTTGATATTACAAATACCATTTTAGATTGTATTCTTTATCCAAGGTCATTTGCCATAACCCTTTATATAAATCAATGGATGATATGATTTTAGCAATTCCCAGCTGATCTAACAATATATCAATTCTAAACATAGAATACACATTAGATTTGATTCACAGATCAAAGAGTTTTAGAGCTATGAGCTATGAGGTCCTTACAGATTGTCTGGTCAAATCCTTTTATTGTAAAGATGACAGGATTGAAGTTAAGAGGCGCTATGTCTGCTCTTGCATTACCTAGCTCCTTACAGGGGCATAACAAATAAACAGGCTCACCCCTGTTCATTTCTAAGCCAGTACGAACTAGGGCAGCACACCTAGCAACAATCTTTCACTCACATTTGGGGAGGCCTAGAATTTGTTGAATAATAATAACTACAATTTATTAAGCTCCAACTTTGTAGCAAACACCATGAGGATGTTTCGCAAACAATATGAAACTTAGTTCTATGAGAGCAGGATTACAATTATTTTATAGATAGGGAAAGTGAGGCTTAGAGGTTACATTATTCACTCAAGGTCACATGGCTAGTACGGTGGCAGACTTCTTCAGATGCACAAAGGTTTGACCCCAAAGCCTGTGCCACTTTCCATTGCCATTCAGTCATAGCCCATATGTGCCCACTTCACCTGGGGCATTTTCCTTGCTCACCAGATTGGATCTTCCTAGTATAGGTGTCCTCCTGGATCATGCCTGATCTCACCACTCCTTTTGGATATGGGATGTGGAGCCACTGACCTGCTCCTCAGGGCCAGTCTTGGCAGCCAGGCCATCATCATACCTTTGAGGTTGTGATTTCCACATAATTTTCACCTTGAGTTGGGACACATGAAGTAACTTGCTCAAGAATAGAGTAATGAAAGATCCAGGACTTGGACCCCAGAATTCTAATACCCAGCATAATGCACATTCTTCTATACTTCATTTGATTTCCACCTAGAGCTGTAAATAATATATATACTTTTTTTTAAATTCAAGCTTCACAGACTAATACAAAGTGAAAATCTGTGATGAGAAGTGCTCCATTGTCTTGTGACATTACTGCCATGAAGGCATCCAGGATAACATGGGTTTGTAAACAACTTGATATTTTTCTTCTGCATAATGTAAATCAGTTTCAAGCATTTCTTATTAATGAAGGATTTTTAAAGTATTTATTCTGGACCATTTGGTGTATTTTATTTGTTATAAACACTGAATTATGTATATATTGGATCTTCTTTGTCTTCCATATCAATCAGGTTCTCTTGAATCATTTTTGTAAAAGATTTCTATTAATTTTTCTCTCTATATTTAGAACTATTTTAAACAATTGTAGAGTGTTCAAGTTTTCAACTCTAATTGTGGGTTCATCTATTTCTATCTTCAGTTGTGTCAGTTATTCATGAATTTTGAAGTTCTGTTAATTAGGTACATTCACATTTAGGATTGTTCTCTCTTTTTGAAGATATTATTATCATTAAAATTTATCATCCCTCTTAAGGGGTGATAATAGTCCTTCTGAAGTCTCCTTTTCTCACATTAACAGCTTGTTTAGGTATTTTATTCTGAATGATGCATATCCTTTTTCATTATTTAACTTTTAACCCAGTTAATCCAGTTTACTTTTTGTTTAACATTAGCAATATTTTTCTATTCTCTTACTTTCAACCTACCTATGTTGTTGTGTTTAAAGAGAGTTTCTTGTAGACAGCATATAGTTGGGAAAATCTTTTAAAAAATCTACACTGCCCGTTTCTGTTTTGTACTTAGTGTGTTTGAACCATTTATATTTAAATTATTTATATATTAAACTTAAGTCTGTTCTTTTATTATTTTTGTTTCCTTGGTGGCATGTTCTGTAGATAGCAGTTAGGTCAAGTTGATTTATGGTGGAATTCAAGTCTTTCTTCATCTTTTATTTTTTTCTGTGTTTTTGGGGGCTTCTTCCATATTTCCCTTTGCATTTCCATGTCTATTTTGAAGTCACTTACTATATTCCATGAAAGATGGCTTATGTTTTAGTTGACATAGTATGAATCTATATATAAAATATAAGACAACTGACATTTTCATGGTAGAGAGTATCCTCATCTATGAATATGGTATGTTTCCATTTATATAGTTCTCTTAGTTGTCTTTCATTTTTGGTTTATACTTTCTTAATGAAAACATTGAACATGTTTTGGTATATTTATATCCAGGTACCATATCTATTTTTATAGCAATTCAAATGATATATTTAAAATAATTTGTTTATTGCTATTACACAGAAGTACAATATTTATATATTGATTTAGTCTTACCACTGCCAAGCTTTCTTATTCATTTTAGTAATTTATCTACAAAATCATTTGTACTTTCTATATAGATAATCGTATTATCTGTGAATAAAGACAGTTTTGTTTCTATCACTCCAATCTTTATAGCTTTTATTTTCTTTAATACTATTGTACTGGCTAGGCTCTCCTCCAGTGCTGAATAGTTCTTTTATTAGGAAACCTTATCTTGTTACTGATTCTACAGAAAGTAATTCTAATAATTGTCTATCGAGGTGATGTTTCTTCTACTTTTCTGGTAAGATGCCCTTTACTAGGTTTAGGAAGATACCATGTGCATATACTGTTCATTCTTGTCTTTAGAATTAAGTTCATACCAATCCTATAAGATGAACTGGAAGTCTGTATGCCAGAAATTGTGCTAGAGATTGGAGACACAGCACAGAAGAAAGCATATAAAAATACCTGCCCTATGTATATTATATTTTATTGTTCCTTGAATATTTGGTAGAATTTACCTATAAAGTAGTTTGAGACCAGTGTTCTCTTGAACATCTGGTACATTTTTAAGTTACTGGCTCAATGTCTTTTATGGTTATTGTTTTACTGTTCTTTCTTGAGTCAGTTTTGATAGTATCTTTTCAAGAATTTGTCAATTTTATCTACATTTTAACACATATTGTATAAAATTTGTGATAATCTATATTGTTTGTGTCTTTGCTCTATCAGTAGTTGTATCCCTTTTTTATTTCAAATATTATTAATTTCTGTCTTTTTATATATTCTGTTTTGATTTTTGTGAGTTTTTTTGCATAGGTAATATACTTACATGGTTAAAATTTAGAAAGTAGAGGACAAACAGTAGAAAATACCTCTCTTATTCTTGTTTTCCTGACATTAAGTTGTCTTCTAATAACTAATGTTATCCATTTCTTATATATCCTTCTAGATAAGGATACACAATATATAAGTAAACATAAGTATATATAGGTGAATAGTTTTACATTTTTAAAATACATGCTTTTGTTCTCCTAACCTTTTGCACTTAACAGTATGTGTTGGAGATTTTTCCATATCAGGAAATAATGATTTTATTTTCGTGGGTGCATAGTATAATCCTAGATGGATGTATATAATTTATTTTACTGATTTTTTTATCATAAAATTGGACATAAAATTATTTCCAATTTTTTCTACTAAAATAACACTGCAATAAATAACTTTTTACATACATCAACTTTGGGCAGGTGCAGATTTATCTTAGGATAAATTCCTAGAAGCAAAATTATTGGATCAAAGGATATAGGGAATGTATTTTATTGTATTCATTTTAGGTAGGCTATATGTATGCATGTTATAAAATTTAAAAGAAACAAAGGGTTAAATGGTGAATAGGTCTCCTCATGTCCTTTTCAGAAAGTTCCTCTTCCCAGAGGCAATCAGATGTATCTCTCCAGAGATATTCTACACATATACAAGTATACATGCATATATAGGATAAATTCTCATATGTTTCTAATTGCGTTTCAATAAGTGGGCATCAGAAAATTTTTGCTAATTTTTTAGCTAAAAAAGAGTCACCAGGTTTAGTGAGTCCACTCATTTTAGAAATGTATTCTTTCCTCTCAGTTTTTATTTATTTATTTATTTATCTTGTATTAAGGTATCCTTGATATATATTCTTATGAAGGTTTCACATGAGCAATATTGTGGTTACTACATTCGTCCATATTATCAAGTCCCCCCCACATACCCTGTTACCGTCACTGATCATTAGCGTAGTAAGGTGCTATAGAGTCAGTACTTGTCTTCTCTGTGCTATACTGCCTTCCCCATGCCCTGCCTACATTATGTGTGCTAATCATAATACCCCTTAATCCCCTTCTCCCTCCCATACTGCCTAACCCTCCCCACTCCCTTTTCCTTTGGTAAGCACTAATCCCTTCTTGGAATCTGTGAGTCTTCTGCTGTTTTGTTCCTTCAGTTTTTGCTTTGTTGTTATACTCCACAAATGAGTGAAATCATATGGTACTGGTCTTTCTCCAACTGGCTTATTTCACGGAGCATAGTACCCTCTATCTCCATCCATGTTATTGCAGATGGTAGGATTTGCTTTCTTCTTATGACTGAATAATATTCCATTGAGTATATGTACCAGATCTTCTTTATCCATTCATCTATTGATAGACACTAGTTTGTTTTCATGTCTTGGCTATTGTAAATAGTGCTGCAATAAACATAGGGGTGAATATGTCTTTTTGAATCTGTGATCTTGTTTTCTTGTTACCCATATCTTCAGGTAAATTCCTGGAAATGGAATTTCTGGGTCAAATGGTATTTCTATTTTTAGTTTTATGAGGAACGTCCATATTGCTTTCCACAATGGTTAAACTAATTTACATTACCACCAGCAGTGTAGGTGGGTTCCCCTTTATCTGCATCCTCGCCAGCGTTTGCTGTTCCTTGTTTGGATGTTGGCCATCCTCACTGATATGAGGATATCTCATTGTGGTTTTAATTTGCATTTCTCTGATGATTACTGATGTGGAGCATCTTTTCATGTGCCTGTTGGCCATCTGAATTTCTTCTTTAGAGAATTGTCTGTTCATATCCTCCACCCATTTTTTGATTGGGTTATTTGCTTTTGGGGTGTTGAGGTGTGTGGGTTCTTTATGTATTTTGGATGTTAAACCCTTGTCAGATATGTCATTTACAAATATAGTCTCCCATACAGTAGGATGCATTTTTGTTCTACTGATGGTGTCCTTTGCTGTACAGAAGCTTTTTAGTTTGATGTAGTCCCATTTGTTCGTTTTTGCTTTTGTTTCGCTTTCCCAACAAGATGCGTTCAGGAAGAAGTTGCTTATGTTTATATTCAAGAGATTTTTGCTTATGCTTTCTTCTAAATGTTTTATGGCTTCATGACTTACATTCAGGTCTTTGATCCATTTCAAATTTACTTTTGTTTATGGAGTTAGACAGTAATCCAGTTTCATTCTCTTACATGTAGCTATCCAGTTTCGCCAACACCATTTGTTGAAGAGGGTATCATTTCCCCACTGTATATCCATGGCCCCTTTATCATATGTTATTTGACCATATATTCGTGGGTTTATATCTGGGCTCTCTATTCTGTTCCATTGATCTGTGGGTCTGTTCTATGCCAGTACCACACTGTTTTGATTACCATAGCTTTGTAGTAGAGTGTGAAGTCAGGGAGCACAATCCCCCAAGCTTTGTTACTCCTTCCCAGGTCTGCTTTATCTATACTGGGTCTTCTGTGGTTCCACATAAATTTTAGAACCATTTGTTCTAGTTCATTGAAGAATGCCATCAGTATTTTGACATGGATTGCACTGAATCTGTAGATTGCTTTAGGCAGGATGGCCATTTGGACAATATTAATTCTTCCTATCCATGAGAATGGAATGTATTTCCATTTATTGGTGTTTTCTTTAATTTCTCTCATGAGTGTCTTGTAGCTTTCAGGGTATAAGTCTTTCAGTTCCTTGGTTAGGTTTATTCCTAGGTATTTTATTCTTTTAGATGCATTTGTAAATGGAATTGTTTTCCTGATTTCTCTTTCCATTAGTTCATCATTAGTATATAGGAATAAAAAGATTTCTGTGTATGAGTTTTGAATCCTACAACTTTGCCGAATTCAGTTATTAGTTCTAGTAGTTTTGGGGTGGTTTCCTTAGGTTTTTTAAATGTACAATATCATGTCATCTGAAAACAATGACAGTTTAACTTATTTTTTACCAATCTGGATGCCTTTTCTTTCTTTGTGTTGTCTGATTGCTGTGGCTAGGACCTCCAGTACTATGTTGAATAAAAGTGGGGAGCGTGGGCATCCTTGTCTTGTTGCCAATCTTAGAGGAAAAGCTTTCAGCTTTTTGTTATGTATGATGTTGGCTGTGGGTTTGTCATATATGGCCTTTATTATGTTCAGGTAGTTGCTCTCTATACCCATTTTGTTGAGAGTTTTTTATCATGATTGCATGTTGATTTTGTCCAGTGCTTTTTCAGCATCTATGGAGAGGATCATGTGATTTTTGTCCTTCTTTTCGTTGATGTGGTGGATGATGTTGATGGATTTTTGAGTACTGTACCATTTTGCATCCCTGGAGTAATTCCTACTTGATCATGATGGATGATCTTTTTGATGTATTTTTGAATTTGAATTGCTAATATTTTGTTGAGAATTTTTGCATCTATATTCATCAGGGATATTGGTCTCTAATTTTCTTTTTTGTGGTGTCTTTGCCTGGTGTTGGTATTACAGTATGCTGGGTTAAATGGTGAATAGAATGAGTTTGGAAGTATTCCCTCCTCTTCTACTTTTTGGAAAACTTTAAGGAGAATGGGTATTAGGTCTTCACAAAATGTTTGATAAAGTTCAGCGGTGAAGCCTTCTGGTCCAAGAGTTTTGTTCTTAGGTAGTTTTTTGATTACCAATTCAATTTCCTTGCTGGTAGTTGGTCTGTTCAGATTTTCTGTTTCTTCCTGGGTCAGTCTTGAAAGGTTGTAATTTTCTAGAAAGTTGTCTGTTTTATCTAGGCTATCCAATTTGTTAGCATATAATTTTTCATAGTATTCTCTAATAATTCTTTGTATTTTGGTGGTGTGCATAGTGATTTTTCCTTTCTCATTTCTGATTCTTTTTATGTGTGTAGACTCTTTTTTTCTTGATAAGTCTTGTTAGGGGGTTTTATCTATTTTGTTAATTTTCTCGAAGGACCAGTTCCTGCTTTCATTGATTCTTTCTATTGTTTTATTCTTCTTAATTTTATTTATTTCTTCTTTCATCTTTATTGTGTCCCTTCTACTACTGACTTTGGGCCTCATTCGTTCTCCTTTTTCTAGTTTCCTTAATTGTAACTTTAGTCTGTTCATATGGGACTGTTCTTCTTTCCTGAGGTAAGCCTGTATTGCGATATACTTCCCTCTTAGCCCAGCCTTTGCTGTGTCCCACATATTATGCGGTGTTGTTATTGTTTTCATTTGTCTCCATATGTTGCTTGATCTCTGTTTTTATTTGATCATTGATCCATTGATTATTTAGGAGCATGTTATTAAGCCTCCATGTGTTTGTGGGCTTTTTCATTTTCTTTGTGTAATTTATTTCTAGTTTCATACCTTTGCGGTCTGAGAAGCTGGTTAGTACAATTTCAATCCTTCTGAATTTACTGAGGCTCTTTTTGTGGCCTAGTGTATGATCTGTTCTTGAAATTGTTCCATGTGCACTTGAGAAGAATGTGTATCCTGCTGCTTTTGGGTGGAGTGTTCTGTAAGTGTCTGTTAGGTCCACCTGTTCTAATGTGTTGTTTAGTACCTCTGTCTCCTTACTTATTTTCTGACTGGTTGATCTGTCTTTTGGAGTGAGTGGTGTATTGAAGTCTCCTAAAATGAATGCATTGCATTCTATTTCCCCTTTAACTCCGTTAGTTTTTGTTGTAGATATTTGGGTGTTCCTATGTTGGGTGCATAGATATTTACAATGGTTATATCCTCTTGTTGGACTGACCCCTTATTATTATATAATGTCCTTCTTTGTCTCTTTTTGTTACTTTCTTTGTTTTGAAGTCTATTTTATCTGATACAAGTATTGCAACTCCTCCTTTTTTCTCCCTGTTGTTTGCATGAAGTGCCTTTTTCCATCCCTTCACTTTTAGTCTGTGTATATCTTTGGGTTTGAAGTGAGTCTCTTGTAGGCAGCATATAGACAGGTCTTTCATTTTTGTCCATTGTGTAACTCTGTGTCTTTTGATTGGTGCATTCTGCTCTCAGTTTTTAGATTGGCTTTACACCAGCATGCTTTGGAACTCATGGCAAATGATGTCTTTCCATTGACTTGTATTATGTCCATTTGTATGTTTCCGAGGGAAGGGTGATTCTTTTTATGGGATCCTGAATTTTCTTGTCCAAACATTTGAAGCGTCATCCAGTTTGGATTGCTTTCCACCTTATGTCTCACCATTCAGTATCATCTTGGGGATGCATTTCTTTTGCACTGAGCTTTCACTTATTGTGTTATTTCTTTTTCTTGCTTTCCTTCCTAGATTTCATGGAACTCCTTTTTTAGTTGTTTTCTGATAAAGGGTGTGTAGCTGGAAAGTGTTAGAGTATCCATGTCTGAAAATATCTATACTGTTCCTCCCATTTAATTGGTGTTTGGTTGGTATAGAAGTCTAACTTGGAAAACACTTTCCTTCAGATTTTGAAAGCATTGCTTATTTGTTACTGGTGTTCTGTATAAATATGGAAATACCTGATGCCACTGTGATTCTTGATCTACCTATGTCACCTGTATTTTTCTGTCCAAAAATTTTAAGAACTTCTTTTTGTTTTTAGTGGTCTGAAAATTTACATTACTATGCCTTAGAGTGGACTTATTACTACCCATTGTGCTATATACCCTCTCCAATCTAGAAAGTCATATCTTTCATTCTTGAGAAATCTTGAATTATTCCATTGATGATATCTTTCTTAATTTTATCTGTTCTCTCTTTTTGGATGCTGGACATATTGAAATGATTCTCTAATTTGATTGTCTTTTTCCTGCTGTGATCAGTTTATTGTCTTTTTCCTTTATGGTAAAGTTTCCTAAATTAATTTAGCAATTTCCCTTCTTGATTTTAAAAAATTTCTGCTATCATATGTTCACTTTTTTTCCCTTCATGTTCCTTTTATTCTAGCATTCTGCTATTGCTTCACTAAAGCCTTGTCTTTTCTTCTGTGTCTGAGGACATTAAAGATAACTTTTAACTTTTTTTTTTTACTTTATGAGTAATCTCTGCTTTATCCAAATTGCTTTTTTTCTCCCTGCTTTATTCAATTTTATTTGCCTTCCAGGTTAGGAGCTTTCTTTGTATGTCTGATAATCTTTGGTTCCATGTTAATGATTAAGAGCTAGAACCTAAAAATTTGGAAGCTCCAAGCCCGTGGTGTGGTTGTCAACTTTGAGCACTCCCTATGAGCCAAACAGTGTGACCTGCTTCCTGGAGGAACATCTTGTTAAATTTGGTTCTATTTCACTATCTTCTCTTTTCTTCATTAATTACTTCCTTATACTTTATTTGGGTTTATTCTCTTCATTTTTTTCCCCTAACTTCCTACGTTGTTCGCTTACCTTGTTAGGTTTCACCCTTTCCATTTTTCTATTTTAAGTACTTAAATATATAAAAAATTCTCTAAGCATCACTTTACCTATGTCCTACAAGGTTGATGAGTGGGAGCTTCATTGCTATTCTGTTCTAAGTATTCTGTAATTTCCATTAGGGGTTCTTCCTTTTTATTGTATAATTTTTCTTTACCCATGAATTATTTAAAAGTATATATGAGTGTGCATATGCATGTGCACACCCTTGCCTTTTATATATGAATTACTTATTTAAAATAACTCCTTTCTTTTGGTGATTCCTTTTCAAATGTATAATATAATGCTCACATACTTTAGTGTGTATTCCTTTACTTGGTCCCTAATTTGGGTCTGGGAGTCATAGCTTCCCACAATTTTAGTTTTTCAGATGCTGGTTCAGAAGTCAAGTCTCAGGGATCACAGGCTTTCTGTCCTGTGTTTGGGTGATCATAATCATGATGTCTTCCTCGCCTTATTTCTCCCCACAGTGACCCCCCTCGGGTAGGGGTTAAGGACAGAGACAATAAAGATGGGATGTCAGCATTGTTGTTTTTTACATTTCTTCTCCCCTGAGTATTATAATGTTCATCTCTGCTTCTCTTAAACATTCTGGCTGGTTGTTTATGAACCAGCCTTTCCTGGATAATTGCTTCTAAGGCTCTTACGATGAACTGTGGAGCTAGGCCAGCTCCTAGAATCTCCTTCATCTTAGTCCAGATTTCTCAGAAGCATTTGGTACATATACTTCACTGTTTATAGCTGCTTGCTTACTTCACTAAGTTTAAAATTTTGTTGTTTCTGTGTGTTTTAGAAGGAGGCTTGTGGAGTAAAAATGACCTTACTCTGCCAGCTTTACATGGAAATTACTTTATAATGTTTAATGGCTTAACAGTTCATCAAAATGAAGTAACCAGTTTGGGAACGAGAACTATGGGAAAGCCAAAGAGTTAAAATGTGTTGGATTGTTTTAATACCAGTTTTACCTCTTCCTGTAGTCGCTTCTCCCCTCTTCACTAACACAAAATAATTGATAACATTTTGACCACTATACTTGGAGCTTGGCTGAGTCAGATCATCCTGGTTTGCTTGGGTATTTACTTTTGTGGCAGAGGTGGCAAACTTTAAGCCAGATATCATGCTTGTCCCTCCATGTTGTTGCGTTGTCACTGTGAAGGAGCTCCATATCCAGGAATTATATTTCCCAGCTCCTCTGCATCTGGGGAGGCCATGTGGCTAGTTCTCACCAATGGAATATAAACAAAAATAATGATGCCACTTCAAGGCCAAGGATATTAAGGAGAGGTGTGACTTTTCTCCCTTCTATTTTTCCATCTGCCAGAATAGACCAGATGGCTTCAAGGCTCTAGAGGAATAACAAAGCTGCAAGATGTTCAGTGGAACTTGGGTCTTTCAATGATCAAGTGGAGAAAAGCAGCTTATCTATCAGGAACACCTACATTTGAATGCTATTTAAGTGAGAAATTCACTTTTATTTTGTAAGAGTGGGTGCTGAAATTTTGGAATTGGTTTGTTATAGCTGTGTGCATTACCCTAACTTACATAATCTAGGTACTCATTTTGAGAGACCTATTTCCCTTTCTTTTAGTGTTCAGAAACACTGGGAAAATCATAGCAGATGTTCCGTGCTGTAGGATTCTAAGCATATCAAGGCTTTCTGTCATCTTTAGTGCTCATCTAATTTTGAGTCCCGAAGGAAGTTGCCTTCTGACACATGACTTTATATAATGACTTATATACCTCTTTAAGCTTTCTTTTTTTTTAAAGCATATTGCCTAATATAGTAATCAAGAAATCATATTCTTGTGCAGTCCACATTTCTATAGAAGGGCAGGAATACATCTTATCTTCTTCTTCAGACATTTTAAAAAATGCTTTTATAAAACCCCAGAATTTGTAGATATTTTATGTCTGCTATATTTTCCTGCACCAAAATTTCTTTTTATTTAATTTCTTCCTGAGACTTGATACATGGTTTAGTACTATGATTTTAAACCCTGTAATGTTCTTTTCCAAGGGTTTTGATGAAATGTGATGTTCGTTTCTGAAGTGAGAGCTCAGTGGATCCCTGGCAGAGATCTCTCTACTCATATAACAATAGCTTATCATGACAATTTTAGGAGGGGATAAATAACCTAACTATTAGTCATTTGTGGACTCTCACTATAATTGGGTATAAACAAAGAGTTTCATTGAGTTAATCAGATTCCAGGCTCACAAGTAAGTGCAAGTAGATGGGAAGAGGAGTTGGAAACTGCATTAGCTATTTTAAGATGATAGGGCCATTGGAGTCTGTTTCTTTGTTCAGAACTTTTCCTACAGTTACTGCTCCCATTTGCAAGTGCCCTGGAACATGAAGGGAAGAATGGATTGGGTGATGGCAGCCAGGAATTTTCTTATATGCCTTTATGTAGTGACTGAATAGGTGTGGCTTACTGTTCTTGGCACTGAGACTTAGCACGTGCCAACAGATGAATGTGGGGAATTTGTCCTTAAAATGACAGAGGGCAGTAGTAGAGCTTAACACAAACAGAAGACTAATGATTCTGCTGTGCCCTGGCAGGTTGTCCTAATGAGTCTCCGTAGAGCAGCTAAAATGACCTGTGTGCTCCCTAGAACTGGTGCAGAGGAAGTCTGTGCTCTATTCTGCCTCCTTCAGGTTTATGAAAGGGCACCCACTCTTCTAACAGTTTCAAGTGTTTTGCTTACTAATCTAACATCTTGAAGCATTTCTCTCTAGTTTTACAAGGAACAGGGGTTAATTAAAGCTGCAGAAAGAGACAGGCTGTTTGGCTCTTCATTATAGCCCGGGCTGGGAGGCCACAGTCTGGCTGGTTTGAGCACAAACCTGGAGGGCCTCCCCTCTGGAATGGAATCAGAGACTTCTGTGGCC
Organism: Smutsia gigantea; assembly: GCA_032199065.1. Classification (NCBI taxonomy): domain Eukaryota; kingdom Metazoa; phylum Chordata; class Mammalia; order Pholidota; family Manidae; genus Smutsia; species Smutsia gigantea. The sequence continues at coordinate 835,231 of JAVSCE010004722.1, read as the reverse complement.
TCAGGTTTGTTTGTCTTTGTCATTATCCTAGGTTTTCTGACCCTTCTGAATCTTAGAGAGGCAAAAGGCTCTGAAAGGCCCTGACCCAGAGTCAGGTTTAGTACTGGGAGGAATTATATGCAATGAGATCAGCAACATTCTGATTGTTTACCCTGACACACACAAGGAGTGAGGGCTGGGCCATCTGTCTGAGACATCCCCTGAAACGCCCAGTGCAGCTGGATTTTCCCCTCCCTTGTGCCAAGCAGACCTATCATTATTAAATCAGTCTGCTCTGGGCCATGTGACAAGAATACTATGGGGCAAATAATACAGTAAAGAAGAATGGAAAAGGAACTACATTTTCTTTTTTTTTAATTCTCTTTGCAGAAAGCCTGTGTTATGCTAAAATATGCCTATTGATTTGGGTATAAATAGCCCCCTTTTTATAATCCAGATGCAGCCATATGCCCCTCCATAAGAGTTGGTGATTCTCTGTTGTATCTTGGGAGTAATAAAAAGATTCCACAGGAAAAGAATGCAGGCAAATCAGCCCAGCTGAGATTATATAAAAGAAGGAAAACTGGAGAAACTATGTAATAAACCTCAATATCTAGTTGAGGGTGATTTTAACAACAACAAAAAAATTAACAAAAGCCTCCTGCATTTAGCTCAGTGACTTAAGATCTTTAGATAGCAGCTAAATGCATTTTATTCAAACTTTTCCAGCCCTGGCTGGTCAGGAGCCATTTCAGTAGGCAAGGTAATTCTTCTGCAAAGCATAAGCCTCTAAAATCAGAGGCTTAGGGGTAGATTTCAGCTCCTTGGTGATTTGTATTTAGAACTTTAGAGGCTTGGGCCCTGCTAATGAGCAGTGAGGCATCTTATGGGAAGTTCCACTTTCCTGATCTAGGAGAGAGGCCTCTTATCTTGAAAGATTTGGTGAAATTTTGTTTCATCCTTATATTTTTACTATTCCATAGTTCCATTATTCTTGGATTCCTATGATTTTTTAAAATATTTATCTTAGCCCCTGCTTTACTTCTCCAGTGCTATCCATAGCTCTTTCCCTCCTGCCTTTAGATATTTTGGCTTTGTAGAAAAGCATTTTCCAAGCATGTTATCATCAGATCTATGAGCTTCTGCACAACAAAAGGCTTCATGGTCAATTTAGATTGAGAAATGATGCATACCACACACCTCTCTTGGAAATTTGTAATGCATTTTTTAAAAGGCACGGAAGGAAATTTATTTATATTTACTTATATTAATATATGTTTATTTAATATCAAAGTGTCTATAAAGGCCTTTTAAAAATTTCTTGTTTTCAGAATTTGCTTTGGGCCTTGGCACTATGATGCCCACAGGCTGACCACTAGATGTGCAAGTTACTGAGAAATGTTCATCAAACTCTCTGAAGAGACTTACCTTTCAAGGCTAAGGATAAGCACTGACTGATTGTGTAAATAGAAATGAAAGGAATCAAATGTTCAGCAAAGCATGGACTGGTTAATATAAGCTGGATTGGCTGCTGTCCATATGTAGAGGTGCTGAAAAAGAGACACACGGTGTAGATGTCTGTTAAGAAGTAGATACCTGACAGAGCCCTTAAAAAGGAACTGCTTAGAGACTGAATTTTTGTTGCTCATGGAATATCTAGATATAAAACTTGGTTAGTGTAACTGCAAGAGACATATTGGGAAAAAGCACATACTGGATAGGAATTAATAGAAATGGGGTTTGATCTCACTACTCACACTAATTGGATATGTGAGCGTGAGCAAGCCATTCAATCTCCCCATGCCTTATTTATTAATTAAGATGTCAAATAAGTTCATTCCAAGTTTTAAAAGTCATATAATGGCTCTCCAAGTTGATTTTTGTGTGAGCGCAGGAGAAATTAAAGTGATGCATATTTGCCTCAGATCTGTGGGCTTCTCTGGTCCCCTTTTATTCGTGGGAGATGATATACCTCTGAACCATATGTGTTGCATTAATTGGTAAGAGTATTTCATCCTGAGTTAGGAACAAACTACGAGTTTGAGAAAGGAGTGAGTGCCTGACACAGGCATGGGCCAAGCATCTTGCAAATTTCAGTGCATGGTATTGAAAAGGAAGTTCTCCTTCTTCTGCCTTCTAAAAAGAGGAAGCTTTTTGGAGTGTGTTTAGCAAACATTAGCTAACAAATACCTATTGTGTACCAGGCTCTGTTCTAGGCACAGATTCTTCTGTCTCTCTTTCTCTCTCTGTGTAGGAGAGGGAAAAAAGACAAAATTTTCTACTCTCAAGGAGCTTATATTTTAGTAGAGGGAGAGAGATAATAAACAATATTCCTAGTACATAAGTATATAGTAAAAAGTAAATTGTATAGTATATTAGATGATAAATTCTATAGGCAAGGGTAAGGGGGCATGGAGGGGTGTGATTATAAATAGGATAGTTAGGGTAAGCCTCATTGAGAAAGGGACCTTTGAGCTAAGACCTGAAGGAGGTCTTAGACTGGTGTGAGGAGGTAGGTAAGTTGGATAGGGGGAGTCTGGCTGCTTTGTCTGGCTGAAAATAAGACCACCGAACCTACTAGAGCAAGTTACATGCCCAATAACATTTCTTTTTTGTAGGAAGCCTTGTTGAGGTCCCATCCCAGGTGAATGAGACTCTGCCTGGCCTGAGATACCCAGTTAGCAGAATATCTTCTCCCCAGCAATGAAGCATACAGATTTTACATCTGTAACAGCCTCCCCTGTAATTTATGCATTCTGTGGTGAGTTTAAATGCTGACTCTATCATTATCAGAGTTTATTACTGTTGCCATTTGCATATGTTTGATGGGGGTGGGGCAGGAAACCTCTGGACAGATTCCAAATTGAAAGTCTGCATGTCTCTTCTCACCCTTGCTTCTCCCCTTCTCTGCCTTCCTCACAGCCTGGGCCATGGCCAGCTGTGCCTAGTGCTGTGGAATAGGTAAGTGTTCTCTGTAACCCTCTTGCCCTGTTTTGAGGCTGCCTTCTTTCACGTTCCTACTACCTCTCTCTCGCAAAATTCCTGACTTAATACTGTATTGTGAATCTGCCTCTCTCCCCATCTCCACGAACGATCAGTACTGTCTTTCAACCAGGAACTGATAAATTTGCTCATATTAACATAAGCCTGGTGGTTGCCTCTTAGAGGGTGGAATTCTGCTTTTTGATGGGGAATAGAGAATTTCTTTCATTTAAAATTTCTTGTGTGATCCAAGTTAGAATTGAGAGGGTAAAGGGGTGTTGGGGAGGCTTCTCAGCATCCTAGAACCCTGAAAATCACTGCCAAATGGTAGGCAGCCACTGACTCAGAGAGCCAACCTTGGTCCCTCTGCCCCCTTACTCCCAGCCCAGCTCACTTTCCCTAAATTAATTTTCTGCATAGGAGTTCACTGCCTTTTTGTTTTTGTATAGGAAAACTTCTCTAGTCAGTAAGGTATGCAGTGAAATGTTTGCATGAACCTTTGATTTGCTTTTAGGAGCCAGGAAGCAGCTCAAGCCATAAGGGAAGAGTGGAAAGGATTGTTGCCCAGTGGCCAGCGACTTGGTTTATTTCACAAGACTGTTTTTTCTATGTTGCTTGCATTGTGAAATAGTGTGCACAGGTGCACCCATTTGATTCAATTTCAGCCCTCATCATGATTGATAGTCCCACCTGATCACAGCCAGATCACTTTGCTGTTTGCCCTTGTCTGCTGGGCTGCAATCTGTGAAGGGAGAGGTAGAGCCAGACATTTTAAGGACTCACAGTGAACAAGTGTATCTCTCTCCCTTCTTCCGAAATTTTTACCCTTTTAGATTTTTTGTTCAGTTAACAAAAGTCTAAGTTACATTTCTTTGAAAGGAGGCACTGCCAGCCTATAGAGAATATTAAACTGAATGGAGGAATTACAAATATTAGAGATGCAAAATGCTTGGAAGAGGTAAAATGGATAAGAGAGGATTGATGACCCATTTATGATCTTGTGTCCCCATGTTCATGCCATCACCATCATCACTGATGCCATCATCACATCATTGGCATTATCAGAAGTTAACACAATAACCATCAGTTATTGAACATTTATTATTTTGTCACTTTGACAAGTATTTTATAATAGGTTTTAAAAATTATCTTAACTACCTTAAAAAGGCACGGTTATTATCCCCATACCGCAGATGAAAAAACGGAGTTTCAAGAGGTTTAGAAACTTGCCCCAGGTCTAAGCCAATCAAATAGGCAAAAGTTTGTATAATCAAATGCATATAAAAAGTAAAATGTACATGTATAAGTATAGATTTTTAGGCAGTAATTCACCTGAGCAAGATTCTAAAGAACTTCTTTTACATGTGAATCTTTCCTGTGCCTTAAGATAGGATTCAGTCACATGTTGACTGCTCAGGAACACATTTCCTTCTTAAATAAGCCACTTCCACGTCACCCTTGCTTGGCCTGGTGCTCCCCTCCCTCTTCATTGGGCTCCGTTCTTTGTCTTCTGTATTCCAGTAGTGACATTTGGCTGGCCCTGGGCAGCCTAAGAACAAAGGACGAAAAGACTTGTAAGTTTAAATACCACCTCCTCTGAGAAGCCTCCCCATCAGGAAGGCATAGAGCTCCTTCCTCTGTGCTTGCAAAGCACATTGTGTCTAGTTCACTTAGTAATGCTGCTCATATTATTGCTACTATATTCTATGCGATGCTAGAACAGCCCTTCCTTATAACTTCCAGGCTTTTTTCTAAGACTTTAGCACTTACTGACCCATCTGACCCTCCAGTAACCCTGCAGGCTAGGCACTATTGCTATCCTGATGCTATAGATGAGGCACCCAGGCACAGAGAGATCAGTAACTTGCTCAAGGTCATCTAGCTAATAAGTAGCAGAACCAAAATTATGGACCTCGGCAGTTTGGTGCCAGCACCTGGGCCTTAATCACATTGCCTTTCAGTGGTGGGCATTAGCCTGTTCATAAGGCTGTTTCCTAATTAGGTTATGCCTTCAAAGGCAGGCAGTGTTATCTCATGTATCTGTTTGTCCTCAGCTCTGGGCATTGCCTGGCACCTAGCAGGCACTTGGGAATCATCTGTCAAGTGAGTGACAGAATGGTGGTCACTGGGGAAGACCTGGAGGCAGCCAGGGCAAACCACCCAGGTTGGTCCCTTCTTCAAGGCACATAATTGCTGCCCGGACTCTTTGTCTTGGGACCAAGAAAGTAAGAGAGGCGGTGGGGGAGGTATTACAGAACAAGTCTGTTTGCCTTGGACCTTCTCTGACACCGTCCCTTCTTGCTTCCCTTCTGTTTGGTTCTAAAAACCTGCCCTGTGTTTACCACATTTGGGTTACATTTAACTCACCTTCCTTTGTCTTCTCTGTTCTGTCTCCGTAGTGGCATCTGTGTGCCTCATCCCAACAGTCTGTACGTATCAGTGGTCCCTTCCTCCCCACCACCCTGACACTGAACTCATTAAGGAAATGACCTTGTCTTCATCATCTTGTGCCCAGTGCCTTGAGCAGGGTCTGGCCCACCAGAGGCCCCCAAGGCATGCTTCCTAAGTGAAAGAATGCTTAGTCATTGCTAGAGCTGGCACAGGTAAGTGAAGAAAAAACAGAAAGGAAGGAATTGTTCTGCATTTGGGAAAAAAAAAAGAAGGAACTCATCTTTGGCCCAAGGAACTGGGACTAATTTAGAACTTGTTTCTCATCCTCTTCCCTCTCACTCTTGTCATTTGATGAGCAAGGCAGACAAATTCTTCTTTCAGGATTGGTTAAGAGAGGCTGAGGAAGTGGTTGGACTGGGTGGGGGTAGGGAGTTAGAGGAAACATAAAACAATAAAGATGATTTAATTTATATCTGATCACAAGCAACCAGCTGGCTAAGCCATCAATTATTACACCCTCGAAGTTATTAAAGAGCACCTCTGTCATAGGTACCTTATTAGCAAGGGATTTATGGAGCATAGAGCCACAGCAGGAAATATTGATATTTCACTACAACATCACCCATGTAAGTCTGGGTTGTCTGTCTCCAGCCCTATCTCTTCCAGTATATCCTCATTCTTAGACCCTATAGCCTTAGGCTTGACTTCCAGAGTGTTTTGCTCCTTAAGTATGTGTGATGGAAAGCAATCTCACTGCTAGTGCTGCATTCATTTTGTGTCTGTTGCATACCTGTGGTTATAATATTCCTGCTTTCTAGCTGGAAAGTGTTCTGGCCTCATTCAAATACTTCTAGAATTTTCTGTATCATAAATAACTTCCTTTGAAAGGACTTCTGGTTTCAAACTAATTTTTAAGAGAAAAAAACAAAACACTGGATTTTATCTTACTTATATGTGCTGTAGATGAGTCCCAGGATCTGAGCTCTTTGTTTCCTTGGCCTCAGCCCTGTCTTCCTTGAAGCCCCAGTGCAAACAGGTCTCAGCCTCACCGAAGGAAGCTTCCAGGTTCTTTACTTGGATTTTGGTACTTAATATAAATAAATAAGTTGTCTTGATATAAAAGGCACATTTCTTTTTAACACAATTAGACACTTTACTCATCCCCAGAAGCAATTTATTCCTAATTATAACCAATTACTATGTGTGATATTAGAAAAGAAAACACCAAATTGCATTTAAAAATTTGAAACCTGTGTAGCAAAGAATTATAATATGGAAATTCATGTCAGTGCAAGTCAGTTGTAGAATTTTTCCTTTGAAGGTAGTAACATTTTTAAGACCTTAAAGAATTTCCACATTTCGATCCCTTAAAGTATGAAAGTGACAACACAGGCAGGAATAAGTGACACAAGAAAAGCAGCAATTTAGTTATTTACCCAGAAATGCAAAGTTATGTGTTACTAATGAGTGACTAGATCATACTTGACATTTTACAAAATGCCTTACCATCACATCTGTACATGCAGGTACACACACACACACACGTGTGTGTGTGTGTACATATACTGTATGTGGGGTAGAATGAGAGAAGAGAACAGAACTGATTCTTCTTCCTCACGGGCACAATCAACTGTAAATAGTACCTGTCTTGGTAAGAGGGAATAAGATGAAATGAAGGAGTCAGGAATTAAATCCATGAATGGTGAACATTAGCTGGGCTAGATTTATATGCATACACATAAATTTACTCTGTTTACACATGCATATGCATTTACATCTTTTTACAACTCCTCAATGGGTCTAGATTGCTACTGCTATTCTGATTTTAAGGTTGAAGGAGTCAAGTTGTCTATGGGAATAATGTCCAAAGTAGCACTGGATGTTGGAACTCCAGATATTTATTCTTGCACTTGGCTACTGAGCTCATAGTGTCACAAACCGAGGCTAAGTGAGGTGAGTCATAACTTTGACTCTTTATTTATTATTTGTTTTTTTCTAGCTTTATTGAGGTATAATTGACAGATAAAATTTGTATTTAAGGTATAAACATGATTTGATATACAGGAATCTCCCCCTATCTGTGGGTGATAATTCCAGGACCCCCTAAAAGATGCTTGAAACCACAGTTAGTACTGAACCCTACATATACTACATTTTTGCCTATGTATACATACCTATAGTTAAGTTTAATTTGTAAGTTAGGAACAATAAGAGGTTAATAACCATAACTGATAATAAAATAGAACAATTATAACAATATTCCATAATAAAAGTCATGTGAATGCTGTCTTTATCTCCCCCCAAATATCTTACTGTCCTGTAGTCACCTTTCTTCCTCTCATGATGATGTGAGATGTTAAAATGCTTGCCTGCTGAAATGAACAGAGCTGAATGATGCAGTCATTGTGGAATGGCGTTAGGCCACTATCGTATCATCAGAAGAAGGATCGCTGGCCCGCGGTTGACCGTGGGTAACAAACTATGGAAAGAAAACTGTGGATAAAGGAGGACTGTTGTATACATACATTGTGAAATGCCTACCAAGTTAGTGGTTGTATGTTTCTATGAGTTTATTTACTTTATAAGTTGTCCAGTTTGTTGGTGCATAATTGTTCATAGTAAGTTTCTTATGTGTTTTTGTGCCTCAGTTGGCTTTTTATTAATGACTTTTGAGATTCCTAGGTGTGTTCCTTTCACAAAACAGGTGGCAAACACAGTAAGTCAAAAGGAACCTAGAGGCCTTGATTCTAATTACCTCCTTTTAAAGAGAGGGAACCTAGGTTTAAGAGGGGTCAGGTTTGTTTACCGTCCCATAACTCTTCAGTGCTTGAAGCCAGACCTTCCTATCAAGAACTCTCAGCATTGCAAGGTAGTTTCCTGGCTTGGAGGATGCCCAGCTGTCAGCACTGATACTGGTAATAGAGGTGGTGATGAGTGTGCACTGCTCTATCACTCTACCCTGCACAGTGGCCCTCAGTTATGACCTGAAGAGCCCTGTGGTTGAAATTAATATCCCTACGTAGTTCCCATTATTCTAGAGCAGTCTGATGTACTACACTTTTTTACTAGATCAGGGACAGTATCTACCTGTACAGTGAGTATAGAATACACTGTAGAGCTCCCAAAATGGAAGTCTTATTCAGGAAATAGTCATTAAGTACCTACTATATGCCAGGTTCCCTTCATTGAAAATGCAGCAGGGTGTAGGACAAAGTTCCCACCTTATGAGACCTTATTTTATCATCAGGGATCCCTGACAGAATCCATAGTAACCACTGGCTGGAGATGAGGAGCAGCTGTCCTCCTAGGTGGGTGTGTGGCTCCTGTGGTTCACTGTAGTTCCTGGCATTCACTTGAGATATTTGTATGTCCTAATGCCTGTCACCTTCTCTTGTTTCAGTTCCTTGCCTGGCCTCTGCAAGATCCTAAATTTAAACCCTGTGAGCCACAAGTTTGCCATCATAGAGTAAGACCTTGCTGACTCTCAACAGTGAGAACTAGCGTAATTTCAGTCTTCCATCTCCCATCCAGCTAGGTACAGCCTCTGGCTGTTAGAAGATGAAATAAATCAGTCTTTGTGGTCAGGGAATATGTTGTGAGGATACAAGTTTAAAGTAAATTGGGGATACCTTAAGATACAACTGAGGGACATCAGAGGTGAGGAAGTTGGTAGAGGAAGAAGAGCAACTTTAATCAGAGTGACTATGGAATCTAATTAGCCTCTCATTTTCATTTGCAGAAGGAACATTCAGTCACAACACCACTCCACAGATACTTCTACTCTCAGCTGTACCCAGGGGAAAACAAATTCTAGTGTAACAGAACATTTGGACAGTAGCAGACTTCAGCAGGGAGAGCACGTAGCTGAAAGTGAGGAGGTCTGGGTCCCAATCTTGGCTCTACCCCTGCTGGCTCTGTGACTCTTAGCTCGGTGTCTCATCCCTAGGGGCCCCAGGGCACATCTGCTAAGTATAGAGATTGGATTCAAACATTTCAAAGGTCTCTTTAACTCCATAATGCTGTGTTTGTTTTTCAGTGCATAACTCCTCCATGCTATGGCTTAGCAAGGTATGCAGTCAGAATTTTGGGATTACTCACTATAGTTCTGTTGATAAGAGTGTGAGTTTGGAATCAAACAAACCTGAATCCCATTGGTGAGTCACTTAACTTTGTGTCAGTTACTTAATCTTTCTAATCCTCAACTTGTAAAACTAGAATAATAGTAGTAATATTTATTTTATAACATTGTTTTGTGGATTAAATGGGCTTATGTAGTCAAAGCACTTTGTAAAGCATTTGGGACATAGTAATATATGTTTAGCTGTTATTATTTAGTGGTCCTGTTCACTATAAAGTTTTAGAATAACTAGGATATTTTAATCTAAAAATTAAAAAATACATGGGGTGGGTCTCTTTTTTAAAAAATTGCTTGGTGACATGGCTGGGGAGGTTTAATGGTGGATAAGTTAACTAATGGAGTGAGACTGAAATAGCTCCATGGAAATAAAGCATTTAATCTGGGAATAAATGAAGTTGCCACCCAGAACTAACAGCCAGAGTCCTGGCTGGGCTGTAATTAATGAATACGATAGCAAGATTTATAAGGATATTTTAAGAAGTAACTGCATTGCATGGAGCCCTGGGTTTTATGCCTGGGCTGAAGTAAGATCAATGGGAAATCCATTAAGCACAAGGCTTAATGAGTAGGGATGGGGCCTTGTCTCCACCATTGGGGCTTTGTGCATGATGGCTACCAGGATGTTGTCTCTGGGATGGAGGCCAAGGGGATGTGGAAAAGGTTGTTGATCACTTAGTCACAGAGGAGAAAGGACGGCCCACAGCTCTTCCTTGTTAGAAAGTGCAGAGAACAGACTCCCAAACAAAACCTTTTAAGGCCTTAGATTTGAGCTAGCATGTGGAAGGTTCTCCTCTTGGGGAAGCCTTTGGACAGAACTGCACTGAGCAGAGTGCACCTCCCACTGCCAGAAGCGTGGGCACCCTGAGGATGTGAGCGCTGGGCTCTTGAGACTGCAGAGCAGCAACCACAGGCCTCTGCAGAGAGCTTCGCTATTGACAGGAACGTCGAGGGTTTGTCCAGAGTGTATCCCAGGTGGCCATTTGCACCCTGAGGCCCTCAGTAAGCTGGAATTTGCTTTGTGATTTGCCTCATTTTCATCAGTAGCAGAGAGAGATGGCTCATGCTCTCCTACTAAGATCTATTTTCTGCAGTGGGATTTGGGGATAAAATCACATATATGTTCACTTCTCATTTCACTTTGTGCTCAAAGAGGTTTGAAGAATTGGAGCACAGCTCAGTATATCTCCTTGGACTTGACTTCTGAATACATCAGGCCAAGGAAACATCTAATTCAAGCTCCCCTCCACCCCCCACCTACCTCCAACCAACAGGAAGGAGATTTTCCACTGTTTCCTGGTCCATGCTTAACAGTTTTATGCTGTGCCAGTTTTGTTCATGTTGTTCTTCTGCCTGCATGTCCTTCTCCCAGGAGCCCAGCTGAGCTCCTTTAAAGGTTCTCTGAGCTGAATATTTTAAAGGTGGCATGTTTTTTTTTTGGTATTATTAATGTACAATTACATGAGCAAAATTATGGTTACTAGACTCTCCCTATTATCAAGTCCCCAACACATACCCCATTACAGTCACTGTCCATCAGTGTATTAAGATGCTATGAAATCACTACTTCTCTTCTCTGTGTTATACTGCCTTCCCAGTATCCTCCCTCCCACTACACTATGTGAGCTAATCATCATGCCCCTTTTTCCCCCTTATCCCTCCCTTCCCACCCATCTTCCCCAGTCTCTTTCCCTTTAGTAACTGTTAGTCCATTCTTGGGTTCTGTGAGTCTGCTGTTCTTTTGTTCCTTCAGTTTTTCCTTTGTTCTTATACTCCACAGATGAGTGAAATCATTTGATACTTGTCTTTCTCTGCCTGGCTTATTTCACTGAGCATAATACCCTCTAGCTCCATCCATGTTGTTGCAAATGGTAGGATTTGTTTTCTTCTTATTGCTGAATAATATTCCATTGCGTATATGTACCACCTCTTCTTTATCCATTCATCTACTGATGGACACTTAGGTTGCTTCCATTTTTTGGCTGTTGTAAATAGTGCTGCAGTAAACATAGGGGTGCATATATCTTTTTCAGACTGGGCTCCTGCATTCTTAGGGTAAATTCCTAGGAGTGGAATTCCTAGGTCCAATGGTATTTCTATTTTGAGTTTTTTGAGGAACCTCCATATTGCTTTCCACAATGGTTGAACTAATTTACATTCCCACCAGCAGTGTAGGAAGGTTCCCTTTTCTCCACATCCTTGCCAACATTTGCTGTTGTTTGTCTTTTGGATGGTGGCATCCTAACTGGTATGAGGTTATAGCTCATTGTGGTTTTAATTTGCATTTCTCTGATGATTAGCGATGTGGAGCATCTTTTCATGTGCCTGTTAGCCATCTGAATTTCTTCTTTGGAGAAGTGTCTGTTCAGCTCCTCTGCCCATTTTTAATTGGCTTATTTGCTTTTTGTTTGTTGAAGTATGTAAGCTCTTTCTATAATTTGGATGTCAACCCCTTATCACATATGTCATTTATGAATATATTCTCCCATACTGTAGGATGCCTTTTTGTTCTACTGATGGTGTCCTGTGCAGTACAGAAGCTTTTTAGTTGGATATAGTCCCACTTATTCATTTTTGCTTTTGTTTCCCTTGCCCGGGGAAGTTGCTCATGTTTATGTCCAAGAGACTTTTGCCTATGTTTTATTCTAAGAGTTTTATGGTTTCATGACTTACATTCAGGTCTTTGATCCATTTTGAGTTTACTTTTGTGTATGGGGTTAGACAATAATCCAGTTTCATTCTCTTACATGTAGCTGTCCAGATTTGCCAACACTAGCTGCTGAAGAGGCTGTCATTTCCCCATTGTATATCCATGGCTCCTTTATCGTATATTAATTGACAATATATGGTTGGGTTTATATCTGGGCTCTCTAGTCTGTTCCATTGGTCTATGGGTCTGTTCTTGTGTCAGTACCAAATTGTCTTGATTATTGTGGCTTTGTAGTAGAGCTTGAAGTCAGGGAGCATAAATACCCCTGCTTTAATCTTCCTTCTCAGGTTTCCTATTCAGGGTCTTTTGTGGTTCCATATGAGTTTTTGAACTATTTTCTCTGGTTCATTGAAGAATGCTGTTGGTATTTTGATAGGGATTGCATTGAATCTGTAGATTGCTTTAGGCAGGATAGCCATTTTGACAATATTAATTCTTCCTATCCATAAGCATGGATGTGTTTCCATTTATTGGTTTCTTCTTTAATTTCTCTCATGAGTGTCATGCAGTTTTCAGAGTATAAGTCTTTCACTTCCTTGGTTAGGTTTATTCCTAGGTATTTTATTCTTTTTGATGCAATTGTGAATGGAATTGTTTTCCTGATTTCTCTTTCTGCTAGTTCATTGTTAGTGTATAGGAATGCAATAGATTTCTGTGTATTAATTTTGTATCCCACAACTTTACTGAATTCAGATATTAGATCTAGTAGTTTTGGAGTGGATTCTTTAGGGTTTTTATGTACAATATCATGTCATCTGAAAACAGGGACAGTTTAACTTCTTTCTTACCAATCTGGATGCCTTTTATTTCTTTGTGTTGTCTGATTTCCGTGGCTATGACCTCTAGAACTATGTTGAATAAAAGTGGGGAGAGTGGGCATCCTTGTCTTGTTCTTGATCTTAAAGGAAAAGTTTTCAGCTTCTTGCTGTTAAGTATAATGTTGGCTGTGGGTTTGTCATATATGGCCTTTATTATGTTGAGGTACTTATCCTCTGTACCCATTTTTTGAGAGTTTTTACCATGAATGGATGTTGAATTTTGTTGAATGCTTTTTCAGCACCTATGGAGATGATCATGTGATTTTTGTCCTTCTTTTTGTTGATGTTGTGGATATTGATGGATTTTCGAATGTTGTACCATCCTTGCATCCCTGGGATGAATCCCACTTGATCATGATGGATGATTTTTTGATGCATTTTTGAAGTTAGTTTGCTATTATTTTGTTGAGTATTTTTGCATCTACTTTCATCAGGGATATTGGTCTGTAATTTTCTTTTTTTGTGGTTGTTTCATTGCCTGGTTTTGGTATTAGGGTGATGTTGGCCTCATAGAATGAGTTTGGGAGTATTCCCTTCTCTTCTACTTTTTGGAAAACTTTAAGGAGGATAGGTATTAGGTGTTTACTAAATGTTTGATAAAATTCAGCAGTGAAACCATCTGGTAAAGGAGTTTTGTTCTTAGGTAGTTTTTTGATTACCAATTCAATTTCTTTGCAGGTAATTGGTCTATTCAGATTCTCTGTTTCTTCCTGGGTCAGCCTTGGAAGGTTGTATTTTTCTAGAAGGTTGTCCATTTCTTCTAGGTTATCCAGTTTGTTACCATATAATTTTTCATAGTATTCTCTCATAATTCTTTGTATTTCTGTGGTGTCCGTAGTGATTTTTCCTTTCTCATTTCTGATTCTGTTTATGTGTGTAGACTCTCTTTTTTTCTTGATAAGTCTGGCTAGGGGTTTATCTATTTTGTTTATTTTCTGAAAGAACCAGCTCCTGCTTTCATTGATTCTTTCTGTTGTTTTATTCTTCTCAATATTTATTTCTGCTTTAATCTTTATTATGTCCCTCCTTCTACTGACTTTGGGCCCCATTTGTTCTTCCTTTTCTAGTTTCATTAATTGTGAGTTTAGACTGCTCATATGGGATTGTTCTTCTTTCCTGAGGTAGGCCTCTATTGCAGTATATTTCCCTCTTTGCACGGCCTTTGCTGTGTCCCACAGATTTTGCGGTGTGGAATTATTGCTGTCATTTGTCTCCGTATATTGCTAGATCTCTGTTTTTATTTGGTCACTGATCCATTGATTATTTAGGAGCATGTTATTAAGCCTCATGTGTTTGTGGGCTCTTTCATTTTCTTTGAGTATTTTATTTCTAGTTTCATGCCTTTGTGATCTGAGAAGCTGGTTGGTACAATTTCAATCTTTTTAAATTTACTGAGGTTCTTTTTGTAACCTAGTATGTGATCTATCCTTGCAAATGTTCCATGTGCACTGGATAAGTATGTGTATCCTGTTGCTTTTGGATGGTGTGTTCTATAGATGTCTGTTAGGTCCATCTGTTCTAATACATTGTTCAGTGCCTCTGTCTATTTATTTTCTTCTAGTTGATCTGTCCTTTGGAGTGAGTGGTGTGTTGAAGTATCCTAAAATGAATGCATTGCATTCTATTTTCCCCTTTAATTCTGTTAGTATTTGTTTCAGAAATATAGGTGATCCTGTGTTGGGTGCATAGATGTTTATAATAGTTATATCCTCTTGTTGGACTGACCCCTTTATCATTGTGTTGTGTCCTTCTTTGTCTCTTGTGACTTTCTTTGTTTTGAAGTCTATTTTGTCTGATACAAGTACTGCAACTCCTGCTTTTTTTCTCTCTATTAGTTGCATGAAATATCTTTTTCCATCCCTTTACTTTCAATCTGTGTATGTCTTGTGTTTGAAGTGAGTCTCTTGTAGGCAGCATATAGATGGGTCTTGTTTTTTTATCCATTCAGTGACTCTACGTCTCTTGAGTGGTGCATTCAGACCATTTACATTTATGGTGATTATCGATAGGTATGTACTTAACTGCCATTGCAGGCTTTAGATTGGTGGTTACCAAAGGTTCAAGGGTAATTCCCTTTCTATCTAACAGTTTAATTTAACTCACTTCGTATGCTATTACAAACACAGCCTGAAGAATCTTTTTTTTTCTCCTCCTTTTTCTTCCCCCTCCATTCTTTGTATGTTATGAATCATATTCTGTACTCTTTGTCTATTCCTTGGGTGACATCTCTTTAGCCTTAGGAATACATCCATCTATAGGAGTCCCTCAAAATATACTGTAGAGGTGGTTTGTGGGAGGTAAATTGTCTTAGCTTTTGCCTCTCTGGAAATTATTTAATCCCTCCTTCAAATTTAAATGATAACCTTGACGGGTAGAGTATTCTTGGTTCAAGGCCCTTCTGCCTCATTGCATTAAATATATCATGCCACTCCCTTCTGGCCTGTAAGGTTTCTGTTGAGAAATCTGATGGTAGACTGATGGGTCTACCTTTGTATGTGACTTTTTTTCTCTCTCTAGCTGCTTTTAAAAGTCTGTCTTTATCCTTGATCTTTGCCATTTTAATTATTATATGTCTTGATGTTGTCTTTCTTGGGTCCCTTGTGTTGGGAGATCTGTGTATCTCCATGCTTGAGAGACTATCTCCTTCCCCAGATTGGGGAAGTTTTCAGCAATTACCACCTCAGTGACACTTTCTATCCCTTTTTCTCTCTCTTCTTCTTCTTGTACCCCTATTATGTGAATATGGTTCTGTTTGGATTGGTCACAGAATTCTCTCAATATTCTTTTGTTCTTAGAAATTCTTTTTTCTCTCTGTGCCTCAGCTTCTTTGTATTCCTCTTCTCTAATTTCTGTTTATTTACCGTCTCTTCTACTACATCTAATCTGCTTTTAAATCCCTCCATTGTATGTTTCATTTTAGATACGGAATTTCTTAATGATTGAATCGCTGTCTTAAATTCATTCCTGAGTTCTTGAATATTTTTCTGTATGTCCATAAGCATGTTTATGATTTTTATTTTGAACTCTCTTTCAGGAAAACTGGTGAGTTCAGTTTCATTTGGCCCTTTTTCTGGGGTTTGTGAGATTTTGGTCTGAACCATGTTCTTTTGACTTTTCACATTTCTCTATGGTGCCCTCTAGTGCCCAGAAGCTCCAGTCTTTGGAGCTGCTCAGCCCGTAGAGTAAGGTTGGGGGTGGTAGGGGAGCAGAGCTGGTACCTGGGGGGAAGAAATATCTGTTTCCTGTCTCCCGTCTGCTCTGCCTGTCTTCAGTATCATAGCCAGTGGGCTCAGCACACAGGTGTAAGCCTCTGTGCTTTGCGTCTCTAGCTGTTGTATGCGGGGCCTCCCACTAACTGGCCTGATGCCAGCACAGTGACTTCCGGTTTGTGAGCTGGTGCCATCAGGCCAGGAGGAAGGCGCAGCAGGCTGTGAATTACAGTGGGGGGCCTTGGAGCTGAGTAGCCAGCCAGGGGGATGGAGCACCTGAAGCTCCTCAAAGTTCCCAATCTGCCGGGCACGGCGCACCCAGACAACCTTGTCCCCCTATCCCTTCTCCTGCGCAGCAAGCTCTGTGCAAACCCCACCCCTTCAGCAGCCCTCTCACTGTTAGGAAGCCTCTCAGACTGCCTGCCTTTCCCTGGTCCCAGAGTGGCCCTGTGTGGATCCCGTCCTCCACAAACGGCTGGAATCTGTTTCTGAAGCAGTCTGCCTGTCCCAGCTCACCATCCTCCAGAGCACCACACAGTGTAGGTTTCTGCTCACAAAGCAGATCTCCAGGGCTAGGTGTTCAGCAGTCCCAGGCTTCCACCCCTTCCCCATTCTGTTTCTCTTCCTCCTGCTGGTGAGCTGGGGTGGGGGAAGGGCTCGGGTCCCACTGGATCAAGGCTTTCATACATTACCCTGTTTCGTGAGGTCTGCTCTGTTCATGAGGTCTGTGTGCAGTCTGGTGCCAACTTCTTTCCTGTTGCTGTTTTCAGGTTAGTTGTATTAACTATATTTTTGCACTATCTGTGATTTTGGGAGGAGTTCTCTGTCTCACCTCTCACACCGCCATCTTGAATCTCCACCAAGCATGGCATGTTTTGTTCTCCTTGTTCATGGATTTAATACATGGCTCCCTTCATATCACTTGTTTATGATTTTTGCTTCGCCCCTTCTTTTCCATAGTTCACCCATTCTTTAATTCTGTCTCTTATAAAAATACCCTCTTTGTGAAAGATTTATCAACTACTTCCAGTTTCAATCACAGATCTTTAGCTTTGTTTTCTGGATATGATTCTTGCATTTCTTCAGTAATGGTTTACTTTAAAGGTGGAGCACCTGGTGGTGATATCTATCCCTCCATCAGTCCCAAAGATATACTCTATGAATTTGTATGGGCATTTACATTTTATTAGCAGTTATAAAATAATTATTATTCATTGTATGTTTAATCTGTATCAGGTGCTGTGCTGAAGACTGTATACATTATCTCATTTTGTCACATTATTATCCCCATTTTATAGATGAGCAAACTAAGGCTCAGAGAGTCTTCAAAGCCTGCCTAACGTCACACAATTAGTAAGTGAACCTGTATCTACTGGACTCGAAAGTCCATCTTTTAATCAAAATATTCATTTCTTTATATCCAAAATCTAATTTGATCCCCTCAACAATACTGCCAAATAGATATAATTATCTCTATTTTATGGATGAAGAAAACCAGAGGCCTGGGAGAGTTAGGTGACTTGCCTAAGGTAATTCAATTAGGAAACAGAGTACTGGGACTTGATTATGGGTCTTGTGATTTTAAGTCCAGTTCATAATCCAGTGCATCATGGAGCTAGCCTAAGAGGTTGAGGTTCCTGTGTGTTTTTCTCATTTTCTATGACCTGCAACCTCTAGCTTCATATCAATTTCAGTTCCATTTGTGCCTCTTCTTCTTTCCGAGACATCACAGGTTATGGCTACAGAGGCTTTACCTTTCCCATGAAAAGTCATGAATATGGCTTTGTCCTTGAGAGAGGGCATCTGAATGGATTCCATCCCATACATATTCTCTGCTTGATACTAAGAAGGCAAATGAGTAGAATTATCTTACCAGTAAATTCAAGGAACAGATAATCTTTGTAAAACCAAGTTTTCTTTCTGTCTGATAGGAAATTACACCATAAGCCAGTCATTTATCTTGATTAACAGTGTTTATTTCATATCCACTGACACCTAGGTAAGTGTTTGGTACCACTGGACAAAGGCACAAAGAAATAACTAGAACATGATAAGTAGTTGCTGAGCATCCTGGAAAAACCAAGACCCAGACATGTCTTGAATCATCATCATTGATGGACATGGGGATTGAGGAGGAGATACAAACATGCTAAATGTTATTACATAGTGTATACACACATACACTTTAGGAAGGTTTATCTGAAGGGCAAGTATTTTAGTTCATCCCTCTCTCTCTAGAGAAGGGAAGAGACTGGAAATGTTTGCACGAGGTCCAGGTCTGCTTCTTCACTGTACTCTTGCTTGCACGGGGCAGCACTAAATGACACCTCAAGAAATGACTCATGATTGATGAAGATGCTCTTAACTGAGATGGGAAATTTAGAATGAAGAGGAGTTGTGAGGACTGGGGGTAAGGGAAAAAGAGAACATGAATTTCAAACATACTGTGTTGAATTCGAGATGCCTTTGGGAAATCCAGGGGCATGTATTCAATAGACAAGTTGTGACACCAGACTTGATTTTTGGAGAAAAGTGAGATCTAGAAATTTATAGAAGGAAATTATCAGCATATAGGAATTACGTACTAGTAGTATGAATGAAGAGTGTTGTTGGAGAGCATTAAGAGGGCTTAGAAAATCCCTTCTTTGCATTAACCATCTCTTAGACTGATGAAGCCCTCTAGAATATTAAGTCTCCTTTGTCTAGAAACATCTTTTCTGATAATATTGAAAATATCTGTTTTATCTGTGACTCAGTAAAGTAGAAAATCTTGAAATTATTTTCACAAACTTTAAAGGGAGTCTCTCATTCATTCCTTCATCTTCACTAATACCATTTAGGTCAGCTCAGTGCAGCACCATGACCAAACTCCTAGTATGTGAAAATCACTGTATTGGGTACTGTAGGGTTTACATAAGGAGTGAACCTTCTTCAAGGAACTTTACAGCAGCATAGAGAACAGAAAGCAAAAGTGTGACTGTCGTGCAAGGTAGAAGAAAGTAAGTACTATTTGTATAAAAAAATTAAGTGCTGTGAGTGTTCAAATGATGAAGAGATTAGTATGTTTTCAGGGGTCAGAAAATGTGTCCGATAGAGAAGGTGGTCTTGAAGAATAAAATGATTAATGACCAGCCAAGATAGTTGAGATTAGTGATAGAAACAAAACAATAAAATCAAGAGTGACTGAGAATTAAGTTCAGCTGGTTTATAGGAAACATTGGGAGATAACACTGAGAAGGTGGATTAAGGCCTTGAATGCTGGAGTGAAGAGATTGTATTTGATCCCATAGCTTGAAAAGCTCAAAATCTTTTTCAGCAACATTTCAGAGGTCAATGCTAGGCCCTCCCCAATTTCAGAACAAATGGGTATTAGAAGAACTGTGATCCTTTTTCAAGGAGAAAGTTAATTGATTGGTATTACAGAGTCATCATATATGGTCAACCCAAAATTGAAAATCCACTTCTGAAGACAGATACTGTTTGTTTAGAACTAAGCCCCAGCCTCAATTCCCATTCCCTTAGATCCTATCTGTATTTTCTTAGCACATGATTCCCTTGAGGGACTACTCTTGTTTTTCTGTGCGTCATTTGTTATCTTAAATATTGGCATCTGTAAGATAAGAGTTTTCTAAATCACATTTACAGAATGCTTGTAAACACTCCTCATGTTTAAAACAGGTTTCTTCATTGACCTTGTGCCATTGATGTGCTCCAAGCTACTTCAGAGCATTAAATTCCCCAAAGCTTTACCATGGAAACATACTCCCAGGTCATAATTCTTTCCTCTGCCAGGGCGAAGACCCCAAATGTTTATGTGGTGGCTCACATAACCAAACCAACAGGATTTTCAGTAAAACATGAGCTGCCATAGGGATACAATATTCTTTTCCTAATTGCTCATCATTTCATCCTATTTCTTCTAACAGCAATTGAAGATGACATTACACTCCCTTTTATGTCAGTTGATGATGCATAATTCTCTCCTGTAACAGCCAATCACTGTATTTACTAACACATTAAAAAACATCGATGTGTATTCAGGCCAGAGCTATTTTTACACCAGGATTTTATGTGTTTATTCATCAGATGGTTGAATGTTGAAAAGGGAGTTCACTTTTAGAAGAACATCTCCCACCCTGCAGACAGAATGTGCAACTGAAAGCCTGTGAATTACCTGATGTACTGGTTATTCTGTTTGCACCAACCCCACTGATTCCCATCCCAACCCCAGATCCAATTTCTGTTTTTGCCCGCCTTGCTCTGTACTTGGGAGATTGTCCACTGCAGACTGCATCACCTGGGTCCCTTTGCCCGCTGGCCCCTGATCTGCTTTGGCCATCGGGAGGTACCGGTAGCAAGGGACCAGAGGGTAGAGGAAGAGAGATTATGGTTTTTTTTTTTTCCTCTGCTTTTCCCCTGCTGTAGTGCGGTTCTTGCACTAGCTATCCCCTGCTGTGACTGTATCCTTTACTGGGGTCTAGTTACACTACCTCTTTCCTTTGCCCCTTCTACCCTGAAAGTATAACAGCTTTCATCAGTTGCCAGTCCCTGGGTGCCTCTGTATCCTTGCCCATCGCTGTAGATAACCCCCTCATACAAGCCTCTTAATTTGAGCCATTTGGGGTATATTTCTCATTGAGGTGGAAACACAAGATACTGCAGTTTCCAAATAAATTATTTGGCAAATAAGCTATCTGTTCACCGTACCCATAACCTGCCTGGACCTTTCTTTCATGGCCAACAAGGGGCTCATTATGGAAATACCAGAAGTAATTAATTATGGAAAATTGAGACTTACTTCTGAAAAAAGAAAAATGGGGCCAGAATATTCTACTTTGAATGGAGACACAATATATTGTAGGTTTTATATGCATAGCTATGGAAGCACATAAGATGATAAAGTTTTGAGATGAATAATGTGTTCACTGATAAAAAAAAGGTCAGAAGAAGAGGCATAGTGGATCAGTTCCATGTGATTCAGCAGACTTACACGCCAAGTGAGAAAAGAAAAGGTAGGATAAATGGAACATTGAAAAATACTAAAAGCTTGCTCTGCCTATACTGATTCCCGATAAAGGGTTGCTTCTGCATGATTACGGTAGAATGGAGGTTATAAAATTGCACCTGAAACAAAGTGCTCTTTTGTAAGAAATGCATAGATTACTCAGCATGAGAATTCTGGGGATTTAGTTTCATTCCCAGTTCTACCACTGTGAGAGCTTCACCAAGTCATCAAGCCTCAATTTTACCATAGGCATATGGGGATAATTATAACCATTTTAACTATTTCACAGATTGCTGTGGTTATAAAATTTAATTATAGTTACGAAAGCACAAGGGTATATATGGATGCTGTCCACTACCAAAATAAGATATTATTTTATTAGTAGAAATGAAGGCTGAATTTTTTTTTAACTTTGATGTGAAAAATGTATATGATTTGGAAGCCAGGCTTGTTGCCTGAGGCTATGTCTGATGGGGCTCGCTAGGATCCACAGCTCAGATGTAAACCATGAAACCACTTTGCCTGTATAATGTCCTGTACCCAGAGGAGGTTAGTACGTATTTGTAGACTAGATTTATTTTATCTAGATTGGTTTGGGAATAATGAACATTTTAATGATTGCAATGGCTTAGATCAAAACACCTAGGTGACTTTTCCTACAACACCTTAATTTTAATTGGATCACAGCTAAATTATTGGGCACAATCTCTTATTCATAATAAGGACTAAGAATGATGGACAGTTCCCACTGGGCTTCCATAATGGTTAACAATAGAGAATGTGCTAGAAACTCTGTTGTGTTCTGGGCCTCTGTAGAGCAAGTAATGAGGCCATATACAGAAAATTCTGTATTTGGTAGCAATAATAGGCTTTTAATAAAGAAAAATGAATATAGTTGAGGTACTCTCTTCCTACTGAAATGGGAAGAAGGAATCTTTATCATGAGAGAGACTTTGTAAAGTCACTGAAACAGAACAAACTGGCATCAGAAAGTCTTCCTCACTAACTGCTTGACCTTGGAGCAGCTTTTTAAAGCCTCTCTGAGTCTCAGTTCTGTTTGTACAATGGATGTAGAATGCCATGGATGTTATTAAAAAATACACATATGTATATATAGTGCTGAGCGTGGTACCTGGAATGGAGAAGGTCCTATTAATAGCAACTATTATTAATGAAACAATAATCTGACTTCAATTTACCATCTTTTCTCCAGTGTGTATTAATCAGTATAGGCTATACTATGTTAAGTAACAAACTATGAAATATCTGTAGCCTAACATGAGAAAGGTTTATTCATTGCCTCTGTCATACTCTGACATGGATTAGGTGACTCTCCTTCAGGAGGTGACTCGGATCTGGGGTTCTTCCATCGTGTAGTTATGCCAGCGTGGACTCATTGGTTTCAGTGGAAAGAGAAGCAAGGGATGGAAGATGTTAGCATAATGCTTTTAAGGACCAGGACTTGATCTGGTCTTCCATCTCTTCCATCTGCCTTTCATTGGCCAAAAGTTAGTTGCATGGTTTTCACCTAATTGCAAGACAGTCTGGAAAATCCTGTTTTCATATATCCTCAAGAAAGTAATGTCAATTAATTATACGTAACAGGTATAAGCCCCACGGACTCTAACAAAATGGATTGATAAGATGCTTCTTTTGTGTATTTGATCATTTTGGTAATTTTTATATTACAGTAGGTCAGGGCCTTGGTTTGTAAAACCCCAGCCTTTGAAAAGGATCAAACATATTCTAGTTATGACAGATGCAGTTTAAAGGAAGCTGAGGCTTGGGCCTCTTTTCAAATGCACCCTGGACAAGCAGCAGTGGAAGAGAGAGTGAAGAGCGGGGGGCATGCAGTGACTAGTAATTTTGGCTTCAGGAATCTGCCAGGAAGAGCAGGTGATTTAAAGTTGCTTTCAGCATTAGCAGATGAAGCAAGAGGCCCAGAAGATCCTCAGAGATTAAGAAGGAAAAAAGATGTCTCTGTGATAGGGAGTTATCCTAGCAGTTCAAGAAAACAAAGTGGTCAGCCCACCTTGTTGGGGGTAGGCTATAATGGCAAGGCAACATTAGAGTCATGACAGGGAGTAAAATCTCAGAAACTTGTTATTATAAAAACCAAAGAGGAGACTTTACTGTAGAAAAAGCTTTAATTGTTCTGGTTTTAAAAATTACGTTGGCTCAACTATCTTTTACAAAATGTTTTAAATCAACAAATAACATTTATATTTGTGATATTGCTGGTGGTAGGGCCTAGGCTTTATAGTTGACATTTTATTAATGATATGATTTTTATGTAAAATGCATGGAAAATTTGGGCCTCAAACTCATAAGCCTTGCTCATGCTATCTATGTGTTTATGCTGATTGTCTTTCTTATACTCATTTATTCAAATCCTTTCTTAAGCCTCTAACTCAAGTACTACCTCTTACACGAAGGCTTCCCTGGGGATTTCTGCCTACACAGTCTATTGCTAATGAACCATTGTCCATGTGACATTTAATCACACACCACCTGGTAACATTTCTTGGTTTGTTTCATGGTGTTTAATTCTAGGATTATTACTGAGCTTCTGTTGGGATAATACTTGGACTCTGCAACCTGAGACTTGGTGTAAAGCACACAGCAGATGCTCCATAAATGCATATTGTGTTGATGAATGCATGTCATAGCCAGACAAGTCAGAGGCAGAGGCTGAATGATGTAGTAAGAAATGAAAACATGTCCCCAAACACAGTTGCCTTTGTAAGAGTTTGTATTTGTGGATGTGGTTTTGGAGGTACCTCTGTTGGTACTTTTCTGTATCACTGAGAGGAGAGGTGCTTTTCACAGATGGCCCATCTTTTTTTCTTTTGATAAGTGAAGTAGCAGGGAATCAAGCTGGAACTTTCTTAAGCACATCTAGAAATACCCAGTTGTCAGTATCCTATTGGAAGAATGAATCATACTCATGTACTTTGTGAGTTTAAAAGGAAAGAAACTCTGTGCACATATATAATTTTTTTCTGTGGTGGTGGTGATTATTGTTCTTGGGATAATTATGAATATCAACAGATTTGGACTGTCTGGGGGACACTTGGAGATTAGAGAAAGGGAGAGCTTGTAAGGTAGGCAGGCATCTGTCTACCTACTAACATCTCAATGTCTCCAAAGCCCACTGGGTGTTAAGTCCTGCAGCTGACTCTGTCAGGGCCCAGTGCAACCCTGATGCTCACTTGCTCCTCAGAGCAGTAGCTCCCTTTAAACTCTGACCAACATCAGAGGGAACAACCTGACCAGTCACCTGCAACTTAGACGCATCTACTTTTACTTTGATTGAATAAAAGTATGTTGGGTATCTTCTGTATGCCAGATACTGGGGAAAGAGAGCTAGTCTGGATTCTAGTGAAAAGGCACATCAGGGAACATTAAAATACATAAAATCACAGTGTACAGAATCTGGGCTAAGTCTCAAGACTCCCAGGGCTTTGTGTTCTCTTTGGTGTTTACATTGAGCTATCATTTCTTGAGCACTTATAATGCAAATTTTTACATGTATTACCTTGTTTAGTGTGTACAATATTACTATTCTCATCCCTCATTCACCAAATATGTATTAAGCACCTATTTTGTATCTAGCAATATTCTAGGGCCAGGGAGTACAATATATATTATGGACAAAAACATCACCTCGTATGGACCTTACATTCTGGTAGCTGAAACAGATAATAAGCAAAATAAATATGTACAAAAGATCAGTATGTTAGGTGATGATAAGGTTTTAGGAAAAAAACAGGGCAGGGAAGGAGGACATGAAGCCCAGGAAAGCTGCAGAGAGAAGGTGGACTTTGAGTAAAGATTTGGAAGAGAGAAGGGAGTGAGCCTTATAAGCATTTGGGGAAAAGAGTATTGCACAGAGAGGCAGCTAGAAGTGCAGAGCCCTGGAAAACAGCAAGGAGACCCCGGTGGCCATAGTAAAACGAGCAGAGAGCAGAGCACTGGGAGGCAGGGTCATGAGGTCTTGTAGGTCACTGTAAGGAATGTGGCATTTACAGTGAGTGAGGTGGGAAACCACTGGATGGTTTGAGCAGAAAAGAAACACATCTGACTCACCGGTTAATGGCTTGACTAAGGGTGTCCTGGACAGAGAGACAATTAGGAAACTAATGCAATAATCTGCATAAGAGATGATGGTGGCTTGCACAAGGTTTCTAGAAAGTGGATGTGGTCATAAGAGGCTAGGTTTAAGATGTATTTTAAAAGTAGAGGTAATAGGATTTCCCTGCACACTGGATATGGGATGTAGTAAAAAGGTAAGGCGTATGACTGATTGGAAGAATGAAGATGCCAGTTAATGAGATCAGAAAGAGACAGGAGGGTCAGATTTAGCAGAAAACATTAGGCTCTCCATTCTAGATATGCTCAATTTTAGATGCTCATGAGGTATCCAAGTATAGATGTGGAATAGGAGGTGTACATATATGGAGTTTAGGGAAGAAGTTTTCATTAGAAATATAAATTTTAGCATCATCAGCATATGGGTGGTGTTTAAAGCCATGGGCTTAGGTAAGATAACCAAGGAAATAATCATAATCATAAAGATAAGGAAAACAAGACTGAGGGCAGTTAAATTATTTACCCAAGATCATATGGCAATGGGAGATGAGGACTCCAGTCTTGGTCCAGCTGACTACCATGCCTGTGCCCTTCACCAGTAGAGTATCCTACCACTTTTGATGGCTGACAGTGAATAGTTTTCCTAGATTTGGCCAACTGGACAGTGGCAGCTGATGACAAAAAGTGAACGATCCATTGAAATCTCGAAGAATCCAACAATGAGAAAGCCAGTGTGTTCCCCAATTCTCTGCAACACATGGGTGATAATGTCTTGAATTTTTAAAATACTTAGATTGTATTAACAACCCTAAGTCTTTACCCAGCCCTGTATCTGTGCCCTCTGCCATGGAGCGTGAGTTTCACTCACTCCAGAGGCAGGTCATATCCTTCATCTCTTTTCCTCAGGCTCACCATAAGGCATGTAGTTAGTCAGTAGGAGAGCAAGAATGTAAGGAAGGATCAGCTTCTGATGAGGTCTCTTGTCCTCTTCAGTCTACTACTTTGTCACTCAGAGAGTTTGAAGCCAAAATTGTGGGAATGTTGTTCTCATGAGATAATGGAAGCAGAATCTTTCTTGTTAATCTGGAGCCCCTGTTTTATATGACTAATTCTTTATGTATTTTATTGGCTTTTGGTAAATGTGCACACACACACTGGGTGATCTAAATCCTCCTCTTGTCTTATGTCTTAGGGGAATCTGTTCAGGGTAATGACAGGGAGAAAAGGCATCTCAGTCCTGACCTCCAGGAAGAGTCCACTGCATCCCTGAAACCCCGACTGAAATCTCTCAGCTTCCATGGCTCCTGTCTGTCTCATAGACATCACATCGAAGTCCAAAGACAACTCTGTTTCCCAAAGCAGTTCTCCTGGACAGCATGCTGAATTCTGGGAAAAAAACAGTTACGTGAAAGACCCAGTGGTTTGTCCAGCTCGTGATCCAATGTCTGAAAATTAAAGCCATCTTTGAATTTCCTACCAAGGAAGAAATGGCTAACATATTGTCTAGGGAGACCCTTTGTTTGTTTGTTTATTTCTTTATTAAGGTATCATTGATATACAATCTTTCGAAGGTTTCACATGAGCAATGTTATGGTTACAACATTCACCCATATTATCAAGTACCCCCCCCACCTCATTGCAACTACTGTCCATCAGTGTAGTAAGATGTTATAGAGTCATTACTTGTCTTCTCCATGCTGTACTGCCTTCCCTGTGACCTACCTATATTGTGATTTTGAATTATAGTGCCCCTTAATCCCCCTCTCCCTCCCTCTTCACCCACCCTCTCCAACCCCTTCCCTTTCATAACCTCTAGTCCCTTCTTGGAGTCTGTGAGTCTGCTGCTGTTTGTTCCTTCATTTTTGCTTTGTTGTTGTACTCCACAAATGAATGAAATCATCTGGTACTTGTTTTTTTTGGCTTGGCTTATTTCACTGGGCATAATACCCTCTAACTCCATCCATGTTGTTGCAAATGGTAGGATTTGTTTTCTTCTTATGGCTGAATAATATTCCATTGAGTATATGTACCACATCTTCTTTATCCATTTATCTACTGGTGGACACTTAGGTTGTTTCCATATTTTGGCTATTGTAAATAGTGCTGTGATAAACATAGAGGTGCATATGTCTTTTTGAATCAGAGATCTTGTTTTCTTTAGGTAAATTCCTAGGAGTGGAATTCCTGGTCAAATGCTATTTCTGTTTTTAGATTTTTGAGGAACATCCATATTGCTTTCCACAATGGTTGAACTAATTTACATTCCCACCAGCAGTGTAGAAGGCTTTCCCTTTCTCCTCATCCTTGCCAGAATTTATTGTTCCTTATCTTTTGGGCTTTGGGAGGCCCTTTATTTTTGTGTTCACAGGATGCTCCAAATCAGAGTATGATCTGTTCAAGACTTCAAACAAATGAAAAATAGTTCTTCCTGACAAAAACCTGGTGTTTTGTATTAGATGTTAAGACTAGGCTGTCAGCTCTCTACATCTGTGGCAGAGGGTGCTTGGTAAGGCAGTGGGATGGGGGCATCTCCATGGCCTGGAAGGCAAAGTGTCATCATCTTTACCTTTTCTACCTTAATTCCCACTTTCCTTTAAGGCAGAATGCCCATCCTTCCAGGTGAACCTCCTTGCTGCCTCCTCTTCCCTTCACCTAATGTTTCCCACCTTTGTAATTTTGTTCACAATGTTCTCTGCCCCAGTGTCCTTTCTCAGCCCCAGAGCCCTTTCTTAGCCACTGCCTCAATTAATGAACACCAGCTATGTGTCAGGTGCTGTGAAAAAATATAATAAACAGACAAAAACTCCTTTCTTTATGTAGCTTGTGTTTAAGTGAATAGAGACAGACTGTAAACAATGTATTGATGGCATCAGATGATGGTGAGTTACAGAGAAAGACAACACAGAGCTGAGTATTAGAGTCTTGCAGTGTTAGTTAGTGTGGTTAGCCACAGCCTCACTGAGAAGGTGGCATTTGAGCTATGACCTAGGGGAGGTAAGGGTGAGCCAGGAAGCGTAATCTGGGTTGGGGGTGGCTCCAAAAATGTGCCAAGTATGCTTGGAAAATGTTAAGAGCCTCAGTGCCATTGAAACAGAGTGAAGGGAAATTGGAGGAAAGTAGTAGTAGATGAAGGCAGAGAATTAATGGAGAATCAGGCCATCTGAGATTTGTAGGGCATTGTGAGAGTGAGATGAGAATCCAGAGGGATGACAAGATCTGACTTAAGTGTTAATTGGACCTTCCTGAGTGCAATAGTCTGTAGGCACTTCACAAAAGTGGAGAGTCTAGTTAAGAGGCAAATACAATTATCTAGTTGGGAGAGGATAGGGATTTGGACATGGAGTGATGGAGGTGGGGAGAAGTAGTCAGTTTCTGTATGTATTTTGAAGGTAGAGTTGGCAGAATTTGGTTGGGAGTATGAAAGAAGAGTCAGGGATGACTGCGATTTAGAGACCTGCAGAGTGATACCTGTCTTCCTCCAAGGACAAGCTCCAGCTCTTGCTTCTACAGGAAGACTTTGCCGAGCGCTCCAGAAACCTCTCTGTCTCTCTTCTAAACAATTATCATTTATGGGTGATTTAACAAACACCACCGTGAACTGTGATCTTTTCCTTTTAATGCTTCTGTGTCTCATCTCCCCAAGGAGTGTGTACACTCCTAAGAGCTGACACTTCCCAGCATCTCCCAAAGTTCAAGAAATAGTGTCTAGCACAAAAGGAATAAAACTGTTCTTGTAATTATGAATTGATATAGGATTGTATAGTAGTTCAAATTCTATTTGCACTAAATGGGTCCTCTATAACTTTGGGTCCCAAACTATTTTTTTCTGAGAAAGTTATTTATTATCTTGAAACTTTGTGCATGTGTGCATGTGTGTATATGTAGTTAAGCTTCAAAACTGTCATTTTTGATCTGTTACCGGTTCTAAATAGCCAGATAAAGAAGCAGATGGACAGAGCTCCAGGAGGTGAGGGACATGTGACTGCTCAGTTTTTGTCAATTAGTTGATTAATGACCATCAGGACTAGGAAGGCAGACTGTACTCTCAAAGTCAGTTGAGAGGCGTAGAAAAAGGGGAATTTCCTTGTGGGCTACTCAGCTTCTAGACCGGTGTTTTTCAACCTCTGGATTGACATATATTAGTGGGCTCTGAGATGAATTCAGTGAATTGTAGCTGGCATTTAAAAAAATGTAATAAAATGGGCTAAAATATCAAAATGCCTTCATGAATGATGGTTTTATTTTGGGAAACTTGGTTTCAGTGTTGTGCATTTATGGATGTGTATGTCCTAGGTAATAATGTAAAATCTATTTCAAATAAGTTTAAAATATAATTTCAAAGAGCAAAAACACTATTCAAGACAATTTGGAGGCAAGTGTAAGATCTAATTTGGAGGAAGACACTTTGTTCCTTGGGACCCCTCCCCAAAGGCCAAACACACCAAGCCTTGGATTTCCCAGGAGGTTTCCAGCCACACGGGCCACACCCTCACATGAATCTCTTAAAGGGAGTGACTGCTCTCTAACTACAATTTCAGATAACACACACTTGTGTCAGCCCAAAAGCACCTCTTCACTGGGAACAGTATTCCCACCTCCAGGAGACATCGCTAAGCCCTGATAGATTCTCAGAACTCAGCGTTCCTCCAAGGATGAAATTCAAGAAACTGGGGCTGTCAGTTTCTTGCCTGAAGCTGCCTCTAAAGCTTCATTAAAAAGGTCTCTCCCCTCCCTCCCTACCACATACTGCTGTTTGCTGGGCCAGGCATGAGCCCTTATTAAGCAAACACTTCTAAGCAAGGAGCATTGACTTCCTCTTAATTGAGGCATAATAATTAGAGCATTAGCACATTAGGAGGGTGAGACAGCATGTTTAGCTTTTGTGATTAATTATCTGAGGATTGTAATAAGTTGTTAAGACATTAATTCCGCTGGCATGTTTACTGCTGTAGGTTGCACATGTGACACTTTGCCGTTGCAAGTTGTAACATGTCTAAGGAGGTGGCCTTGATGGATGGCATGGTGGGTTGGTCACATAAGCATATCTGTCGGAGGGAGCTGGAGTCAAGGCTGCTGCTTTTCTTCCTGGTTGACTGTGAACACAGGATGTAGAAGAATTAGCTTTTCTTTTAATGTTGACTCAGTGAAACCCAATGCTGATCACTCCCAAGTTCAAAGCTTTTTCAATCCTCGAGGTGAATAAAAATGTAAAACATGTCACGCCTTAGGCAAATGCAGGCTTGTGGGCCTTCTTCCTCTGGCTACTGCACAAAGGTAAGTCTGTTTGGGTGGGTGACCTGCTGTAGGGAAGAAGGGCAGACCCTGGACATCTGAGCTGGGTAGGAGCAAGGAGGGTGGGCCTGGAAGCCTCTGGACAGAAGCCTGTGGGAGAAGGCACTGTCCATTCTGTTTCTGATGTCAGGGGGTGTGGCCACTCCTGCTGGAAAGGCATAAACATAGGCTGGGCATACAAATGTGATGGAGGCACTGTCCCTATAGCTTGAAAGGAGAACTGATACTACTGGGGGAGAAAAGCAGTGCAGGAAACCTAAACCTGGAGCGATAACTTAATAATTGCTTCAGGCTCTTTGTACAGGCTTCCTTGGGAAGTGGTTACTTGTTCTTGTTCAGAGGGGAGGTCAGAAAGAGAAGCCCAGGAGGTATGTGGTACTCACATTTTGGTCTGATGTTGAATAGTGATGCATTAAAATCAACATTTAGCTAAAGTCAAATATTATCATTAGAGAATGAACTTCAGAGGTCATTTAATGAGTCTAAATAATAAATTTTATTTAAAAAGGTATCATTTTTATTCCAAAACCTTTATTAGAGAGAAATTTAGGATTCATATTTTATTACACAATTTATTTTATTAAATTTATTAAATTTTATTAGAGAAAATTTTAGGAGTCATATTTTAGAAGTTTGACATGTGGTACAGGAGCAACAATCTCTCAGCTCTGCTAGCCGCCACTGAGATCAATATATCCTAGAAGTACCACCCTCAAGCCACCGCCAGGTCATACAGCTATGCTCATGCTTAGCTCAGGTGAATGGAGGAGTAGGACATGTGGCCTAAGAAAAAGTAAACAACTAAGCAGCTAATATATTTCTTTGAGATTATTTTGTTTGATGTTATAAATGCCAGGTTTTTAAAAAACAGCAAAAGATTAGAAATATGATTTTATCTAATCTCTATTACTCTGCCTTGAATAGTTATTTACATTGTAACAAACATTCATTGTTGCAAAAGGATGCAGTGCTTTTCCTAAAGTTGTCCAGCTAATACACTCATATTATATAATTCCCTCTTAATTTTCCCATTTATTTAGCAATTTAAAAGTTCTAAATAATGAGTTTTGTTCTTAATCACCACTAATTTTTGTGGAATTTTACCCTGGCAATAAAAAATGTATTATTTAAAACAACTGGCTAGTAGAATTTCAACATATAAAACACATGAGATTTTCATTCCAAGTTCTGTGTGGAATGCTTTCCTATATTTGAACGTAAATACTCAGAAATTAACAATAAATTCAAAAGACATGACTTTTTTTTTTCAACTGATGGGATTATCTTGATTAGAAAGCTAGTGACCTGGATGATTACACAATTATTGATCACACATACACTCAGGTCCTGGAAATGATACTGTAGAGGGCCTTTGCTTATTTGAGCTCTTGGTGCCACAGTTCTAAAAGAATAGCAGATTTTGGCCAAGCACCAGGTCTGAAGGCTGATTTTGGTGCATCTCCATCTCACAGGGATGTGCAGGATGTGCAGCAGGTGAATTACCGGCGTCAGGAGTTTGGGGCCAATGACTGTTGAGAAGGCATAATTTAAATGAAGGGAACTGATATCCAAGATCACATGGCGGGGTGGTGGGGGCCGTAGAGGAGAACCTGGGCATGAGCTGCTCAACCCCACCAACATCCTACTGTGTGGTCAAGGTAAAGCTTCTTTATCCAGCCTAATCTGGCCTGGGAAAGAAAGCAGAGTAGGGAGATCTGTCAGCCTGAGCTGGAACTAATGGGAATTACCAGCCTTCAGAACCTCAGGAAGGTCTGTAGCCTGGAGGGGTGGAGAGGAATCAGGTGGACCCTCTTTCTTTTATATCCCACGACCTCACTCCAGAAAATTCCTTCCTCAGCTCCCTTTAAGAATGTTCGACTCACAATGTGGGGTGGTTCTTGCTGAGCCTGTCTATCTTGGGGTTCTTTGGATTTGCCCTGCCAGGCTGGGGAGAGAGACCTTCTAGACTACAGAGCATACCACTGACCTGCAGGTGAAGGCCTTCTGGGCTTCGGATCCTACAGAGCACACATTCTTTCTCAGCTCAAAGCTCCCCCACTCACTTTCCTCTTCTTTCTGCCTTACTCTGCTCAGAGTCTAAAATGTGGTGCAGTTTGGTTATATCCCACTAGACCATCACCAGAGCTTAGAAAATGGACGTTATCATTATGAAATACATCTTATGTCTTCCACACATATCTGAGTACGGCAAACATTAAAAATTAATGCCTCTAATAATAAAACCCAGAATAACGATGCTGTTCTTACTAATTGTGATTTATTGCAAACCAGTAGCGCGTTAAGTGCCCTGAAGAATATAAAAGTAAAAAACAGCCTTCTTTGAATAGGTGAGTGGGATGAGTGATTTCCCCACTCCTGAGATTACCTGTACATTGATATTTACAGCAGTGTCATCAGGAACACCACCTTCCTGGTCACAGGCCAGATCGCCCCTTTCACAGTGGGGGACGAATAAGAAAGTCTTTGAACCATTTAAAAGGGTGATGATTCCCTTCTGTGGCCCATGGGGTATGATTCACGTGACTGCTATCAGCTGGCATTCGGTGTTACTAGCTGTCTTTCTGTGGATGCATCAGTCTCTCTACTAAATAATCCCTTGAGATTTAGAACATTTTTGTATCTCCCAGTGACTGTTACAGTGTCTTAATTTGCATTATTGTAAGATCTCTTAAAATGGAATTGTGTGTGTGTGTGTGTGCATGCATATCTTTTGGCTCCTACTTAACTGTAAACTTTCTGAAGCTCAAGACCATATCTTAACTTTTATCTGCTATTCTTTCCAGTACCCTCTCCTCACTATCAAAAATATTAATTGGTTAAATATTAAGCTGTGTTAACTTTCCTCATAGTGCTGATATCCTTTCACATTAGACACATGATCCTCTGCTCATTCGTTCATTCATCAAATCTAGGGTTTTGAATTGCCCTCAGCACTATGCTAAGGGCCAAGGATATAGGCAAACCAGACGAGTCTGTGCCCTCTTGGAACTTATTTTCTAAGAGGACAGACAATAATTAAAAAAGGCTATGAGTAGCTGGGATAGATGCTGGTAGGTAAACTCTGAGTAAAGGGCAAGTGGGGGGGAGGAGGCCACTTCAGAGAGTCTTCAGGGAAAATCTCTGCAGCTTGGTGAAGACCTGGGCATTATCTCCAGGTGCTCTAGGAGGATACTTCTGAGGCCACATTCATTCGGCTTACTAAATTTGCTTTCTCTGATTGATTTATTTATTCATTTAATAATTCCTTTAACATTTGTGGAGCCCATGAGAGTTCTGAACTTGGCTCTGAGAATCCAGAGATGATTATGGCACAATTCTGCCTTGAGGAATTTATAATCTAGTAGTGGAGAGTAACAGGAGAACGTAAAATCACAGTGGATTTCAAAGAGTAGCGGAATAAAGGTACCTGGGTAGCAGCTCACTTTGTGTTAGCCCCTGGCCCAGGTTTGCTCTGCAGTCAGCCTTCAATGACCATCTATGGAACTGCATTGATCGGAATGGGTGGGATGGAAGCTGCAGATAAAGAGAGAGCAGGAAGACAGGCAGAAAGGCAGAAGTCACTGCAAACTTGAGCAGCTTAAAGCTTTAAATAGGGCTCTGGTCAGGGGCTGTACTGCCGCTTCGTTCTTCATTTGAATTTACTCGCTGCAGAATTAATTGCTGAAGTCCTTCAGAAAGCAGCAGGGAAGTATTACTTGCCCAGAAGACATTCTGATTTAGTGAGGTTTGTGCTTATGACATATTTCTGAGAGGAGGAACCAGTTTTTTATCCTTCATATTTCTTTCAGAGTCCATTAGAGAACTTAATTTAAATAAATAAATAAATAAATGAATGATATGTTGTTTGATTGATTTGAGCTCTATAACCAAAGAAGGAAAAGGATTTTTGGTTTCTAAAAGGCTTTACTCTCTGTCCCCTAAAAGATGTGCCACAAGAATGTCAAAAGACAGTTTAAAAGGAGAAACACAGGATTATGCATTCCTTCTGGTTATTGCGTATAAATTGCTTCTTTGCCTGAAAGATCATGTTCCATGGGGACCACCAGCAAGTGACTGGCTTAATATTGTTGGTTCCTTAATACCACAGAGTGAATTAAGTTCTTTCCCCAGTAGTGGGGTGATTGTGTCTAGAATACCAAGCACAGGAGTTGGGCATTAATTAGGGTTAACGGCCTCTGATTGGAGTTGCCGTTATCCCTCCTTCCATTTGCCAAGCCTGAGACTGTCACAAAGCTCGTTTTCACTGAAGCGTCATAATTAATGCAGAGCCTAATGTGAAAGGCAGATGAGGTTGAAGCCCAGAATAGCTCAGAGCTACCCAAGGGTGTATGTGCGCAGGGCGGTGGGGAGCGGGCCTGGGAAAAGAGGAGGCTAGCATTTAGGCTGACCTCCAAATGATTTCCTTTCGGAGGAAGTTTGGGGGTCAACACTGCAATCTCCTTTTCATATTCCTAAAAGGAGTACTCTAAAATACTGAAATACACATTATGCACTAGGGTGTCAGAGTCCTGGGTTCTGGAAGTTACAGGAACCACACATTTGGTGAGTCTCAAATCCTCTGCTTTCCTTTTTTTCTTGTTTGTGAAGGAAGACTTTGTCCCTCATGAGGCTGACATCTTTTTTTGGGTGGAAGTGAGGGCACCGGGGAGGGTTGGTAAATGTAATAAGGTCTTTGAAGCCCTTGGAGTGCGTTGGAAGAAAATTCAAGGTACTTCTCTTATTAATGCTGGTCTCCCAATTCCCCTAAACTCTGAGAACTCATTTAAGCGATTACTTCATGAGGAGGCTAGTAGAAAAGCAAGACGAATATACTTCTTCACTTGGCAGCTCCCACATAGCAAAGGACGCTAAGTGCACTTACAATCTCTATCATATTCTCACTCTTTCCCCCTTGGCTCTGCTTAGAACATAATGAACTAAACACCTGCAGTTCATCTCCTAGAAGACCACATGGCATGAAGCGCCTAGCCAGTGGCTTGTAGCACCCATTGTGCACACAGAAGAATGTTACTTAATTCTTTTTATTTTATTAAGGTATTATTGATATACACTCTTATGAAGGTTTCACATGAAAAAACAATGTGATTACCACATTTACCCATAGTATCAAGTCCCCACCCATACCCCAATGCAGTCACCATCCTTCAGTGTAGTAAGATGCCACAGATTCACTATTTGCCTTCTCTGTGCTACACTGTTTTCCCCATGACCCCCCACACCATGTGTACTAAACATAATACCCCTCAATCCCCTTCTCCCACCCTCCCCACCCACCCTACCACGCTGCTCCCTTTTGGTAACCACTAGTTCCTTCAAGGAGTCTGTTGAGTCTGCTGCTATTTTGTTCCTTCAGTTTTGCTTCGTTGTTATACTCCACAAATGAGGGAAATCCTTTGGCACTTGTCTTTCTCTGCCTGGCTTATTTCACTAAGCATAATATCCTCCAGCTTCATCTATGTTGTTGCAAATGGTAGGATTTGTTTCTTATGGCTGAAGAGTATTCCATTGTGTATATGTAACACATCTTCTTTATCCATTCATCTGCTAATGGACACTTAGGTTGCTTCCATATCTTGGCTATTGTAAAAGTGCTGCAATAAACATAGGGGTGCATATGTCTTTTTGAATCTGAGAAGTTGTATTCTTTGGGTAAATTCCAAGGAGTGGGATTCCCGGGTCAAATGGTATTTGTATTTTTAGTTTTTGAGGAACCTCCATATTGCTTTCCACAATGGTTGAACTAGCTTACATTCCCACCAGCAGTGTAGGAGGGTTCCACTTTCTCTGCATCCTCACCAGCATTTGTTGTTCTCAGTCTTTTGGATGTTGGCCATCCTTACTGGTGTGAGGTGATATCTCATTGTGGTTTTAATTTGCATTTCCCTGATGATTAGTGATGTGGAGCATCTTTTCATGTGTCTGTTGGCCATCTGAATTTCTTCTTTGGAGTACTGTCTCTTCATATCCTCTGCCCATTTTTTAATTGGGTTATTTGCTTTTTGGGTGTTGAGGCATGTAAGTTCTTTATATATTTTGGATGTTAACCCTTTGTCAGATATGTCATTTACAAAGATATTCTCCAATACTGTAGGGTACCTTTTTGTTCTGTTGATGGTGTCCTTTGCCATATAGAAACCTTTTATTTTGATCTAGTCCCATGAGTTCATTTTTTCTTTTGTTTCCCTTGCTCGAGGAGATGCCTTCAGGAAGAAATTGCTCATGCTTATATTCAGGAGATTTTTGCCTATGTTGTCTTCTAAGAGTTTTATAGTTTCATGACTTACATTCAGGTCTTTGATCCATTTCGAGTTTACTTTTGTGTATGGGGTTAGACAATAATCCAGTTTCATTCTATTGCATGTAGCTGTCCAATTTTACCAACACCAGCTGTTGAAGAGGCTGTCATTTCCCCATTGTTTGTTCATGGCTCCTTTATCTTATACTAATTGACCATATATGCTTGGGTTTATATCAGGGCTCTCTAGTCTGTTCCATTGGTCTGTGGGTCTGTTCTTGTGCCAGTACCAAATTGTCTTAATTTCTGTGCTTTGTAGTAGAGCTTGAAGTTGGGGAGCGTAATCCCCCCAGCTTTATTCTTCCTTCTCAGGATTGCTTTGGCTGTTTGGGGTCTTTTGTGGTTCCATATGAATTTTAGAATGATTTTCTCTAGTTCATTGAAGAATGCTGTTGGTATTTTGATAGGAATTGCATTATATCTGTAGATTGCTTTAGGTAGGATAGCCATTTTGACAATATTAATTCTTCCTATCCATGAGCATGGGATATGTTTCCATTTATTGGTATCTTCTTTAATTCTCTCATGAGTGTCTTGTAGTTTTCAGAGTACAGGTCTTTCACTTACTTGGTTAGGTTTATTCCTAGGTATTTTATTCTTTTTGATGCAATTGTGGATGAAATTGTTTTCCTGATTTCTCTCACTGCTAAGTTCATCGTTAGTGTATAGGAATGCCACAGATTTCTGCGTATTAATTTTGAATCGTGAAACTGCTAAATTCAGATATTAGATCTAGTAGTTTTTGAGTGGATTCTTTAGGGTGTTTTATGTACAATATCATGTCATCTGAAAACAGGGACAGTTTAACTTCTTCCTTACCAATCTGGCTGCCATTTATTTCTTTGTGTTGTCTGATTGCCATGGCTAGGACCTCCAGTACTATGTTGAATAGAAATGGGGAGAGTGGGCATCCTTGTCTTGTTTCCGATCTTAAAGGAAAAGCTTTCAGCTTCTCGCTGTTACGTATAATGTTGGCTGTGGGTTTGTCATATATGGCCTTTGTTATGTTGAGGTACTTGCCCTCTATACCCATTTTCTTAAGAGTTTTTATCATGAATGGATGTTGAATTTTGTCAAATGTTTTTTCAGCATCTATGGAGATGATCATGTGGTTTTTGTCCTTCTTTTTGTTGATGTGGTAGATGATGTTGATGGATTTTCGAATGTTGTACCATCCTTGCATCCCTTGAATAAATCCTATTTGATAATGATGGATGATCTTTTTGATGTATTTTTGAATTTGGTTTGCTAATATTTTGTTGAGTATTTTTGCGTATATGTTCATCAGGGATATTGGTCTGTAATTTTCTTTTTTGTGGTGTCTTTACCTGGTTTAGGTATTAGAGTAATGCTGGCCACATAGAATGAGTTTGGAAGTATTCCCTCTTCTACTTTTGGAAAACTTTAAAGAGGATGGGTGTTAGGTCTTCACTAAATGATAAAATTCAGCGGTGAAGCCATCTGGTCCAGGCATTTTGTTCTTAGGTAGGTTTTTGATTACCAGTTCAATTTCGTTGCTGGTAATTGGTCTGTTCAGATTTTTTGTTTCTTTCTGGGTCATCAGCCTTGGAAGGTTATATTTTTCAAGAAAGTTGTCTGTTTCTTCTAGGTTATCCAG
This sequence comes from Smutsia gigantea, assembly GCA_032199065.1. NCBI lineage: Eukaryota > Metazoa > Chordata > Mammalia > Pholidota > Manidae > Smutsia > Smutsia gigantea. The sequence goes on along the minus strand of JAVSCE010004722.1, from coordinate 796,684 downwards.
TTTGTTACTGTATAATTTTTCATAGTATTCTCTCATAATTCTTTGTATTTCTGTGGTGTCCGTAGTGATTTTTCCTTTCTCATTTCTGATTCTGTTTATGTGAGTAGACTCTTTTTTTCTTGATAAGTCTGGCTAGGGGTTCATCTCTTTTGTTTATTTTCTCAAAGAACCAGCTCTTACTTTCATTGATTCTTTCTATTGTTTTATTCTCAATTTTATTTATTTATGCTCTAATCTTTATTATGTCTCTCTTCCTACTGACTTTGGGCCTCATTTTTTCTTCTTTTTCTAGTTTCGTTAATTGTGAGTTTAGACTGCTTACATGGGATTGTTCTTTCCTGAGGTAAGCCTGTATTGCAATGTACTTTCCTCTTAGCGCAGCCTTCGCTGCATCCCACAGATTTTGTGGTGTTGAATTATTGTTGTCATTTGTCTCCATATATTGCTTGATCTCTGTTTTTATTTGATCATTGATTAGTTGGTCATTTAGGTGCATTTTATGAAGCCTCCATGTGTTTGTGGGATTTTTCATTTTCTTTGTATAATTTATTTCTAGTTTCATACCTTTGTGGTCTGAGAAACTGGTTGGTACAATTTCAATCTTTTTGAATTTATACAGGCTCTTTTTGTGGCCTAGTATATGATCTATTCTTGAAAATGCTCCATGTGCACTTGAGAAGAATGTGTATCCTGCTGCTTTTGGGTGTAGAGTTCTGTAGATGTCCGTTAGGTCCATCTGTTCTAGTGTGTTGTTCAGTGCCTCTGTCTCCTTACTTATTTTCTGTCTGGTTGATCTGTCCTTCAGAGTGAGTGGAGTGTTGAAGTTTTCTAGAATGAATGCATTGGATTCTATTTCCCCTTTTAATTTTGTTAGTATTTGTTTCACATATGTAGGTGCTACTGTGTTGGCCACATAGATATTTATAATGGCTATATCTTCTTGTTGGATTGACCCTTTTATCATATGTAATGTCCTTCTTTGTCTCTTGTGTCTTTCTTTGTTTTGAAGTCTATTTTGTCTGGTACTAGTACTGCAACTCCTGCTTTTTTCTCCCTCTTAGTTGCATGAAATATCTTTTCCATCCTTTCACTTTTAGTCTGTGTATGTCTTTGGGTTTGAAGTGAGTCTCTTGTAGGCAGCATATAGATGGGTCTTGCTTTTTTGTCCATTCAGTGGCTCTATGTCTTTTGATTGGTGCATTCAGTCAATTTACATTTAGGGTGATTATCGATAAGTATGTACTTATAGGCATTGCAGGCTTTAGATTCATGGTTACCAAAGGTTCAAGGTTAACTTCCTTACTATCTAAGAGTCTAACTTAACTCACTTAATATGCTATTACAAACACAATCTAAAGGTTCTTTTTTTTTCTCCTCCTCCATTCTTTATTTATTAGGTGTCATATTCTGTACTTTTTGTCTATCCCTTGATTAACTTTGGGGATAGTTAATTTAATTTTGCATTTGCCTAGTAATTAGCTATTCTACTTTCTTTACTGTGGTTTTATTACCTCTGGTGACAGCTATTAAACCTTAAGAACAGTTCCATCTATAGCAGTCCCTCCAAAATACACTGTAGAGAGGGTTTGTGGGAGGTAAATTCTCTCAGATTTTGCTTATCTGGAAATTGTTTAATCCCTCCTTCAAATTTAAATGATAAACTTGCTGGATAAAGTATTCTTGGTTTGAGGCCCTTCTGCTTCATTGCATTAAATACATCATTCCACTCCCTTCTGGCCTGTAAGGTTTCTGTTGAGAAGTCTGATGATAGCCTGATGGGCTTTCCTTTGTATGTGATCTTATTTCTCTCTCTCACTTCTTTTAATAGTCTGTCTTTATCCTTGCTCTTTGCCATTTTAATTACTATATGTCTTTGTGTTGTCTTCCTTGGGTCCCTTGTGTTGGAAGATCTGTGCATGTCCATGGCCTGAGAGACTATCTCCTTCCCCAGATTGGGGAAGTTTTCAGCAATTACTTCCTCAAAGACCCTTTCTATCCCTTTTCCTTTCTCTTCTTCTTGTAGTACCCCTATAATACGAATATTGTTCCATTAGATTGGTCACAGTTCTCTCAATATTCTTTCATTCTTAGAGATCCTTTTTTCTCTATGTGCCTCAGCTTCTTTGTATTCCTCTTCTCTAGTTTCTATTTCATTTATTGTCTCCTCCACCATATCCCATCTGCTTTTAATACCCTCTATTTCACTCTTCAACAATTGGATCTCTGACTGGAATTCATTACTGAGTTCTTGAATATCTTTCTATACCTCCATGAGCATATTAATGATTTTTATTTTGAACTCCCTTTCAGGAAGATTCATGAAGTCAGTGTCATTTAAATCTCTCTCAGGAGTTGTATTAATAATTTTACTCTGAACCAGGTTCCTTTGGCATTTCATATTTGTATATGGCACCCTCTAGTGCCCAGAAGCTCTACTCCCTTGAGCTGCTCAGCCCTGAAGCACTGTTGGGGGTTGCAGGAGAGTGGTATTGGTGCCAGGGGGTAGGACAAAGCTGTTTCCTGTTTCCTGGCTGCTATGCCTTACTCCACTGCCTGAACCAGTGGGCCGAGCACACAGGTATAAGCCTCTACGCTTTGCTTTTGTAGTTGCTGTAGACAGATCTTCCCTCTGGCTGGCCTAACACCAGGGTAGGGTTTGTCGGTTTGGGAGCCAAGTTGGGCTGGCTGGTAGAAATGCGCAGTAGGCTGCATATCTCGGAGGGGGTCCTTGGAGCATTGTAGCCAGGCAGGGAGCTGGAGCACCTGAAGACTGTGAATGCTCCCAACCTGCTGGTCAGAGTGCACCCAGAAAATTTTGTCTACCTGTCCTTTCTCCTGAGCAGTAAGCTCTGTGCAATCATTACCCCTTTAGCAGCCCTCTTGCTAAGGGCTACCTTGTTAGGAAGTCTCTCATATTGTCCACCTTTCTTTTGTCCCAGAGCAGCTAGATATAGATTCCTGCTTTCTACAAGCAGCTGGAATCTGAGTCTCTCCAGGAATTCTGCCTGTCTTAGCTTTCCAACCCCCTAATCATGAGAGTACCATGCAAGCACCATGAAATGTAGGTTTGTGCTCCCAGAGCAGATCTCTGGAGTTAGGTATTCAGCAGTCCCAGGCCTCCACTCCCTCCCTGCTCCCTTTCTCTTCCTCCCACCAGTGAGCTGGGGTCGGGGAAGGGCTTGGGTCCTGCTGGGCCACAGCTTTGGTATGTTACCCTGTTCCATGAGGTCTGCTCTTTTTTCCAGGTGAATGCAGTCTGGCCCAATCCTCTTTCCTGTTTCTCTTTCAGGATTAGTTGTATTAATTACATTTTCCTATTATTATTATATGTGGTTTTAGGAGGAAGCCTCTGTGTCACCTCTCATGCCGCCATCTTTAATCCTCTCCTCGAATGTTACCTAATTCTATGCCATTGGGGAACTGGGGAGAAGGTAAGGTGGGGGAGTGCCTCTGCCACATCCCAAGTCCAGACCGCAGTTAAAACAACAGATCAACAGGAAAAGAGAAAACTGTTGAATGGTCTAGGTTCTTTACGCTAGGCTTCCTTGGAATATTCAGATAAGTTAGTGGTTGAATTTCTATCCTGAGCAATTTATTGGAAGGACATGCCTAAATGTATACAGTTTTCCTCTTCCCATCAAGGAGGGGTACCAGTGCAGTGTCATAGGATGCTACATGTACAGAGAAAAAAGGCAGTAGTTGCTGACTCAGTATGGGGATGATTGACACTTTGGAGATACTGTCTAATTGCACTTGCTCTTGCAGGGTGATTTTGTGGATTGGGAACCTCAAGCCATGCAGCTTCTATGTGGAGATGGGAAATGGCACTGAGATTATTCACAGCCCGCTGCAGACTCACGAATGCTGGAGGTACCCACACGTGGAAACCAGCTGCTTTGTTTCTGCAAAGTGCTTTTATGCCCTACTGAGCTCTTTTTTAGTCCTTTCTCTTGGATAATACTTTACTAATTCATTAAGTTGCTTCATCAGTAGATTTCTCTGGATCATTTGGATTTTTATTCTGATGCTTGGCTGTATTGGCAAAACTGGGGATAAATCATTTTCCCCATCGCAGAATAATCAGGGCCTGGATTATTATAAAGATATTGTTTTCTGATTTTTCAAAATTTCACTGACATTTAGTAATTTGTCTCAGCTGAAATAGATGCAAATACAAGTAATATGAGCCAAAAGCCACCCTGTGTGAACATCTTAAAATCACCTGGTGGAAAGTCACTGGCTAGCTGTGAATATGAGCTGTGGTACTGATCTTAGATGTGTAGCCAGGGTGGAGGAATAGTGTTTATCTGGCACACATTGGCTGACATGGCCCTACTGAACTACTTCTGGTGTGGGTACCTGATGTACTCGTGGTTTCATTCCTTGAGTATACACACACAGCCCAGTGCTCTGGTTTTGACAGTGGCACCAAAGTATGTTGAAGGGAAGATGGTGTTGCTCTCCATATACTGAACCTTGAAAGGCTGGAGATATATTTAAATACACACAACTTTTTTTTTTTAAATGCTGGAGTTAAAACCAAGATCTCTGCATTTTAGGCTGCTTTCAGGAACAACTAGAGACTAGGAAAGACACGGAAGAGATAAGCAGCTAGGGTTGCAAACAGGAAAATTGTGATGGGCACTGAGTATTGTATGGTAGCTTTATGGGAAAGAACACCAAGGACGGGGGTTAAAGATTCAGCTCTATTGTTTATTTGACTCTGGGAAAGGCATGTTAGCTCTCCAGTCTCAGTTTATTAATTTATTAGATGGAGAGAAGACATCACTGAAAAGACCCACGTACTTTGCATATTTCTGCTCTGCTATCTTCAGACTGTCATTTAGTTCCTCTCATGATTGCAGGAGGGCTGCTGCAGCTCCTACCATCACGTAATCATACCCTAGAGGTACCACTGTATCTGGTGTATCTTGCATCTCTCATCCTTTTCTCTTGTCCCCTGGGCCCTTGAATGTCTGCAGCAGCTACTGCAGCACCCTGGGCCATTTCTGCAAGACCACACCATTCTGATAAGTCTCTGCTTCTTCCACCACTCTGCACTTATGTGAAGCACCATGCCAGCAGTTACTCCTTATGGGGCAAACTCATCCCAATGGAAGACAGAAAATGGGTAGAGAAGTTGCTTCTCTATTCCCCCCTGAGCTTCTAAAGCTCAGATTTTTGATGTTGCTTATCTGGAGACCTACTGAGTGGCTTAGTCCCTGTGTCTCTGGGACATGGTGGCCAACCTGGAAAAGCATCAAGTTTTAGTTACTTCCCATTCTTGTCTCACTTTCTTCTTCCTTCTTCCTTTATGCCCTGGCATTATACCTTTCCAGTAACATCTTCAGACTGAAGCCTCACCTTAGACCTTGTTTTCAAGGGAAGCAGGCTGACACAATCACCACACTTATCCAGCACCAGTCAAAATTACTTCTGATTACCTGGGGAGGTGTGGACTTCAGGAGAAAATGTGTGGAGGAGAAATGGCGATGACAGTGGTGCTCATTTGTGAATCTGTTGTCAGTGTTGTTTGTCCTGTTCATGGAGGGTTAGTAGCGGTGTTAGTTTTACCCAAATAGGATGTTACATAGAGATGCAGAAGGAGAGTAAAACTACTGGAGTTTGGAAAAAGAAAATCCAAATGTAGACAATGTTCATGAGAAGACAGTGTTACCAGATGTGGGGAAGAGGTTCTAGAACACTTGGTGACAAAGGAAGTTTATGAATTTCATAGGGATAGTGAAATATTCACCCCTTTTTAGCTACTTATTTATCTAGCATATGCTGTTTTTCTCCTTGAGTTGCCAAGATCAACAATATCAACCATTCTGAAATAATGCTATACTGGGTTTGAGAAAGGGCTTCATCTCCCATGTCAGAGCAGACATGGCTTGTCACTAAAGATGGTGACTAAATGCCTGATTTTCAATCCAGGCAGATTATGGGGTGAAAACATCTTCTGGTGGAAACAAGGTCAGAACTGTGAGCAATGGTGAGGACATACTCTTAAAAGTTTTCTTCTGACCTTGAATTGTAAAGCCAAGAAATAAATGAGAATATTATTAGATTTTTCTAAATTTTCCCAAAGTTTCCATTTTAGATTCATAAATTTTAACATGACATACTCAAAGCTTCCTCTCTTCTTCAAGTGAACATTTACTCAGTAGGATTTACTACCAGCCTTACAGATAAAATTCTAATGAATGATGTTTCCTCTCATCTTGTTCGGAAAAAACAAAAGCAAAAACGTGCTGTTCACCCATCCCACCCTTCCTGACTGGAGGAAGGACATTTAATCTGCATGTCAATTTCTTTTGCCCGAAGTCAGTAACCCCCAGTATTTTTAGCTCCTTTTGAAAGTCCATTAGTAACATTGCTTTTTTTTGAGACCTTTCCTGCTTTTAGGCACTGACATCAGCAAATTTCTAGTTTTCTGCATGAACCTATGGGAGACTTTATGTCCATAAACCCTGCCTGAATTTTCTTACGTTTCTTTGTGTCTTTGTTTTTTATTCATTAAGTCTTGTTCTCCTTTTTATCCTTTCTTCATGTTATAGTTGTTCCTAGAATGACTGTCATTCCAAGTAGCCTCCCACATACAGCACAAGTTCATGCGCTCACATCCCTGTGTTCTCTTCGCTGCTTGTGCGATGCTCTCAGAGGTGGGACATGAGAGCTGCATGGGGTCAGTGCTGAGTTGTGTAGGCACACCGTGATGAACATTATATTCAACAGAGTTATAACTCCAGTTGACAAAGTGTGATTGCCTGATTGTCAATTCAGGCAGATTATGGGGTGAAAACAACTTCTGGTGGAAATGCCTTAGTAGTTTATTTATTAAACACTTAAAGGGAACTTAACTTACTGAATAAAGATTGATTGGTGCCAATTCTCTTTGCTTCATCAATTGAAAAGTTGGGGTTCACTGTGGTGTGAGGTCAGAGAGAAGCAAATAATCACAATGATTCTCACTTTGCTAATTGCTACACTTCCTGTGTTTGCTGCCCAGAGAAGTAATGTCCATTAAGCTCAAACATGAAGCATGTGTACAGACATTAAAGAGTTAAGGAGCAGAGAGCCCTAATGATATATCAATAAAATGAAGTAAGAGTAAACTTTATCCTACATAATGGCTCTCAATTTCAGTCTTCAGCTGAGGACATTTACTATGTGTGGCAGGAATAGCCACAGACGATTAGGCATTATAGTAATGATGGAAGGTCCTCCAGGCAACCCAGAAAATATTTCTCATCTAGAATCATGCAAATCTTAAAGCAAAACAAAACTACTCTTTCGTGGAGCGGGGGTAGGCATTTGACAAATTAAACCATCATGGTTGCTTATGGCCTGTTAGGTTGCATTGCAAATATCAGTGCAGGAGCAAGTAAGAGGTGGAAGCAGAAAAAGAAGAGTGATGGAAATGAAAAGATGCTGTGCTTCTGCATGACCCGATGGCACAGCTGCCTTTGAATGGAGGGAATTGTCGGTACAGTACAGTTTGTACTATAGGGCTCTTTTTCAAAGACTGACTTTGAAAAAGTATATAATGAATTTTCAGATGATTCACTGAAACACCAATATTATGATGAAAATTTGTTCCAAAGAAATGTTAATTTTGAAGAATTGCTCTGTAAAATTTTTTCAGCCATAGCTTCACTCTCTTTTCATGAAGCAAAACGAACATAATGCGAGATTTAGAAATTTTAAGCATTCAGTTTACTGAATTTTGACAAATACATATGCCACAGTCAATAAATACATCTCATCACCCACAAAGTTCCCTCATGCCAATTCTAGTCAATTCCCACATCCACCTGGCAAGTGGTAATCTGATTTCTTGTAAGATTCTTGCTTTACAAAAATAGTTCTGCCTATTTTTGAATATCATAAAAATGGAATCATACGCTGGGAGCACTTTTTTTTCCCCTCATATTGAAAGTGTACTTGTCAGGTATGAAAATCTTTGCTTTTTAACTGGCATGTTGAGTACACTTACATTTAATGTATTAATTTCTATATTTGGATTTAAGTCATCATCTTGGTGGTGGTTTTACCTGTATCCCATCTACTAGTCCTGTGACCTTTCTTTTCTTTTTTTTTTTTTTGAGTCGTTCAAGTATTTTTCAGTATTCCATTTAATCCCCTTTATTGACATGTCAGTCAGTTATGTTTGTGATTAGTAAGTTGTTCCTCTGGGGATTCCAGTATGCATGTTTAATTTATCAGAATCTACCTGCAAATATATTCTATTACTATTTGATCAACTAAAAAGCCTTACAGCAACATACTTCCGTTCACCACCCTCCTACACTGTGTGTGTAAATTATTGATATTACTCACCACACTCTCTACTTCAATTTTGATTTTGTGAAGCATGTGGCAGCATCAGCCTACCCAGTAAATTATTTATTTCAGATATTTTACTGTTCTAGTATACTGTCTAGATTTTTCTATTTGATTTTTTATTTTAGTTTTTATTTCTCTGCTGAGATTTCCGTATTGTTTCATATACGAGTTCGTCTTCTTCTTAAATCAGTGAGCATAGTGTTAAAGTTATTTTAACATTTTTGTATACAGATTCCAGCATCTGTTTCTACTGACTGCTTTGTCGCTAGATTAGTCACATTTTCTTCCTTATTCACATGTATACTGCTTTTTGATATAATTTTACTTGTGTTATGGTGTAAATTTACCAACCTTTTGCATTTAACCTTCCCTGTCCTTATATTTAAAGTGGAAGCCTTGTGTCCAACATATAATTGGGTCTAGTTTTTTTTGTCCATTTTGACAGTTATGGTATTTAGACCTGAGCATACATTACATTTAATGAAAACTGATACAATTGGGTTTAAGTCCACTGTATTGCTATTTGTTTGTTCCATCTGTTCTTTGTCCTTTTGTTCCTCTTTTAGAGGAACTTCTTTCTTTTAGATTTATTCAGTAACATAATTTCATTTAGCTCTCTTTTTTTGACTTATAAACTATAACTTTTTTATAGCAATTTTTGGGGGTTTACAGGACACATTTTTAAATGATCATATTCTACTTTCAAGTATTGCTTTTCCATTTCTCTTACACTGTAAGAATCCTACAATAATATATTTCCATTTACCATTCCCATACTTCATGCTATTCTTTTTACTGGAGTGTTGTTGGCATACAATACTGTATTAACTTCCAGCACACAACATAGTGACTCACATTTATATATATCATGAAGTAATCACCACAATAAATCTAGCTACCATCTGTCACCATACAAAGTTGTGACATATCACTAACTGTATTCCCTATGGTATATATTGCATCCCTGTGTCTTATTTATTTTATAACTGGAAGTTAATGCCTTTTAATCCCTTTCCACTATTTAGCCTATTTCCCCCATCTACTTTCCCTCTGGCAACCAAGAGATTGTTGTCTGTATTTATGTGTCTCTTTCTGTTTTGTTTTCTTTGTTTTATTTTTAAGATTATACATAGAAGTGAAATCATATGGTATTTGTCTTTTTCTGACTTTATTCGCTTAGCATAATACCCTCTAGGCCCTTCCATGTTGCTGAAAATGGCAAGATTTCATTCTTTTTTATGGCAGAATAACATTCCATTGTACATACATACATATATACCTACTGCTTTATCTATTCATCTGCTGACAGACACTTAGGTTGACTAACATATATATAGGGCCAATATATTTCGTTTGGTGTTTACTCTGAGGTTACATTGGCTGTTATTTCTTCAAATATTTTTTTCTGTACCCTGCATCACTTCTTTAGGGATTCCAATTACATGTATATTAGATGTTTGATTGTTATTGACCTTCTTTTCTTCTGTATTTGTCTCTGTTTATCTTTTGATATGTCTCTCTGTTTATCTAGTTTCCATTGCTATGTCTTCAAGTGTAATAACCTTTCTTTTGTAGAATTGAATCTACTTTTAATACCTATTGGTGTCCTCTTCTTTTATTATTATATTTTTAATTAATTAATTAATTTTTTATTTCATTATCATTAATATACAGTCACATGAACAACCTTGTGATTACTAGATTCCCTCCATTATCAAGTCCCCACCACATACTCCGTTAGAGTCACTATCCATCAACGTAGTAAGATGCTATAGAGTCACTACTTGTTTCTCTGTGCTATTCTGCCTTCGCCATGCCCTCCACCCCAAGTTATGTGTGCTAATTGTAATGCCCCTTATTCCCCTTATCCCTCCCTTTCCACCCACCCTCCCTAGTCCCTTTCCATTTGAGAACTGTTAGTCTATTCTTGGGTTCTGTGAGTCTACTGTTTGGTTCCTTCAGTTTTTGCTTTGTTCTTATACTCCACATATGAGTGAAATCATTTGATACTTGTCTTTCTCCGCCTGGCTTATTTCACTGAGCATAATACGCTCTAGCTCCATCCATGTTGTTGCAAATGGTAAGATTTGTTTTCTTCTTATGGCTGAATAATATCCCATTATGTATATGTACTACATCTTTATCCATTCATCTACCGATGGACACTTAGGTTGCTTCCATTACTTGGCTATTGTAAATAGTGCTGCGATAAACGTAGTGGGCATATGTCTTTTTCAAACTGGGCTGCTGCATTCTTAGGGTAAATTCCTAGGAGTGGAATATCTGGGTCAAACGGTATTTCTATTTTGAGTTTTTTGAGGAACCTCCATACTGCTTTCCACAATGGCTGAACTAATTTACATTCCCACAAGCAGTGTAGGAGGGTTCCCCTTTCTCCACATCCTCGCCAACATTTGTTGTTGTTTGTCTTTTAGATGGTGGTCATCCTAACTTGTGTGAGGTGATATCTCATTGTGGTTTTACTTTGCATTTCTCTGATGATTAGCAATGTGGAGCATCTTTTCATGTGCCTGTTGGCCATCTGAATTTCTTCTTTGGAGAAGTGTCTGTTCAGCTCCTCTGCCCATTTTTTAATTGGCTTATTTGCTTTTTGTTTGTTGAGGCACGTGTTAACTCCTTATCAGATATGTCATTTATGAATATATTCTCCCATACTATAGGATGTCTTTTTGTTCTACTGATAGTGTCCTTTGCTGTATAGAAGCTTTTTAGTTTGGTATAGTCCCACTTGTTCAATTTTGCTTTTGTTTCCCTTGCCCAGAGAGATATGTTCATGGAAAAGTTGCTCATGTTTATATTCAAGAGAGTTTGCCTATGTTTTTCTTCTAAGAGTTTTATGGTTTCATGACTTATATTCAGGTCTTTGATCCATTTCAAATTTACTTTTGTGTATGGAGTTAGACAGTAATCCAGTTTCGTTCTCTTACATGTAACTATCCAGTTTTGCCAACATCAGCTGTTGAAGAGGTTGTCATTTCCTCATTATATATCCATGGCTCCTTTATCGTATATTAATTGACCATATATGCTTGGGTTTATATCTAGGCTCTCTAGTCTGTTCCACTGGTCTATGGGTCATTTTTTGTGCCAGTACTACATTGTCCTGATTAATGTGGCTTTGTAGTAGAACTTGAAGTTCAGAAGTGAAATCCCCCCTGCTTTATTCTTCCCTCTCAGGATTGCTTTGGCTATTCAGCATCTTTTGTGGTTGCATATGAATTTTAGAACTATTTGTTCCAGTTCATTGAAGAATGCTGTCGGTATTTTGATAGGGATTGCATTGAATCTATAGATTGCTTTAGGCAGCATGGCCATTTTGACAATATTAATTCTTCCTACCCAAGAGCATGGGATAAATTTCCATTTATTAGTGTCCTCCTTAATTTCTCTTGAGAATGTCTTGTAGTTTTCAGCATATGGGTCTTTCACTTCCTTGGTTAGGTTTATTCCTAGGTATTTTATTCTTTTTGCTGCAGTTGTGAATGGAATTATTTTCCTGATTTCTCTTTCTGCTAGTTCATTGTTAGTGTATAGGAATGCAACAGATTTCTGTGTATTAATTTTGTATCCTGCAACTTTGCTAAATTCGTATATTTAGTTCTAGTAGTTTGGAGTGGAGTCTTTAGTGTTTTTTATGTACAATATCATGTCATCTGCAGACAGTGACAGTTTGACTTCTTCCTTACCAATCTGGATGCCTTTTATTTCTTTGTGTTGTCTTATTGCTGTGGCTAGGACCTCCAGTACTATGTTGAATAAAAGCATGGAGAGTGGGCATCCCTGCCTTGTTCTCGATCTTAGAGAAAAAGCTTTCAGCTTCTCGTTGTTAAATATAATGTTGGCTGTGGGTTTGTCATATATGACCTTTGTTATGTTGAGGTACTTGCCCTCTATACCCACTTTGTTGAGAGTTTTTTATCATGAATGGATGTTGAATTTTGTCAAATGCTTTTTCAGCATCTATAGAGATCATCGTGTTGTTATGTCCCTTTTGTTGATGTAGTGGATGATGTTGAAGGTTTTCGAATGTTGTACCATCCTTGCATCCCTAGGATGAATCCCACTTGATCATGGTGTATGATCCTCTTGATGTATTTTTGAGTTTGGTTTGCTGATATTTTATTGAGTATTTTTGCATCTATGTTCATCAGGGATATTGGTCTCTAGTTTTCTTATTTTGTGGTGTCTTTGCCTGGTTTTGGTATTAGAGTGATGCTGGCTTCATAGAATGACTTTGGAAGTATTCACTCCTCTTCTATTTTTTGGAAAACATTAATGAGAATGGGTATTATGTCTTGTCTATATGTCTGATAAAATTCAGCAGTGAATCCATCTGGTCCAGGGATTTTGTTCTTTTGTAGTTTTTTGATTACTGATTCAATTTCATTGCTGGTAGTTGGTCTGTTTACATTTTCTGTTTCTCCTTGGGTCAGTCTTGGAAGGTTGTATTTTTCTAGAAAGTTGTCCATTTCTTCTAGGTTATCCAGTTTGTTAGCATGTAATTTTTCATAGTATTCTCTCATAACTCTTTGTATTTCTGTGGTGTCCATAGTGATTTTTTTTCTCATTTCTGATTCTGTTTATGTGTGTAGATCCTCTTTTTTTCTTGATTAGTCTGGCTAGGGGTGTATCTCTTTTGTTTATTTTCTCAAAGAACCAGCTCTTGGTGTCATTAATTTTTTCTATTATTTTATTCTCAATTTTATTTATATCTTCTCTGATCTTTATTATGTCTCTCCTTCTAATGACTTTGGGCCTCATTTCTTCTTCTTTTTCTATTTTCAGTAATTGTGAATTTAGACTATTCATTTGACATTTTTCTTCCTTCTTTAAATATGCCTGGATTGCTATATACTTTCCTCTTAGAATTGCCTTCACTGCATCCCACAGAAGTTGGGGCATTGTGTTGTTGCTTTCAGTTGTCTCCATATATTCCTTTATGTCTGTTTTAATTTGGTCATTGATCCATTGATTATTTAGGAGCATGTTGTTAAGCTCCATATGTTAGTGAGCCTTTTTGTTTTCTTTGTACAATTTATCTCTAGTTTTATACCTTTGTCATCTGAGAAGTTGGTTCAGTACAATTTCAGTCCTTTGAATTAGCTGAGGCTCTTTTTGTAGCCTAGTATATGGACTGTTCTGGAAAATGTTCTATGTGTACTCGAGAAAAATGTGTATCCTGCTGCTTTTGGGTGTAGAGTTCTGTAGATGTCTGTTAGGTCCATATGTTCTAGTGTTTTGTTCAGTGCCTCTGTGTCCTTACTTATTTTCTGTCTGGTTGATCTGTCCTTTGGAGTGAGTGGTGTGTTGGAGTCTCCCAAAATGAATGCCTTGCATCCTATTTCCTCCTTTAATTCTGTTAGTATTTGTTTCACATATGTCTGTGCTCCTGTGTTGGGTGCATAGATATTTATAATGGTTATATCCTTTTGTTGGACTGATCCCTTTTTCATTATGTAATGTCGTTTTTTGTCTCTTGTTACTTTCTTTGTTTTGCAGTCTATTTTTTCTGATAGAAGTACTGCTACTCCTGCTTTTTCTCCCTATTGTTTCATGAAATATCTTTTTCCATCCCCTCACTTTTAGTCTGTGTATGTCTTTGGGTTTATAGTGAGTCTCTTGTAGGCAGCATATAGATGGGTCTTGCTTTTTTATCCATTCTGTAACCCTGTGTTTTGATTGGTGCCCTCATTCCATTTACATTTAGGGTGATTATTGATAGGTATGTACTTATTGCCATTGCAGGCTTTGGATTTGTGGTTACCAAAGGTTCTAGGATAGCTTCTTTACTATCTAACTATCTAATGTAACTCACTTATTATGCTATTATAAACACAGTCTGATGATTCTTTTTTTCTCTCCCTTCTTTTTCTTCCTCCTCCACTCTTTATATGTTAGGTGTCTTATTCTATACTCTTGTGTATCCATTGAGTGACTTTGTGGATAGCTGATTTAATTTTGCATTTAGTTAGTGTTTAGTTGGTCTACTTCCTTTGCTGTGGTTTTATTTTCTCTGGTGACAGCTATTTAGCCTTAGGCATACTTCCGTCTAGAACAGTCCCTTTAAAATACAATGTAGAGATGGTTTGTGGGAGGTAAATTGACTCCCTTTTTGCTTATCTGGGAATTGTTTAATCCTCCTTCAAATTTAAATGAGAATCTTGCTGGATAGAATATTCTTGGTTTGAGACCCTTCTGTTTCATTGCATTCAATATATCATGCCATTCTCTTCTGGCTTGTAAGGTTTCTGCTGAGAATTCTGATGATAGCCTGATGGGTTTTCCCTTGTAGGTAATTTTTTTTTCTGTCTCTCGCTGCTTTTAATACTTGTCTTTGATCTTTCCCATTTTTATTATTATATGTCTTGGTGGTGTCCTCCTTGGGTCCCTTGTGTTGGGAGATCTATGGACTTCCATTTCCTCAGTGACTATTTCCTTCTCCAGCTTTGGGAAGTTTTCAGCAATTATTTCTTCATAGACACTTTCTATCCCATTTTCTCTCTCTTCTTCTGGTACCCCTATAATGTGAATATTGTTCCGTTTGGATTGATCACACAATTCTCTTAATATTCTTTCATTCCTAGAGACTCTTTTTCCTCTCTCTAACCTAGCTTCTCTGTATACCTGTTCTCTGATTTCTATTCCATTGACCGTGTCCTCCATCTCTTCTAGTCTGCTCTTAAATCCTCCCATTCTTTGTTTCATTTCTGTTACCTCCCTCCTGAATTCATCCCTTAGCTCTTGAATAATTTTCTTTAGCTCCATCAGCATTCTCATGACTTTATTTTGAATTGTCTTTCAGGATGATTTGTGATTTCAGTCTCACCGAGCCCTCTTTCTGGTGTTTGAGGGATTTTGGATTGAACAAGGTTCTTCTATCTTTTCATGGCAATGGGAGTGGTTGCCTGCGAGTGGCGTGTGTTTCAGCTGGGAGAACAAAGTCCCTTCCTGCTTGCTGATCAACTTGCCTGTCTCCGCTGTCTGTGCCGATTAACCATGGATGGGGTGGCCCTCAGGATTGCCTAAGGCATTGGCGGGGGCCGCGGGTGAGCGTTGTATGTCCTACCGCAAGAACAGAGCCCCTTCCTTTATCCTGGTCTCTGCACCCGTGTCCGCTGTCTGTGCCGGTCAACCCCATGCACGAAGCAGCCTCTGGGTCTGTGCCAGGTAGCTGCACATAGGGAGAAGCCTCTGTGTTATGCTGTGTGTATGCTGTAGGTGGGGCTGCTCTCCCGCTGCTCTGCAGCAATGGCGGTGACAGCTGGTTTGCTTTGCAGGTGCCAGTGGAGAGGACAGAATGGCTGGCTGCTTATCGCAGTGAGGGGCCTCAGAGCTGCGTTGCCGACCAGGGGTATAGGGTACCTGAAGCTCCTTAAAAATCCCAGTTTGCTGAGCTGAGTGTGCCAGGATGATTTTGTCCACCTGTTAAACCCTTGTCCCTTTAAGAGTTTTAAAGTGCCTGCTTTTCTTTTGTGCCAGGACAGCCTGCTGTGGGAACCTGTTTGCAGTCTTAGTCTGGGATTTTGCTTTTCTCCTCCTCTAATATCCGGAGTACCATGCAATGTGTGTCTGTGCTCCTGGGGCAGATTACTAGGGCTGGTTATTTAGAAGTCCTTTGCTTCCACTCCCTCCCTGCTCTGATTCTTTTCCTCCCACTGGTGAGCTGGGGTGGAGGGAGTGCTCGGATCCCACCAGGTCACAGCTCTGTACTTTACCCTTTTCTCTGAGATATTGGGTTTTTGCACATGTAGACTGGCTGGTGTACTGTTACTTCTGGTCACTCTTTTAGTAATAGTTGTATTTACTGTATTTTCAAAATACATATGGTATTGGGAGGAGTTTTCCACCACCCTACTCATGCCTCCATCTTTTCCTCTCTGTCCCAGTGTCCTTTTCATCTCATACAGTATAGTTTTATTCTAGAAGTACTGTTTGGTTCTTTTTAGTGCCTTCCTTTTCTCTAACATTTGAAATCTTTCTTCTACCTACTTGAACAAAAATGAATATAGTTATAATAACTAATGCCCTTGCCTAATGATTCAGTCATACATGTCATTTATGTCTCATTCCATTGATTGGTTTTTCTCCTAATTATGGGCTTTATTTTTTAGCTTTTTTGCATTTCTTCAAATTTTTGGTTAGATGACAGCCATTTTGAATTTTGGAATGCTGGATTCCATTATTGAATGCTGAATATTTTCATATTTTGTAAGTATTCTTGAGCTATGTTCTAGAACACAGTAAAGTTATTTGAAAACCATTTTATTTATTTTAAGCATACTTTTAATCTTTCTTAGGTGGTAGCAGAGAAGCTTTTACCTAGGCATGATTTTCCCATGCTACTACAATGATACCCTTGTGAATTATGAATTTTTTATACTCTGCTGTTATGAGTGTGAAGTACATCTGATAATGTGTGAGCTCTGAGATTTTTTTTCCCTCTCTTCCTTTTGGGTGTTTACCCAGTCTTGGATAAAAAAAATTTTTTTATGTAGTACTTTGTTTAGTACTCAGCTGAAGAATTGAGGCAAATCCTCTGCAATTCTTTCAGTGAAGATTTCTCGTCTCCAGCACATTGCCATTTGAACTCTGGTAGCATTGACCTTCTCAGTGTCACACTTTATGGGTCTCTTCAACTCAAGGAAATTACTGGGCTTGTCTTGGTTGCCCCTCCCTTGGTCTGCATCTTGAAAACTCACTCTAGGCAGGAAGGTGGAACAATTGTAGTTCTCCCCTCATTCATTTCTCTTTTCTCATGGATCATTGTCTTCTACTGCTTGATATCCTATATCTTGACAATCATTGTATTATATATTTTGTATACTTTTAAACTTGTTCTAGGTGAGAGGGTGAATCCAGTTTCTGTTTCTTTATGTTGGCTTACATGGAATCATATTTTGATGTAACTTTAAAATAAAGTTTCAAAAACATTTTAAAGTATTCTCATATACCTTTACTTGTTTCCACCAATTGCTTATATTTTACCCATTTGCTTATTCTCTTCCTATATATGTATTTTCTCCTGAAAAATGTCCCTTTATGCTTACATATGTCAGTGTGCATATACTAAGAACAAGGGCATTTTCTTTCATAACCAGATTAGAGTTATAAACACCAGGAAATTTGATATTAATGCAGTAATGTCATCCCATCCTTTTTATCAATTGTCCCAATAATATCCTGAATAGTAATTGATTTTTCCCAGTCCAGGATCAAATCCAGGATCCTGTATTACTTTTCATTGCCACATGCCTTCAGTGTCTAATTTAGGATAGTTCTTTAGCCTTTGTGCTTCTTGACCTTGATATTTTGAAGACTTTAAGCCACCTGCTTTGTAGAATATTCCTCAATTTTTATTCATGTGATGTTTTCTCATTATTAGTTTCAGGATATGCATTTTTGGCAATAATACCACTGAAGTGATACTGTATTCTCCTCAGTGAACCTTATTAGGAGGCATATAATGTCACTTTGCTCCCAAATTGTCTGTGTTAGCTTTGAAGACTTGAATAAAATGGGGTTTTCTAAGTTTCTCTACATAAAAGTTTTCCCTTCGTAATTAATAAGTAACTTTGGTGAAATACTTGAAAAATATATGAATGTACAGCTATCATCAAACTTTTACCTATCAGTTTTAGCGTGCAATGATTCTAAATTTATCACTCTCTATATATTAGTTGGATTCTACTATAAGAAAGACTTACTCTGCTCCCCTATTTATGTATTCTTATGGTGATAGACTCAGGAATTTAAAAATTTTTATTAATTGGTTATAATACATTATTAGCATTATTTATTTCGATATTCAGATTGTCCCAGATTTAACCAGTAGAGAATTCCTCTATCTATTACTGTAGGCTTTTGATATGTCTTCATGTTTCTTTGAGTATTTTCTTAGTTTCTAGCCGCATGAGATACCCCAGGCTTTGTACTTTCCTTATGTTTCTCTATGAAGAATTGTCATTTATATATAAAGTCTTTGGTTCATAGTAAGGATAATATTTAGAAATCAAGATATGTGCACAATGTATGCTTATTATTGCTAGTGTGACATTACTTCTAGGCCCTCTGGCAAAATTGGAAAACACACACAGACACAATTCTATGTATATCTATGTATTAAAGGTATGAGTTTACTTTTATACCTTCAATTCAAATCCAGTACCACAGGATATATCTTATTCTTCCTTTCCCTGTATTTTTAAATCCATTCTCTAACATTGGAAACTTGGTTCCAATATCTTCAATATATTCATCAATGGTGTAGTGATGAATATTTAAGAAATTTCTCTTCAAAAAACAAAATAAAAAGCCTGATTTATAGGACTTGTTTATTTTCATAGTGTAATTACTTCCACCATGTCCAAAGTAAATCTACTAACACGACTATATCACTGAACAACAGAGCTTGGGAAAGATGTGCACAATTGAGATGGGGTGAACTAGCTGCAAAACACATTACAGTGTGGGATGCAGAGAAATAGTATATTTGAAAAGCTGTATTTCCATAAAAAGAAAATTTATTAACAAGAGTTAATAATAAATAAATTTATAAGCAATATATTTATTAACAAGAGCACTCTGCAAATTTTTAGAGTGTTCTCTTGCACCCCACTTTCTCACATTTCCCTCAGCAGCTCTCTCCTTTGTGATATTCTGGCCTATCAACTCTAGATGTCTCTGCCTTCCCATGCTCCCAGCTCTGTCTCATTAACTCAGGAAGCCAATAGGTTCTGTCAGAGTTTTTCCCACCTGCTCTCCCCCCAGTCAGGAAACTCTCTCCAGGCAATTGGGTTAAGCATTCATAGGGTTTACTCAATTTGTTTATGCTCTCTCAGTGATTGCTTTTATTTACTGATTCATATCCAGTGTCTTTAAAAAAAACACTGTTTCATGTATTTCCTTGGGTTTTTAGTTATTTCAGATGGGCAGGTAAATATGGTCCCTGTTATTTTTTCTTGGTTCAAAACAAGGACCCTTCTATCATTAAAAATTTTAAGTGAGGAGGAAAATGAAAGAGTAAGGAAGTCCAAAAGTCCATCCCTCCAAGAAAATTAATGAACAAACTGTTAAAAATTCTCTGAGTCAATATTTTAGGAACTTGGAGGAAAGGAACCAGGGGCTCGCAGCAACTAGGGAATACTCAAGGAAAAGTTTAGTTTCACTAAGTACAGTGAGTTTAGTGGCATTTGAGCTTACTTTGGTCCCATCCCCCATTCTAACTTGTGGTAGCCTTAAAAATAACAGTTTGCATTCTGGTATATGTACCAGAGGAAGCAGAATGGACTTTATTAGCAAATTTTATAATAGTTTTAACCTTTCTAGTGTCTCCCTGTTAAACCAGCTCAAAAGGCTTACATTTATCTTGCCTAACAGAATTATCCCAATGCTATAGCAGTTATCCAGGGAATAATTGTCAAAAATTTTATATGCAAAGTAATTAGTTGTTCTTGCCAGAGAGACAGATATTAAGGCAAACAATGAGTAATGAGAACATTTGGGATGAAAGATTGAGGAATGGGTTTTTTGTGGGGGAAATAAGGGCTCTGAAAAACTCTGACATATTCTTGGAAATATGTATAGTCAGAGCTATGTATATATTTAGGAAAGACCCAAGAAGGTATTGAATTTTCAGCTCTGTCTGATATATTTCCTCTGTTCAAGCAGGAAGTGAAGGTTAAGGCCAAGATATAAACGATGTGGCTGAGTGTGGAAGGCCTGCACACATAGAGCTCTTCTGAAAGACTGGGAGGTTTTTTAGGTTTCATACATTAAAGGAAATCTCTGTCCCATCACTGTCTGACCACTAGGCTAATGGAACAGAGACTTCAGTGGGCACAGATGACAAGCTATATAGACTTTACAAAATTAGTTTTAAAAGTCATTAAAGTACGAACCACCACCAACTACAACAAATAGCAATGGCAAACCTATGGAGGGAGGATTATCTGATTTCCAGAGTTGCTATATCACAACACCCAAAATATCTAATTTTCAACAATTAGACATGCAAGTAAACAACAAACTCTGACTCATGCACAGGAAAAGAAAATCATTAGAAACTTTCTTTGAGTAATCACACACATTGAACTTACTAGACAAAGACTTTAAGCCAGGTGTTTTAAATATATTCAGAAAGGTAAACCATATGCAAAGAACTAAAGGAAACTGTGATAATGATGTCTCAAATAGAATATATAAGAGAGAAACAAATGAAAGTAAATAGGAATTCTGGTATTGAAAAGTACAATAACTGAAATGAATTTGTCATGCAGAAGAAAAACATCAGTGAACTTGAAGACAGGTCAGTTAAAGTTATCCATAGGAATAGAAGGAAAAAAGAAAGAAAAATAAATGGTCAGTCTATAATACCTAATAAATTCCATCAAGTATACTGACATATGCATGCATAATAGGAGGCCTAGAAAGAGAAAAGAGAAGGGGAAGCCAGAATATTGTAAGAAATAGTGACTGAATTCATCCTAGATTGATGAAAAAGGAATCTACACATTCAAGAGACTCATTGAGCTCCAATTAAGACAAACTCACATAGATCCATAGAGACACATTGTAATAAACGGTTGAAAGCCAAAGAAAAAAAAGAATGTTGAAAGCAGCAAGAGAGATCATTAAAAAAATCCTTAATAAGATTATCAGCTGATTTCTCATCAAAAACCATGGAGGCTAGAAAGCAGTGGTATGAAATAGTCAAAGTGTGGAAAGAAAAACAACCTGTCAACCAAGAATTCTATTCAGTAAAACCATCCTTCAAAGATGAAGGAG
Source organism: Smutsia gigantea (assembly GCA_032199065.1). Lineage (NCBI taxonomy): Eukaryota > Metazoa > Chordata > Mammalia > Pholidota > Manidae > Smutsia > Smutsia gigantea. The sequence goes on along the minus strand of JAVSCE010004722.1, from coordinate 775,531 downwards.
AAATTAAGACATTCCAAGATAAACAACAATTGTCCATTGCTAGCATACAGTAACTTGAATGAACAAAAAGAAATAAAGTATCAGTAATGGTAACAAGATATGAAAATATAAAACTTGTGTTAATGTATTTTTATTTGTATTTACTCTTTATTCCTATTTTATTTAAAAGGCAGCTATATACAACAATAATTATAAATCTGTGTTAATAAGTGCACGGGGTATAAGGGTATAATTTGTGACAATAACATGGAAGAGGGACAGAACTATACAGGAGGAAAGTTTTTGTATACTATTAAGAGTAACTAGGTCTTAAATTATGAGTTAAGAATATAATATATTAATATTATGAATTAAGATGTTAATTATAATTGTCATTCACTAAGAAAACTCAAAATTATATAGTAAAAGAAATGAAAATGGAATTAAAATAATACACTAGAAAATATTACTTAATACAAAAGAAGACAGTAATGGAGCAATTGTGAAAGAAAACTGATGTGCCATATAGAAAACAAATAGCAAAATGGCAGAAGTAAGTCCTTCCTTGTCAGTAATTATGTTAAATGTAAATGAATTAAACTCTCCAATTAAAAGGCAGAGATGAGTACAATGGATTAAAAAATCATGATCCAACATCATCTTGTTGGCTACAAGGGATTCACTTTAGATTCAGATACACATACAGGTTGAAAATAAAAAGATGGTGAGGAGATATTCATGAAAGAAATATACAGATGAGAGCTGGGGTGGCTATATCAATATCCAAAATAGACTTTAAGTAAAAAACATCATGAGATACAAAGAAGCATGTTATATAATGGCAAAAAGTTCAATTCATCAAGAAGATATACCATTATGAACATATATGCTGCTAACAACATAACTAAAATTACGTGAAGCCAAAGCTGACAGAAGTTCAGTAAGAAGTAGTTTAACAATAATGGAAACTTCAATTCCCCACTTTTAATAATAGAACAATTTAACAGAAAGTCACCAAGGAAATAGCAAGGAAACTGAACTACACTATAAACTAACTAGGCCTAACAGACATATATAGAACATTTCACCAAACAAACACAGAATACACAATCTTCTCAACTGCACATTGAACTTTGTATATATGCAAAAAAATAGAAAACATATGTTTACACAAAAACTTGTACATAACTGTTCATTTCCATATTATTCACAATAACCAGAAAATGGAATGTCTATGAGTTGATCAATAGATAACAAATAGTATGTTTGTACAATGGAGAATTATTTGTCCATAAAATGGAATGAACAACTAATACATGCTACAAGATGAACGAATCTTGAAAACATTATACTAAGTGAACAAAACACAAAAGTCCACATACTGTATGATTCCATTATATAAAATTTCCTGAACAGGCAAATCCATAGAGACAGAAAGTAGATTTAGTGGTTGGCACAAGCTAGGGTAAGGATGCAACTTAATAGACCTGGAGTTTCTCTTGGTGGTGACAAAAATATTCTAGAACTATACAGTGATGATGGTTGCATAACATTGAGTCTATACTAAAAATCACCAGAGTTTGTCTTCTAAACTGGCCAAATGGTAAATTTTATGCTCAGTGAATTTTATGTCAATAAGAAATTAAATTGAAAAATATTAAGCAATGAAAAATCTTTTATATTTGAATTTTGATGGTTATTATTTATTTGTGTAGATATGGGTTTCCATCTGCTATCATTTCCCTTTATTCTGAGGACTGTCTTTTATCATTTGCTCTAGTACAGTTCTGCAAGAGATTAATTATTTCAGAATTTTTACCTTTTTGCATATTTTGTCATAACTGAAGTACATTTTCACTGGAGTTAAGATTCTGGACTAATAATATTTTTCAGCACTTTAAAGGTGTTACCTGGACTTCATTCTTTCAGATGTTAAGCTAGCAGTAATTTATTTTATTTTTTTCCTGCATATCATGTATCCATTTTCCCTCAGGCTGATTTTAAGATTTTATCTTTGTCTTTGGTCTTCACTGATATGAGTAAGATATGTCTAGATGGGATTCTCTTTGTGTTTACTTCATTGAGATTTGTGGAGATTCTTGGTTCTGTCACTTGATATCTTTCCTTAATCTTGGAAAATTTTCAGGCATTATTTTTCAAGTATATGTACTTCCCAGTGTATATTTATTTTTCTTCTGACACTCCAATGACAAGAATATTAAGCATTTTAATATTGTCTTACATGTTGATGACTCCAGATAAAGATGGCAGAGTAGGAAGGAAAGGTGGAAACCTCCTCCCAAAAACACATAAAAGAAGAAAATACAGGAAATGTAACTGAACCTGAAATGACCTGAAGACTTCAGAATAGACCACCTATACCTGAGGAAGAAGAGAAGACCACCAGAAAAGGGTAAAGTGGCAGAGCTGAGATCAAGTGGGATCCAAGCCCTACCCCCACCCCAGCCTACAGGTGGGAGAAAGAGGAAAAGAGCAGGAAGGGTGTAGGAGCCCAGAAGCATTGTGCACCTGGTCCCAGAGATCTGCTCTGGGAACATGTGCCCACATTACTTGGGGTTCAGGTGATTCATGGGGCTAGACGTCAGGGACAGACGGAACAGTTTGGGAGGCTGAGACTCCAGCCAGTGTAGAGGGCAGGCATACTCCACCAGTCCTGAGACCCAAAGTAGAGGCGGCAGTTTGTGAAAGACTTGCCAGCAGTGGGAGAGGTGCTAGAAGGGCAAGGGTTGGACATAACTCTGTCCTCAGGAGAAAGGTCAGGTGGAGGATACCTCCCCAGCCCTTCCTTGGCCCAACAGATGGGACATCTCAGAAGCCCCAGATGCTCCATTCCCCTTGCGGCAACGCAGTCCTAAGTTTCGTCCTTGCATGCCCGGCCAGGAGCCAACCCACTGGGCATAGCAGCAGCATCAGACTTTGCTGCCTGACAGGCAGAGGGAGACTCTCCCAGCTTGCTTGGTTCCATTTCATCCCAACCAGGGAGGTGCCTGTAGGAGCCATCCCCAAGAGCTCCTTCCTCCCTTTGGAGGTCTAAGCTGTGAGTCTGGCCCAGGCAAAGCTGCACATAAGCCCACCCACTCCATTATTACTGTAGCTCCACCACTGCTTCAGGCCAGGGAGAGGGCGGCCCCACCCACAGTGAGCTAAACAGCTCCTGAGCTGATCACAAAGGTGGTGGCTGAAGCAAACTGCTAGCACAGACAGAAAGATAACCCACCCACTGCACACCAACAGCTGGGCCCCTGCAAAGCAGAACCAGGCAGTAGAGAGTAAAGAATCTTGAGCTTCTGCAAAACTGAAGAAACAAAACGGCAGCAGGCTCACAGACTCCAAGAAGGGACTAGCGGTTACCAAAGGGAAGGGATTTGGGAGGGTGTGTAGGAAGGGAGGGAGAAGGGGATTAAGGGGCATTATGATTAGTACACATAATATGGGGGTGTCATGGGGAAGGCAGTATGGCACAGAGAAGACAAGTAATGACTCTATAGCATCTTAGTATGCTGATGGACAGTGACTGTTGTGGAGTGTGCATAGGGGACTTGGTAATATGGGTGAATGTAATAACCACAGTGTTGCTCATATGAAACTTTTATAAGATTGTATATCAATGATACCTTAATATAAAGAAAGAAAGAAAGAAAGAAAGAAAAAAAGGGGAAGGAATGAGGGAGGGAGGGAAGGAAGGAAGGAAAAGGAAAGAAGGAAGGGAAGGGAAGTAAAGGGAAGGGAAGGGAAAGGAAGGGAAGAGAAGGGGGAAAGGAAAGGAAAAAAGAAAGAAACAGAGAGGGAGAGGAAGGGGGAGGGGAAGGGGGAGAAAGAGAGAGAGAAAGAAAGAAAAAAAGAAAGAAAGGAAGGAAAAAAGGAGGGAAGGGGGGAAGGGGAAGGAAAGGAAAGGAAAGAATGACAGCACCATAGGATGCCTTTGCATAAGGATATCACTCTACTGGCCAGGGATTGATGCTGGGGTTCTTGTTCACAAAGCCGAAGAATGAGCTTAGCAAACAGGCAAGGTAGGAGAGCAAGGTACAGGCTTTTATTTAGAAATAAAGTGGAAGGACAGAGCTCCCGGCTTACGCCAGGAGGGGATAAGGGAGTCCCGGGGTGGTGCGTTGTCTAGGGGTTTTTATAGGCAAATGAGGATTTTTCCAGAACATGAAAAAAAGGCTTAGGGGTGTGGACTTGTACCACTTGCCCTGCCCTCAAGGTGGGCTGGGTTGTTCTCTGCTTGCTAGGGTTGTTTACAGTAAAGTCACGGGTTATGCTGTGATACCCTTCCCTATTTGTAAAACCACTCAGTCATTCTAGGCCAAGTTGCTCCTGGCCTTTTGTCTTTTAACTGACCTCACTGAAGATGTCTATATTCTTAGTCTGGTATCTTGATCCTAGAGGAGTAGTGTGACCTTGACTTTGCATAATGCTTAACACAGAGTTTCAAAAGGGACTTCTTTGCCCATTGTTATATTGATGGCTGTAAATATCCTGCCCTGCTTTTTCTGGAAGCCCTCACCCTACTCTGACTACACCCATGGTCCCTGTCTCAGAATCATAGCAGAGCCATCTAATACAAAGGAAGAAACACAGAAACCCTGAAAAAGTGAGAAGGCACAGGAGGAATATGTTCCAAACAAAACTACAGAAATGGACCCCAGAAAGAGGGTTAAATGAAATGGAGATCACCAATCTTAAAAGAGATTTCAAAATAAAAGTCATATAAATATGTTCACAGATTTACAGAAAAGTATTCAAGATCTTAGGGAGGACTTCAACAAAGAGATACAAAACCTGAAAGAGAACCTCTCAGAGCTGAAGAATACAATATCTGAAATGAAATATCAGTGGAGGGATTCAAGAATAGATTAATGCAGATGGAAGAGACGAGTGAGATGGAAATTAGAGAACAGAAAAACAATGAAGCTAAGGAACAGAGAGAACAAAGGATCTTTAGAAATAAAAGAATGATAAGAGAACTATGTGACCAATCCAAACAAAATAATATTCACCTAATAGGGGTACCAGAAGGAGAAGAGAAAGACAAAGAAACAGAAAGTCTCTTTAAGAAATAATTGTTGATAACTTCCCCAATCTGGGGAAGGAAATAGACACTCAGGTCATCGAAGTACAGAGATCCCCCCTAACAAAAGGAACCCCAGTAAGACAACACCAAGACATATAATAATTAAAAGAGCAAAGATCAAGGATAAGGAGAGGGTGTTGAAAGCAGCCGGAGAGAGAAAAAAAGATTACTTATAAAGGAAATCTGATCAGGCTATCAGCAGAGTTCTCAACAGAAACTCTTCAGGCCAGAAGGGAGTGGTATAATATATTTAATGCATTGAAATGGTCCTCCAAACAAGAATCCTCTATCCGGCAAGATTATCATTTGTAATTGAAGCAGGGATTAGACATTTTCCAGATAAACAAAAGTTGAAGGAATTCAACCCCACTAAGCCAGTCTTACATAATATGTTAAAGGGATTGCTGTAGATGGAAGGACCCAATGCTAAATAGCTTTCATCAGTGAAAATAAACTCACAGTAAGGGTAGTAGACTAATTACCAAGCAAGTATGAAATTAAAGCAAAAGAAGCAAAATCAACAATACACAAAATCAGTCAAGGGATACACAAAAAGTGCAGATAATGACATCTAAAATGAAAAATATGGAGGAGGAAGAAGAAGAAGGGAAAAAAAGTACCTTTGGATTATGTTTAAAATAGAAAAATCAACAATTTAAGATAGACTATTATGTAGTAAAGAAGCTATCCTTGAACCTTTGGTAACCACAAAACTAAAGCCTACAATACACACACACAAAACTAAGTAAATTGTAAAAAGAGAGAGAAAGCCACTTAAACACTAAAGAAAACCATCAATAACAAGAGAAGAATATAAGAGAGGGAGAAAGGAACAGAGAGGAGATACACACACACAAAGAATCAGAAGAAAACAATAAAATAGCAAGACACAGAGTGGCAGAATGGATAAGGAAACAAGATGCTTCTATATGCTGCCTACAAGAGACTCATTTCAGACCCAGAGATGTACACAGACTAAAAGTGAAGGGATGGAAAAAGATATTGCATGCAAGTAATAGGGAGAAAAAAGCAGGGTAGCAGTACTTCTATCAGACAAAATTGATTTCAAAACAAAGAAAATAACAAGAGACAAGGAAGGACATTACATAATAATAAAGGGGATAGTCCAACAAGAGGATATAACCACTATAACTATCTATGCTCCCAACATAGGAGCACCTAAATATGTAAAGCAAATGCTAAAAGAATTAATGGGGGAAATAGATGGCAACACATTCATTTTAGGAGACTTTAACACACCACTCACATCAATAGATCAACCAGACAGAAAATAAATAAGGAAACAGGCACTGAACAAGACACCAGATCAAAGAGACTTAAGAGAGATCTACAGAACACTCCATCCAAAATCAGCAGGATACACATTTTTCTCAAGTGTACATGGAACATTCTCCAGAATAGATCACATATTAGGACACAAGACGAGCCTCAATAAATTAAAAAAGATTGAAGTTGTATCAAGCAGCTTCTCAGACAACAATGGTATGAAACTAGACTAAATCACACAAAGAAAACAAAAAAGCCTATAAACACATGGAGGCTAAACATGCTTCTAAATAATCAATGGATCAATGAACAAATTAAAACAAATCAAGCAATACATGGAGACAAATAAAAACAAAAACACAACAGACCAAAATCTGTGGGACATGGCAAAGACAGTTCCAAGAGAAAATTACGTAGCAATATGGGCTTACCTCAAGAAACAAGAACAATCCCAAATAAACAGTTTAAAATCACAATTAAAGAAACTAGAAAAAGAAGAGAAGATGAAGACCAAAGTTATAAGAAGGAGGGACATAATAAAGATCAGAGCAGAAATAGTAAAATAGAGAATAAAACAATAGAAAAAAATTAATGAAACCAGGTGGTGGTGGTTTGAGAAATAGGACAAAATAGATAAACCCCTCATGAGAGTTATCAAGAAAAAGAGAGAGTGTGCACATCTAAACAGAATCAGAAATGAAGAAGGAACAATCACAACAGACACCATACAAATACAAAAAATTAGAGAATACTATGAAAAATTATATGCCAATAATAAATTGGACAACCTAGAAGAAATGGATAACTTCTTAGAAAAATACAAACTTCTGAGATGGGCCTAGGAAGAAACAGAAAATCTGAATAGACCAATTACCAGCAGTGAAATCAAATTGGTAATTAAGAAATTCCCAAAAAACAAAACTCCATGTCCAGATGGCCTCACTGATTAATTCTACCAAAAGAAGAGCTAATACCTATCCTTCTTAAAGTATTCCAAAAAGCAGAAGAGGAGGCAATACTTCTAAATTCATTCTATGAGACCAGCATCACTCTAATACTAAAACCAGTCAAAGAAACCACAAAAAAAGAAAATTACAGACCAATATCCCTGATGAACACAGAGGCAAAAATCATCAACAAAATATTAACAAACCAAATTCAAAAATACATAAAAAAGATCATCCATCGTGACCAAGTGGGATTTACTCCAGAGATGCAAGGATGGTATGATATTCATAAATCAGTATCATACACCACATTAACAAAAAGAAGGATAAAATCCACATAATCATCTACATAGATTCTGAAAAAGCATTTGACAAAGTTCAACATTCATTCATGATAAAAACTCTCAACAAAATGGGTATAGAGGGCAAGTACCTCAACATAATAAAGGCCATATATGACAAACCCACAGCCAACATTATACTTAACAGTGAGAAGCTGAAAGCTTTCCCTTTAAGATCAGGAACAAGACGAGGATACCCACTCTCCCCACTTCTTTTCAACATAGTACTGGAGGTCCTAGCCACGGCAGTCAGACAGCACTAAGAGACAAAAAGCATCCAAATTGGTAAGAAAGAAGTTAAGCTGTCACTGTTTGCAGATTAAATGATATTATACATAGAAAACCCTAAAGAATCCACCAAAAAAGTACTAAAACTAATAGCTGGATTCAGCAAAATTCCAGGATACAAAATTAATACACATAAATATGTCACATTTTTATATATTAACAATGAATTAGCTGAAAGAGAAATCAGGAAAACAACTCCATTTACAACTGCATCAAAAAGAATAAGATACCTAGGACTAAACCTAACCAAGGAGGTGAAGGACCTATACCCTGAAAACTGTAAGACACTCATGAGAGTATTTAAAGAAGATACCAATAAATGGAAATACATCCTGTGCTTGTGAATAGGAAGAATTAATATTGTCAAAATGGCCATTCTGTCCAAAGCAATTTACAGATTCAAAGCAATCCCTATCAAAATACCAACAGCACTCTTCAATGAACTAAAACAAATAGTTCTAAAATTCATATGGCACCACAAAAGACCCTGAATAGCCAAAGCAATCTTGAGAAGGAAGAACAAAGCTGGGGGGATTACACTTCCTGGCTTCAAATTCTACTACAAAGCTACAATAATCAAAACGGTATGGTACAGGCACAAGAGCAGACTCAATTGAATAGAATAGAGAGCCCAGATATAAACCCATGCATATATGGTCAATTAATATATGATAAAGGATCCATGAATATACAGTGGGGAAATGACAGCCTCTTCAACAACTGTTGGGAAAACTGGACAGCTACATGTAAGAAAGTGAAACTGGATTACTTTCTAACCCCATACACAAAAGTAAACTCAAAATGGATCAAAGACCTGGATGTAAGTCATGAAACCATGAAACTCTTAGAAGAAAACATAGGCAAAATCTCTTGAATATAAACATGAGCAATATTTTCCTGAACATATCTACTTGGGCAAGGGAAACAAAACCAAAAATGAACAAATGGGATTACTTCAAACTAAAAACCTTCTGTACAACAAAGGACACCTTCAGAACAAAAAGGCATCCTATAGTATGGGAGAATGTATTCATAAATAACTCATCTGATAAGAGGTTAACTTCCAAAATATGTAAAGAATTCATATGCCTCAACACCAGAAAACAAAACCCAATTAAAAAATGGGCAGAGTACCTGAACAGACACTTCTCCAATGAAGAAAAACAAAAAGTCAAAAACATACGAAAAGATGCTCCATATCACTAGAAATATCAGAGAAATGCAGATTAAAACCACAAAGAGGTATCACCTCACACCAGTTTGAAGGGCCACTATCCAAAAGACAAGGAATAACAAATGCTGGCAAGGATGTGGAGAAATAGGACACCTCCTACACTGTTGATGGGGATGCAAATTGGTGCAACTGCTGTGGAAAGTATTATGGAGGTTCCTTGAAAAACTAAAAATAGAAATACCATTTGACCCAGTAATTTCACTCTGAGGAATTTAACCAAAGAAAATGAAATCCCTGATTCAAAAAAATAAATATATGAACACCTGTGTTTATCACTGCACTGTTTGTAATAGCCAAGATAAGGGAGCAACCTAAGTGTCCATCAGTAGGTGAACAGAAAGAGAAGAGGTGGGACATATACACAATGAAATATTATTCAGCCATAAAAAGAAAGGAATCCTGACATTTGCAGCAACATGGACGGATATAGAGGGTATTATGCTCAGTGAAATAAGCCAGGTGGAGAAAGACAAATACCATGTGATTTCACTTACTTGTAGAATATAAAAACAAAGCAAAACAAAAGGAACAAACCAGCAGTAGGCTCATAGCCCCAAGAAGTGACTAATGGTTACCAAGGGGGAGGTGGAGGGGCTTGAAGGTGCACAATAATTCAGTCACAACATAAGTTGATCATGGGGACTGTTGAACCAGTGATGTACATTTGATACCAACATAAGATTGTATATTAATGATAATTTAATAAAAAAAATGTTCTTGCATGTCACTTAAAATGTTTATTTTGTTGTTAAATATATCTGTTCTCCCTATTTGATTATTTGTGTTGATATATCTTCAACTTAACTGACTCTTTTTCTTCTTTCTCCAATATGCTGGTAAGAATTTCAATTAAACATTTCATTTCAGTAATTGTACATAATAATTCTGGTATTTTTTGTTTCAATATTTTTTATCATTTCAGTTTCTCTGTTTAGATTTCTCACATGAACATCCATTATCACAAATTATTTTAAATCATGAACATACTTGAAACAGCTGACTTAAAGTCCTTATTTGCTATTTCTACCATTTGATTCTTTTGGGTATTTGTTTCTATTGAATGCTTCCTCTCTTGACTCTCTGCATATTTTTCTGTTTCTTTGTATATCTAGTCATTTTTCATTCTAAATTGTCCCTGTGTGTATTATTTTTAAAAGTCTTTGAATTCTGTTATATTCTTCTATTGAGTATTGATCTTTATCCTAGCCAGAAATTATGTTGGATTTAAACCAATCCATAGAATGTCATCTCTCTGGTAATCAGCAGCTGAAATACCCTTTCAGATTTTTCAACTTCTGTTTTCATCATGTCCCTTGAAATTTTTCCCCGACGGTGTATTTCAGTGATCAGCCAAGCATTGGGCAGACTTCATTTTCAGATACAGGGTCTTATACCTCTCTGTGGCTCCTTCATATAATTTTTCTCCTGACCCTCCCAATGCTATGCCAAGCTTTCTTCCTCTGATTCCTTGAGCCACTATGGCTGTAACTTTCTTCTACTCTGCTCCATTCATAATGGGAAGTGGCCCTGACTGAAGAGTCACATATATATAAATTTAATCTAGTGAATTTTGATTTTCAAAGGATCAATTCCTATGAAGTTCCTATTTGCACTTGATCCCTATATCAGTTTTCTAGGGCTACTTAACAAACTACTGCAAACTGGGTAGCTTAAACAATAGACGTTTATTGTCTTACAGTTCTGGAGGCTGGAAGTCTGAGATCAGTGTGTTAGCAGAGTTGGTTCCTTTTCAGGGTTGTGAGACAGAATCTGTTCCATGCCTCTTTCCTTGCTTCGGGTGGTTTGCTGGCAATCTGTGATATTACATGGCTTGTAGGTGAATCACTCAAACTTTGCCTTTATCTTCACATAGTATTTCCCTTGTGTGTGTCTCTGTGTCCAAATTTCCTGTTTTTATTAGGACACCAGTCCTATTGGATTAAGGCCTACTTTTATGACCTCATTTTAGCTTGATTACCTCTGTAAAGACCTCTTTCCACACAAAGTTACATCTTGAGATCCTGGGGGTTAGGATTGCAAATAATCATTTTTTGGAGGGGACACAATTTAACATATAACAGTCACTCTCCAGTGCCTTAAAATTGTTGTCTTTCAATTTTTCCAGGTTTTGTAATTGTTTTCTGTGGATATTCTGCCAGTATTGGAGGTGGGAAATGTCTAAAAGGTTTTGATATTAGGTAGACTGTAGATAATATGTGGTAGACAGTCTGGTTTATTTTGTCTTCCTTATTACAGTGTTAGTTTTATTTTGAAGGTAGACTGTTAAATATTGGCTCTCCTTGAAACTTTCGGATTTGGTTTTACGTATTTGTAGGTAGGACTTTTAAAATTTTGTCCTTATGCTGGGGCATGGTCCTTAATCTAGGCAAAGTGTCTGCAAATGATGGCTCATAGGTCTAATGTGATCTGTAAACTTGTTTTGTATGACCCACAAGGTAAACATGATTGCTTGGTTTTTGAAGAATTGGAGAAGGAGAAGAAGAAAGGTGATGGTATGTGACCTACACTCCCAAAATATTTACTATCTGATTCTTTACAGAAAGTATTTATGACCTCTTCTCTGGGGCTTGGTCCTTCTTTGTGAATGTAGACTTATTGGAGTCACAAATGAATAGGGAGGTGCTCAGTGTGGTCACTCCACTCCCCACTCACAGATGGATTGCTACTCCATCTCTCAGCACTACATGACCTTTGGTTTCTCCATTCAGCGTTTTCTCCATATCAGCCATTCTCTGATAGGCCTCATGGAATTTCACCTTGTTCAAGTGCTGTGTAGCCCTTGACTAAGGACTAAAGGGGACCCTCCCTCAAGATCCTGAGGCCCTAATTCCCACGCAGTTTGTTCCCCTTTTACAACCTGACCCACAATTCCAGCTACTTCATCTGCTGTAAACCGATCTCTGCCTCCTTAGCAGCAAGATCTTGGCTCTGCTTTGACTCTGCCTCCCTGTACCATGGTTCACCCGACAGAGCTGTTATGACATGGACTCATCTGAAGTGTTTCATTTCTCTCTAAGCTCACAGTTCTGGTCTGCCTGTTGTTTGTGTCTATAAACAGTTGCTTCATATATTTTGTTGAGCTTTATAGCTGTACAGGATGGAAAGGTAAGACCAATTCTAGTTACTCTAACTTGGCCTAAAGTAAAGGCCTGGTCTTAACTTTTAGTATTCATACAGGTACTAGAGATAAAGAGTTGAGCCTAAAAGAGGCAAGAGCTTGAACGAACAGCACCCCTCCCCCAACACGCATGAATACATATAAAGTAGGAAGTTTTAAAAGGCTATAACTTCAGTAAAAGGTATATTGTGAAAATGATCTTGCTAGGATCAGAGGGAGATGATGAGGATATCTGTATGTCTCAGCTTGGCTTCTGGGTAGATAAAAGTCTTTTCTGATTTACTTTAATTAAGCCCAGCCCTGTGAATCACAGGGCTAGTGTTTTGAATATACACTGCGTTTTTGTCCTGAGAGATGCCAAGTTAGGAAATTAACATAAAATCCAGTGCCATGTTTATGATATTATTGATATGAGTGACGGGATCAAACGTGAAACTATTCTTGAGAAATAAATCCTCAACTTTGGCGGCACTGTATTTCCACAGATAAAAGTCTATTAAAGATTAACTCAAAATTTAAATTACATAATACAGGGAAACATTCCACCTTATGCAAGAGTCAGCAGATACAGAAAACATCAGGGAACTGGGTTATTAAGAATTTCAGATTATTGAACAACCTGAGAGGTGTATGTCTAAAGTGATTAAATAAATGAAAGAAAACAAAACAGAAGAGCAAGAAGCTATAAAAAAAACTAAGCAGTTTTGAGATGGAATTAGGTAAAATGTACAAATGAAAAATAGTTACATAACATAAAACTTAATAGTTTGGTTAAATATGCATATTCTGCCCAGCTGAAGAGATAATTAGTGAAATGCAAAAAAGCTTCTCAGTGGGATAAGAAATTTTGAAAATATGAGAGGTCAAGATATCTAGTGATGAGAATATTTTGTTAAAAATTATAGCTCTAACACTCTCAAAACTAACACAGTCAAAATACCATATTAAGTAAGTGTTAGAAAATGTTAAATCCAAAAGAACAAACAATTAGGGAGGAGTTGATTGGAAAAGAGACATAACAAGGGACATTGGAAGAATAAAAGAAAATAAATGAGTATTAACTAATTTAGCATACTGCAGAAAGGTAATGTGTAACTAATGCAATTAGAGTAAGTCCAAAAGAAAGAAGACGATTGATACTCCAGAACTTCAGAAAGTCTTTGGAATTGAGGGCATCAGATTCATCTGAAGGCTGTGTGTGATGCAGGGCTGACACCAGAATGAGACTGTAATATAAAAGGTCTAGACTCAGGCATACAGAGTGGAGCTTAGGTTGGGTTGCTGAGTGGAAGTCTATATAGTGGATGACGAAGTTCCCACCTCAACTATGAAGACACCAGCAGATGGGCTCATAAAAGGTGGAAATACAGTTCATGTGCCTAGTGCATATACACCCTGGCCCTCAACTGTTTGACAATGCAGAGTCCTGAACATACATTTTGCACCTACTCTAATTCCCTCAGCTGTTTCAGCCTCCCCTGATGTGAAGGTTGAGCTTTAGCAATTCCTCCAACAACCCTAGCACTCAGTTCCAGTACAAGCAGACTCACAGAGGCTCTCCACAAAGCCTCCATAAAATCTCTGGCACTGTTTTCTACTTCTGCCTGGTGATGCTTTAGATCAGGGTGTTCCTAGGGGTGTTACAGTGGGGCAGCCTCCTATGGTTGTACTCAATTTATATGATGAACAGAACTTGATCCCTGGTGAGTAGAAAGAAAAAGATAATCACTTTTGTGAATAAAACTGCTATGAACCATCCTTTTTTTGTGGAAATATGTTTTTGTCATTCTATTCTTTTGTCCTTCCTATGAGTGTAATTTCTGGGTTACAAGGTAGATATATGTTTACTTTTATGATAAGCTGCCAGATATTTTTCCAAAGTGATTGTACCATTCAGTAATCCCAGCAACAATGTGTGAGTTCTGGGTTGCCATCACTGGGTGTGTTCTGTTTATTTAAATTTTTAGCAGTCCTAGTGGTTGCATGCTTTTATTTCATGGTGGTTTTAATTGCATTTCTTTGAGGACTAATAACATTGAACACTTTTTCATGTGTTTATTGGCCTTTTGTACATCTTCCTTTGTGCATGTCTGTTCAGATCTTTTGCCCATTTCTTTTTTTTTTAATTAAGGTATCATTGATATTCAATCTTATGAAGGTTTCACATGAACAACATTATTGTTCCAACATTCACCCATATTTCAAGTCCCCCCACAAACTCCATTGCAGTCACTGTCTATCAGCGTAGTAGATGCTATAGAGTCATTAGTTGTCTTCTCTGTGCTGTACTGCCTTCCCTGTGACCTACCTATATTGTGATTGCAAATTATAGTGCCCCTTAATCCCCTCCTCCCTCCCTTCCCCATCACCCTCCCCAAACCTTTCCTTTTGATAACTTCTAGTCCCTTCTTGGAGTCTCTGAGTCTGCTGATGTTTTGTTCCTTTAGTTTTGCTTTGGTGTTGTACTCTACAAATGAGTGAAATCAGTTGGTAGTTGTCTTTGCCGCCTGGATAATTTCACTGAGTGTAATATCCTCTAGTTCCATCCATGTTGTTGCAAATGGTAGGATTTGTATCATCTTATGGCTGAATAATATTCCATTGTGTATATGTACCACATCTTCTTTATACATTTATCTATTGATGGACACTTAGGTTGTTTCCATATCTCGGCTTTTGTAAATAGTGCCATGATAAACATAGGGGTGCATATGTCTTTTTGAATCAGGGATCTTGTTTTCTTTGGGTAAATCTTAGGAGTGGAATTCCTAGGTCAAATGGTATTTCTATTTTTAGTTTTTTGAGGAACCTCCACATTGCTTTCCACAATGGTTGAACTAGCTTACATTCCCACCAGCAGTGTAGGAGGGTTCCCCTTTCTCCTCATTCTCACCAACATTTGTTGTTGTTAGTCTTTTGGATGCTGGCCATCCTTACTGTTGTGAGGTGATATCTCACTGTGGTTTTACTTTGCATTTCTCTGATGACTAGTGATGTGGAACATCTCTTCATGTGCCTGTTGGCTGTTTGAATTTCTTCTTTGGAGAGGTGTCTGTTCAGATCCTCTGCCCATTTCTAATCAGGTTATTTGTTTTTTTTGGCTGTTGAGGTGTGTGAGTTCTTTATATATTTTGGATGTTAATTCCTTATTAGATAAGTCATTTACAAATATAGTCTCCCATATTGTAGAATGCCTTTTTGTTCTACTGATGGTGTCTTTTGCTGTATAGAAGCTTTTTAGTTTGATATAGTCCCACTTGTTTATTTTTTTGTTTTGTTTCCCTTACCTGAGGAGATGTGTTCAGGAAAATGTTGCTCATGTTTATATTCAGGAGATTTATGCCTATATTTTCTTGTATGAGTATTATGGCTTCATGACTTACCTTCAGGTATTTGATCCATTTTGAATTTACTTTTGTGTGTGGAGTTAGACAATTATCCAGTTTCATTCTCTTACGTGTAGCTGTCCAGGTTTGCTAACACCATTTGTTGAAGAGGGTGTCATTTCCCCATTGTATATCCATGGCTCCCTTATTGTATGTTAATTGACCATATATGCTTGGGTTTATATATTGCTCTCTGTTCTGTTCCATTGATCTATGGGTCTGTTCTTGTGCCAGTACCACACTGTTTTGATTACCATAGCTTTGTAGTAGAGCTTGAAGTCAGGGAGCATAATCACCCCAGCTTTGTTCCTCCTTCTCAGGATTGCTTTGGCTATACCGGGCCTTTTGTGGTTCCATATGAATTTTAGAATTGTTTGTTCTAGTTCATTGAAGAATGCTGTCAGTATTTTAATAGGGATTACATTGAATCTGTAGATTGCTTTAGGCAGGATGGCCATTTTGACAATATTAATTCTTCCTATCCATGAGCATGGGATGTATTTCCATTTATTGGTGTCTTCTTTAATTTCTCTCATGAGTGTCTTGTAGTTTTCAGGGTATAGGTCTTTAACCTCCCTGGTTAGGTTTATTCCTAGGTATTTTATTCTTCTAGATGCAATTATAAATGGAGTTATTTTTCCGATTTTTCTTTCTGCTAGTTCATTGTTAGTATATAAAAATGCAACATATTTCTGTGTATTAATTTTGTATCCTGGAACTTTGCTGAATTCAGTTATTAGTTCTAGTAGTTTTGGGGTTGATTCTTTAGGGTTTTCTGCATACAGTGTCATGTCATCTGCAAACAGTGCCGTTTTAACTCCTTCCTTACCAGTCTGGATGCCTTTTATTTCTTTGTGTTGTCTGATTGCTCTGGCTTGGACCTCCAGTACTCTGTTGAATAAAAGTGGGGAGAGAGGGCATCCTTGTCTCATTCCCCATCTTAGAGGAACAGCTTTCAGCTTTTTGTTGTTAAGTATGATGTTGGCTGTGTGTTTGTCATATATGGCTTTAATTATATTGAGGTACTTGCCCACTATACCCATTTTGTTGAGAGTTTTTATCAAGAATGAATGTTGAATTTTGTCCAATAGTTTTTCAGCATCTATGGAGATGATCATGTGATTTTTGACCTTCTTTTTGTTGATATGTTGTGTGATGTTGATTGACTTATGAATATCTTACCATCCTTGCATCGCTGGATTAAATTGTACTTGATCATGATGGATGATCTTTTTGATGGTTTTTTAATTTGGTTTGCTTTGTTTTGTTGAGTATTTTTGCATCTGCGTTCATCAGGGATATTGGTCTCTGTAATTTTCTTTTTTTGTAGTGTCTCTCTGGTTTTGGTATTAGGGTGATGCTAGCCTCATAGAATGAGTTTGGAAGTATTCCTTCCTCTTCTAATTTTTGGAAAAATTTAAGGAGGATGGGTATTAGGTCTTCTCATAGCTGATAAAATTCTGCAGTGGTCCATCCTGGACCCATCTGGTCCAAGGTTTTGTTCTTAGGTAGTTTTTTGATTACCAGTTCAATGTCATTGCTGGTAATTGGTCTGCTCAGATTTTCTGTTTCTTCCTGCATCAGTCTTGGGATGTTATATTTTTCTGAGAAGTTGTGCATTTCTTCTAGGCTATCCAATTTGTTAGCATGTAATTTTTCATAGTTTTCTCTAATAATTCTTTGTATTTCTATGGTGTCCATGGTGATTTTTCTTTTATCATTTCTGATTCTGTTTATGTGTGCAGCAAACTCTCTTTTTTCTTGGTAAGTCTGGCTAGGGGTTTATCTGATTTGTTTATTTTCTCAGCGAATCAGCTCCTGGTTTATTGATTCTTTCTATTGTTTTACTGTTCTCAATTTAATTTATTTCTGCTCTGACCTCTATTATGTTCCTCCTTCTAGGGACTTTGAGCTTCCTTTGTTCTTCTTTTTCTAGTTTCATTAATTGTGAATTTAGACTGTTCATTTGGGATTGTTCTTCTTTTTTTGAGGTAAGCCTGTTTTGCTAGATACCTTCCTCTTAGAACTGCCTTCACTGTATCCCACAGGTTTTGAGCTGTTGAGTTGTTGCTTTCATTTGTCTCCATATATTGCTTGCTCTCTGTTTTAATTTGTCATTGATCCGTTGATTATTTAGGAGTATGTTGTTAAGCCTTTATGTGTTTGTGAGCCTTTTTGTTTTCTTTGTATAATTTATTTCTAGTTTCATACCTTTATGGTCTGAGAAGCTGGTTGGCACAATTTCAATCTTTTTAAATTTACTGAGGTTCTTTTTGTGGCCTAGTATGTGGTCTATTTTGGAAAACTTTCCATGTACACTTGAGAAGAATGTGTATTCTTCTGCTTTTGGGTGGAGTGTTCTGTAAATGTCTGTTAGTTTCATCTGTTCTAATGCATTGTTCAATGCCTCTGTCTCCTTACTTACCTTCCGTCTGGTTGATCTGTCTTTTTGAGTGAGTGGTATGTTGAAGTCTCCTAGAATGAATGCATTGCATTCTATTTCCCCCTTTAATTTTGTTAGTATTTGTTTCACATATTTAGGTGGTGCTCCTGTTTTGGGTGCATAGATATTTATAATGGTTATATCCTTTTGTTGGACTGACCCCTTTATCATTATGTAATGTCCTTCTTTGTCTCTTGTTACTTCTGTTGTTTTAAAATCTGTTTTGTCTGGTACAAGTACTGTTACTGCTGCTTTTTTCCCCCCTATTACTTGCATGCAATATCTTTTTCCATCCCTTCACTTTTAGTCTGTGTATGTCTTTGGGTTTGAAGTGAGTCTCTTGTAGGCAGCATATAGTTCTTGCTTTTTAATCCATTCTATTACTCTGTGTCTTTTGATTGGTGCATTCAGTCTATTTACATTTAGGGTGATTTTTGATAGATATCTACTTATTGCCATTGGAGGCTTTACATTTGCGGTTACCACAGGTTCAGTGACAGCTTCCTTACTATATAACAGTCTGTCTTAACTCACTTATTAAGCTATTTCAAACACAATCTAAGGTTCTTTCTTTTTCACCTTCTTATCTTCTTCCTCTTTCACTATTTATATATTATGTACCATATTCTGTAGTCTTTGTGTATCCTTTGCCTAGCTTTGTGAGTAGTTGGTTTAATTTTGCATTTGTTTAGTGATTAATTGGTTTACTTCCTTTACTGTGATTTTATTTTCTTTGATGACAGCTATTTAGCTTAGGAGCACTTCTCTCTAGAGCAGTCCATTTAAAATACACTGTAGAGATGGTTTGTGGGTGGTAAATTCCTTCAACTTTTGCTTATCTGGAAATTGTTTAATACCTGCTTCACATTTAAAGGATAGTCTTGCTGAGTGGAGGATTCTTGGTTGGAGGCCCTTCTGTTTCACTGCAATAAGTATATCATGCCACTCCCTTCTGGCCTATAAGGCTTCTGCCAAGAAGTCTGATGAAGCTTGATGGGCTTTCCTTTATAAGTGATCTTTTTTCTCTCTGGGTGATTTTATTACTTTCTCCTTGTTCTTGATCTTTGCCATTTTAATTATTATATGTCTTGGTGTTTGCTCCCTCGGTCCCTTGTGTTCAGAGATTTCTGCACTTCCATGACCTGAGAGACTGTTTCCTTCCTCAGATTGGGGAATTTTTCAGCAATTTCTTCCTCAAAGAGACTTTCTATCCCTTTTTCTCTCTCTTCTTCTGTGCCCGCATAATGCAGTGATTGTTCTATTTGGATTGCTTGCACAGTTCTTTTACTATTCTTTCCTTCCTAGAGATCCTTTTTTCTCTCTATGCCTCAGCTACTTTGTTTTCCTGTTCTGTAATTTCTATTTCATTTGCTGTCTCCTCTATCTCATCTAATCTGCTTTTAATCCCCCCATTGTATTTTTCATTTCAGATACTTTATTTTTCAAAGTTTCTATCTCTTTTTTGACATCCTCCCTGAGATCTTGAATGTTTTTCTGTAGCTTCTTGAGCATGTTTATGATTTTTATTTTAAGATCTTTTTCAGGAAAATTGGTGATTTCAGTTTCACTTAGCCCTCTTTCTGGCATCTTTTCCTATATATTTATTTGGACTAAAAATTCTTTTGCCGTTTCTTTTTTTTAATGACTCCTGTGGAATAATAACTCCGTGTAGTCGGCCTCCTCTAATGCCCAGAATCTCTACTCTCTGGAGCTGAAGAGCACCTTTACTAATGCCAAGGGTCGCAGTTGAGTGGAACTGGCACCTGCTGGGAGTAAAGAGCTCTTTCATGTCTTCCTGTTTATATGCACCTGCCTGCAGTGCCAGGCCCAGTGGGCCAAGCACACAGGGAGAAGCCTCTGTGCTACACCCCTGTCACTGCCATAGGAGGGACTACTCTCTGGCTGGCTGGGCACGATGGTGCAGGCAGCAAGTGTGTGGGGCAGGTGCCTGCTGGGAGGAAGGAGCAGCAGCCTGCATACCACAGTGGGGTCCTTGGGGCTCTGTTGCCAGCCACTGGGACGCAGCTTGTGAAGCTCCTGAGTTCCCAACCTGCTGGGCTGAGTGTACCAGGATGAATTTGTCCACCTGCCATTTCTCCTGACCAGAAGCTCTATGTAGTCTTTGTCCCTTTAGCACCCCTCTTGCTGTTGGGAAGTTTTTCAAAGTGCCCGCCTTTCTTTTGTTCCAGGGATGGTGGTGTGCATACCTGTTAACAAGTGGCTGGTATCTCAGTCTCTACCAGTATTATGCCCGTCTTTGCTTTCCAACCCCACTAATCTCCAGAGCACCATGTAATTTGGTTTCATAATCCTGAAGCCAATCTCCAGGTCTGGTTGTTTAACAGTCCTGGGCGTCTAGTCCCTCTCCACTCCATTTCTCTTCTTCCTGCCTGTGGGCTTGCGTGGGAGGAGGGCTTGGGTCCTGCTGGATCTCAGCTTTGCTAACTTTGCCCTTTTCTGTGAGATCTTCTCTTTTCCCCAGATGTAGGCAGTCTCTTCTGCAGTCTTTGGGTTGCTCTTTTAGGATTAGTTGTATTTAGTGTATTTTTGTGTTTTATGTCATTTTGGGAGGATGTTTCTGCCTCACTTCTCATGCCGCCATCTTTTTCCAACCTTGCCCATTTCTTTTTAGTTTGTTTCATTGTTATTGATGAGTTACAGGAAATTTTTGTGTTAACTAGTTACTAATCCTTTGTAAAATAAAATTTTTGTGAATATTTTTCCCAGCCTGTGGCTAATCTAGTATTTCTTGAGAGTTTCTTTGGATGAGCAGAGTGTATTTTATTTATTTATTTTTTGGTGAAGCTCAGTTTATCAATCCTTTCTTTTATGGTTATTGATTTCTGTGTGTAATCTAAGAAAACTTTGCTTACCTCCAATTATAATGATATTATCTTAATAGTTTTAGCTTTTACCTTTGGATAGGCCTCATTTGATTTTTTTGCCAAAAATTAAGTGACCATATAACTATGCGTATATTTCTGATGGCTATTCTGTTCCACTGCATCAGTTTATTGACTCTTATGCCATTACCACATTTCTTGATTACAGTATCTTTACAAGTCTGAAATCATGTGGTGTAAGTTATATAGCCTCATTCTTTTGAAATATTTGGATACTTTGCATACTTAAGTCTTTTGCACTCCAAAGATATTTTAGGATCAGATTTATGAATTTATGCAAATAATTGTGCTGGGATTTTTATCAAAATTGCATTAAGGCAATTTGTGGGGAATTGTGGATATCAGTTTCTGGAAAATTGAAGTCTTAACAGTATTTAGTCTTGCAATTCATGAACATGTTATATCTTTCCACTTATTTAGGTCTCTAATATCTCTGCAGTTTTGTAGTTTTAAATTTGCAGCTATTCTTAAGTTTATTCTTAATTATTTTATGATTTAGGAAGTAGAGTTGTTTTTTAATTAAATTTTATAATTGTGTGTAAAATTTTGGGCATGTTTTGCATTTTTAAATTTTTCTAAATACTCTTAGAAGTCATAGATATATTTCAGTTTCTTTAGAATTTTGTGTTACTTTCATATCATCTGCAAATAGATAGTTTTACTTGTGTTCTGATTTTTATTTCCTTTTCTTCACTTATTGCCAAGTCCATGACCTCCAGTAAAATCTTGAGTAGGAATGATGAGAATCATCTTTGCTTTACTTATAATCTTATTGAAAAAAGATTATATTTTAATCCCTCATTAAGTATGATGATATATATTTTTTCATAAGTGTCTTTTTTTTAATCAGATTAATGAATTTCTCTTCTCTTCCTAATTTGATGAGAAAGCATTTAAAGCAGTATGAGTTGGCGTCGAAATTTGTCAATTTTTTTTCTGTGTCATGATCCTATTATATTACTGGATCCAATTTAGTTAACATTTTTGTTAAGTATTTCTGCATTTTATTCATGAAAGATATTGGTTACTAATTCTTATTCTTTCTGTGTCCCTCTGTCTTATCTCTCTCTTTGTAATTTCTTTTTCAGATTCCTGTATTAGTGTTATTCTTGCCTCATAAAATTAGTTGGGAAGTGTTCTCTTTTGTCTCATAGAGGTCGTTTAAATTTCATTTCATTTCTTCCTTATATGTTGGATAGAATTTGCTGATAAAACCACCAGAGACTTGCATTTTCTTTATGGAAAAGTCTTTGACAGTAAATCAGATTTCTGTCTTCCAATTTTCTGTTTAATCCTGTGACAGTTTGGTAATGTATATTTTTTTGAAGAATTTGTTGATTTCAGCTGTAGAATTGGTTAGCATAAAGTTGTTTGTAATATTCCCCTTATCCTTTTACATGTGTGTACAATCTTTATTAAGAATATCCTTTCATTCCTGATATTGTTAATTGGTGTTTTGTCTCTCATTTTTTTCTTTTTCTTCTTGGTGGATATATCCAGGGGTTTTATCAGTTTTGCTGGTCTTTTCTAATATTAATGTTTAGCTTTGCTGGTTTTTGCTATTGCTTATTATTATTTTTTAAGATTTTCTGTTCTCATTTTTGTTTCCTTCCATCCTAACCTTGTGACTTAGCTTCCTTAATTTTACTGTTGTAAATGTAGAAATAGATATACCTTGAAAAAATTTTATAACATTTAAATGAGAAAATGTTTTTTGGCACATAATACTAAGTGGTATTCATTATAATTATTATAGAAACTTTCCTCATACTTTGTGTGAGGTTTCTGTAAATTTCTAGTTAAAATTTTTGATATTGGGTATTCTTTTACTCTATGCAGACAGAAATTTTAATCAAATGGAGAACAATAGCATAATATTTTGAGGTCTCTTTTGGACAAAGTCACTAGCATTTTTATGGTTGTATTTCCTTCAGAATAGAAACAAAACAGGAACTGTTCCTACCTGAGTGAAACAATCTCATAAACTGTAGTTTCAATTGCTCATTGTCTGATAAGGATATTTTTATAGAACTGTGCTGAGTCAGCATCCATCTCCATTCATGTAACTTGAATGAAGTCGGCTTGGGTCTGAAAAATGGTAGGGATTAATAGAACCTGGTATTGATGGCAGCCTTAAGTAAGAGAAAAATATCATAGAATATGGAAAGGTCAGGAAGGGAGAGGTGGAATGGAACTACTTCTTGTTGAAACCCAACTGTGTGACAGGCCCATGCTAAACACCATATGTCTGAACCTCCTAATATTTTGTAACATATATTATTATATTAATTTTAGAGATGAGTATATCTGATGTTTTAGTGAGCGTCTAAGATGGGATTCAAATTTAGGACAGTAAGCCCTAAAAATACATTTCTTAACATTGCATAAAACTTATACATAGCCCTCCAGTGTAAAGTAGAGAGCCATACACTAATTCAAGCATTGGTGTGGTGTCAAATAGAGTACTGATTAAACAAACTTGTTAAGGCTCATCTGTAACCCCAAGCTTTAAAACCTGCTGTGTGGCAAAATGGGAGAAAACACTGCAGAACCTCAAATAAAGATTTTTTTTATTTGAGAGGAGTGCCAGGAAAGGTATATACAGCAAAACAAGTCTAGACTTTCCAATTTATGCTTTGTTGGAAGGTAATGAAGGCTGAGGGAGTTTTAAAAGTCCCCAGGAAAGTAAAAGTTGACCTTGCTTATGCACTGGATGCATTAAATTGAATATAAAGTAATGTTTGTATATCAAATCTCTTTTGGTATAATTGTGAAGCTTTACTCCCATTAGAAAAATACACACACTGAAATCCAAGGCCTTGAATGCAAGACTTAATAAAAACAACTCTTAAGCATCCTAACATTTACTTTGAAGAAGCATTTTGTCTCTGTCAATATGAAGTCTACATGCATTTAATTCTCTGAGGAAACTCCTGTGAGCAGTTGGCTAAATGGGCAATCAATCCACTTGATCTTGTCCAGTTCAATTAAAGCATAGCTGTAAGAACACAGCTGCTGCATCCCACAGTGAAAGTGGTGAAGAGGGCTGGCCAGTGGAAGCTCCCAGCCCAAAGCCCAACTGAGGCATGACTCTTACCCCACTTTTCCTGTGGCATGAAGTTCTGGAGAGTGACAGAGGACAGTTATTTGCTACTTCATATGCTGAGTCTTCTGTGGTTTTTAATCACATACTTCTTTTTTATTGCACATTCACTCTTCAGTGGTTTTATCTCTTCATCTCTCTTGTCTTCCTTCCTTCTCCCTTCTCACCTTTTTTCTAGGTGACCTTTGGTCATTTTGATGAGAGTTCTCAATATATGGCATTCATATTTCTTGAGTATGTTGGTTAAGACTATAACCAATTACCAAAGATCTCAGAGAACGGAAATTCTACCAGAAGGTGCTTTATCAGACTGTCTTTTCAGAGATAGAATGAGCCATAACCATCATTCATTCATTCAGTAAATTATTTCACATCCTTCACTGTTCTTTGTTCTGGAATAGAGCAGTAAAAATAAAAGGAATGAAAAAAATATACATACAGAGTTTCCATTCTTGGCAGGGAATGGGAAGATATATATAATTTTAAAAGTAAATAATATAGTATGTTGAAAGTGGCAAGTGCCGTGGAAAAAACAGGGGCAAGAAGGATGGGAGTGCTGTAAGGTTGCAATTTAAAAAAGGTGTTTCAGTATAGGTTTTGCTGTGATGGTAACATTCGAGCAAAACTTGGTAGAAGAGGAGATGAAGGAGTAAGTTGTATTTCTCTTTGGGAAGATTTGCAGAGGAAACAATAAATGAAAACTCCTAGTGATGAGATTACTGCTAAAGTGTTTGATGAAAAGCAAGGATATCTATACAGTTGGAATGGAATGAGCAGGTCTGAATTTACCAGTAAATTTGCTATTGAACTTTTTTCTCAGGTGTTCAGTAAGCATTTGTTGATACTAAGGACTGATAAATGGATTCCAAAGAGATTCCTAGATGAGCTGTTACAAGATCAGAAAGTACATGGATTGCTAGAACCAAAAGGAGCATTTATCTGGTTGTTGGAATATCACAGGTTTAGGCAGGTGGAAATATCTGGGTGATCACCAGCATTTTATTAAGTGTTTGCACAATACTTCATACAAATCAGGCTGCATATGATACCACATACTTCTAGCAGGTGGAAAGCAGGCAGGCAACTAGACCGACCAAGGTCAAGAACTCACTTTCTGTATTTCATACATTCTTTCTTCCTTCTCAGACTTTACTCTCAGGAGATCCTTCCAGCCTTACTGAGAAAGTCATGGCATCTTACCTTAGCTTCCTCTCGTTCACCTCCACCTAGACCTCAAGGATTTTCTTCCTTCTCACAAGCTCGCTGTCTATGCCTCCCTCACCGCAGTGTCCTTTGGTGTCACTCCCAAACTTCTCCTACTTTCTACAGTAGCTACAGATTTTCCCATTTGATGAAATCCCCCCCCTTTTTTTGCCTTCAAAAGATAGGAGTTCTTTTGTATGTGTATTCCTCACTATTGGATACTCAGAACCTTGTTCTTATTGGTGCCAAGTACGCATTCCACAAGTATTTGTGAGTGGAAAGAATGGGAGTTCTCCTGTGTCTTACAGCAGAAGTAATTCTTTACCTCTGCTTCAGAGGTAAGAGAGACACATGTGGAGATGTGGTGAGAGCTCCCCTTCCTCTCTCCATCTCTCTCCTCTCATTTTCTTCTTTTCCTAAAGAGCAAACTTTCCCAATGCACTAAACCTCAAAGTTGCACATGTGTCAAAGTTACCGATTCTTCTGTTCTCAACCAAATCCCCCATTTCCTCCGCGTTGGGTATCCTGAGAAAGGTGGGGGGAAAATAATATGATTGAAGTAATTTACTTTGATGTCCCTGTAATTACTTCAGAGCCCTCTTGGGAGTATCTGAATTTTCAAAAGGGGAGGCTTGTTCATCTATATGATATTTTTATCTTGGAAATATCACGAAAAACTACCAGTGAATTTTAAAAGAGGTCAGATAGTTTGTGCAAATTATTGCCTGCTTCCCTTTATGAGGGATATTCCCTTAGAATTGTCTTTTTTGTGAACCTGTCTTTTGTCCCTTCAAAATTTTCTAAGTGTGCTATCTTTGGGTCTCATCATGGTTATTTTCAAACATCCATTTCGAGATGTCTCTCTTGCAGCTGAGGTGCTTCTGAGTGACATTTCCCATCAGGCCTGCAGGTGCTGCTGACCGACCTCCCTGATTACCCCACATCAGTGCCATGAGGACCAGACAAAGCTCTGTGATTGTGGGGTAGCAGGTAATCCCGGCTAGTGGGTTAGCTCTATTTCACTCAGCATGCTCTTCAGCTAAAAACTCTTATTTTAAGGGCCATTCAAGGAGCAAAAGATATGGGGACAAAAGTGTAGCTTGGCAAATCAGCAATCCTGTTATTTGATGGAGAACCATTTCCAGTGGTTTTGGAATCAGGGAAAGATATATCTGTCCTGAAGGGCCTGACATGTCTGAACTAACATCGGTGGCTCTCTAAATAGTGGAAACATTCACAAAACAAGGCCATGTGAATGGGAAATGTAGACACTTTGGAATTACTTTAAACTTCTCTGATTTCTTGCCAGATTGATTTCTTTCATTAGGGGAAGTTACTTCCATCTACATACCATTCTAGCCTCAGGAGGTAGGAGACTGATTTAGTGGTCTTAATTTAGGAGCATCCTGAATTTTCAGGAATTTATTGTTTAATATTTGAATGCCCATATGTGACATTTGGATTAATAGACTGGATTTGGATATAAGTCTTTTGCAAGTTATGCCTCAAGTTGAGTTTGAACCACAGTTTCCAAGTAGTGATGTCACCATCTTGGATATCAAGCCTGGAGGTGTAGCAGATTTAAGCACTTTTTCCACACAATCCCCATTTAAGATCTATAGTGGCTTCCTATTTTCTATTTTCTCTGCTTTAACCTCCTTAGCCCCATATCAGGACCCTAGAGCAAAGGTTTTCTGACATCTCTTTTTACTCTATGACCGGTGCCCTCAGTAAAGGCATGACTTCTCTGTTCCTACCCCCAGTGGGGAGATTTGGAAGTACTGGGAAATTTTAATGGTCACTATTACTTGGGGGCAGGATCAACGTTTGATGGGTGGGGTTTAGGGATGCTAAAAGTACTGGAATGTGTGGCAGTCCTATAAGTGAAGAGTTGTTCCCAATACCAAAGAAACCTCATTGATAAATACCATTTGTCTGGTTACTATCTCCCCATGGCAGCTTTATAGTCTCTCTGTCCCTGCTCTTATTTGTTGTCCTCATTCCTCATTTGTACTAGTGTTTACCCTTTCTTCTTTACACATCTATATCTATCCCACCTGAGATACGCACTCATACTGTCTACCTCTCAACCTATCCTTAAAGGATCAACATTATTTCCACATATACTTGAAACCTTCCCAATCACGCCACCCTGAGCAACCTCTCAATGCCATGAATCCCTTTCCCATCTATTTTATGCATCACTCTCAGGAGAATCAACTGCATTCTTATTTGTTTTTTTTTTCATTTCAGGAAAATTCTTTTTTCTTTTTTAAAATTGAGGTGTTCTTGATATATAATATTATATTGGTTTCAAGTATATGATACAGTGATTCAACATTTATCTGCATTATTAAATATTCACCCCAACTAGTGTTATTACTGTCCATCAACGTAGAATAATATTACAGATTCACTGACTATTCTCCATGATTTACTTTTCTTTGGGCCTGTCCTTCCTCTCTGAGCTCCAAGAGAGCAGTCTCATATGTTTTGCACTTTTCTATCTTTGATTTCGTCTACTTCTCTGATCCTTTGCTCCAGCCAAATAGTTTACTTTCTTTCTCCCAAACATGCTGTGGCAGAAACAAGCCCACTTCCTTGTCCTCCTAAAAAAAATTACTCACACATGTACTTGTACTTTCTCATCTACAAATATTTATTTGCATCGTCCCTATTGCCTGGAAAGAGTTTCCTCCTCCCAATGTTTAGCTTTTATGCTTTATCTGATACTTAGATCAATTCCTACCTTCTCCACAAAGTGTTCTCCAGTTTTGCCAATCCAAAATGACTTCTTTCTCCCAAAATTCTTGAAATTCACACATACTCTTCTACTACCCAATCAGTAAATGATATTATACTGCACATATTTTTATTTGGCTTTAATGTGTTCACTCTGTCTTATGTGGTAAATTTAAAGATCCTTCAAGGTAGTGTCGTATGCTTCACAGTTTTAGGGATGTTGTAGGTGCTCAGGAAATAATCGTCAAATGAATGAACTGACTTACTTTACTTAGGCCCTTTTTATATTTTATCCTTTCTTATTTATTAACAGTTTATAATACTTTACTCCTGGCATAGATACTTTTGATGTCGCTTCCTGTTTCCATTTCTGCTTCTCAGTTAGCGATGCTGTTGGAAGGGAATTACACCTTCCAAGCATCCCTTCTCTTTCACCCTATTTCATTTAATGCTGCTCTTGGCTTGTGTTTAATACATATTAGCTGAATAAATGAATCTAATTTCTGTCATTTGAATTCAGGAAAGAATATAAGGTAAAGCATCCAGAACCTCCTGTTTTTAGAGGTATCAAAACACTGTATATCAGCTTTCTTTATTTTCTTTGTCATCGTGGGAGTAATCACACAGGGTGGTTGACTGTTGTGAAGGAGGTCAGTCATTACTGCGTTGACTTTTTGTCTAACAAAAGAAGAGATTATTCAGTCCGTTACTGTAGTGTGATCATCACTTTTGCTGGTTTTATCCTTGAGTTGACGTATCCTTATGCATATGATATTTCTCGAGTTGGTGGGGGAATCTAGTGAGGCTTCGCTTCCAGGGATTGGTTTGACGGACAGCCTACTGAAGCAGAGGCCTTGCCATGGAATCAGTTACTGACTGTGCTTTCCTTTTCCTCCCATTGAACCTTGATACCTCAGTCAGCAATCAATGCTGACCACAGAGGAAGCACACAGGCCAAGTGTCAGGAGACCTGACCTCTTATTCCAGCCGCTTGACCCTCAGCACCTACGTTCTACACCACTCTGTGCACAGAAAAATGGTCCAATGTATTTCTTACTTTTTGGCATCTTATTAGAGGAAACGAGGCAATATTAATAGCCATATAGGTAAGTTCTAATGGACCAATAATAGGCACACATTCCCATAATACACATTTTGGTGTCAGAGTCTTTTTGAATCAATATTAAGTAGATGGCTTACATCTCTAACGAGTCTGTTACTCAGATGTGTCAGCTGTGGCTCTAATAAACAGGTGTGCATTCTTTGTTTAGAGCCCTGAGTTTCTGTCCACCCTGAAAGGGCAGATATTAGTATGGAGGAGAAAAGGCCAGTGTCTGGGAAATTCCTAAGTAGCAAAATGTGAAGGCTCTTTGAGTGAGGAAGTGAGCAAGGAGTTAAGCCAGGCCTCCAGTGATTGGTCTGTTGGGAATCATGGAGGAAGGAAACATTTATGGCAGAGGCTAGGAGCAGTGAGGTGGGTGGAAAACATCTAATGGCTAAGGGCAAGGTGATACAGATTTATTAACTAATTGGAGTTTTAATTGACAGGCTGCCAGTACTTTCCTATAAACTGTCTCATACACTAATTACTTAGTATGTCTACTCAGCTTAAGTGCTTGCTTATTACGGGCAAGGACTAGACTTGTTTCATGTTGACGTGTGTCGTAGGAGAAATGTTTATTCCATACCTGCCAGAGGATTGATATCTGGCCTTAGTTTCTGTTTGATTCATTTTATTTTGTTTCAGATTCTGGGACATATTTTCCTAGCTGCATTTAGGTATTCATTCAGTAATTATGTATTAAGTGCTCAATACTATTCTAAGATCTAGAGATACAAAGTTCGTACCCTCACAGTGCTTACATTCCTGTGGGAGGAAAATGTGTGTGTGTGTTTGTGTATGTGTTTGTATATATAGATATCTATGTAGACAACTTTATCTATATATATTAAATTGAAGCAGAGTCGTGCATGAAGTGGGGGAGGAAGCCCTGCAGATTTCCAGAGGGAGAGCCTTCCAGGGAAGATGACTGCCTAGTCCCAGAGGCAGGTATGTGCTTGCTGAGTTGGAGGAGCAGCAAGGAAGCCAGAGTTACCAGAGCGTAGTAGTAAGGGGGAAAGTTGTAGGAAATGAGGTCAGATTAGCTAGCACTTTAAGGCAATGGTAAGGATTTATTCCAGGTGAAATGTAAAGACATTGAACAGCTTGGAGCAAGGGGGGAGACCTGATCTGATTTCCTTCTCAGAAGGATTGTTCTGGCTGCAGTGTGGAATACAGATGTAAATGGACAAGGGTGCAAAGAATCTCTTGTTTGGTCCAGAGAGAAATATGGTGGCTTGGGATAGGGGGGAGTGGTGGAGGTGGCCTTCTCTTTGAACTGCCCCAGTCACTGTCTTAGCTTATGAATCTGAGTACTTAGCTACAATACCAAATAGAAATTAGAGGCCCTGAAGTTGCTTTTAAAATTGTGAGCTTGTTATTATTCTAGGGCCCCAGGTCCTGATCACGGCTGGGTCTGGAACCTAGGAGTACAAAGGAGATCAGAGTAAGAGCTGTTGGAGGAGAAGCAGAAGGTGGAGAAAGCAGAGTAGTGGGATATGCTGGCTGGTGTCTCAGGATCTCTGACAACACCGTAGTCAGACCCAAGGACACAGTCCAAAGTGGCTGCTGAAAGCTTTGCTCTCACATCTCATTTCCTTCCCAACCCAGAGGCTTCCACACCCACCACTTCACTAGAAGCCTGCTTTGCCTGTGTCATCAATGGCAACTAGATGGACATTCAACCCTCCATTTCAGTGTCTTCCTTGACTTTGCAGCACTGGGGGTCGTGTCTGCTTGGTTTCCAGAACATCATGCTCTACGGTCTGCCTCCTATTCCTCGGACAGCCTTCCTTCCTCTCCTTTGCAAGTTCTTCCTCTGTTAGCTTTCCAAAGGGCATTCCCCAGGGTCTTATTTTTTTCCCACTGTCCTTGGGGCTCTTGTGTGTTCTAGGCTTAAACTAGCATATGTATGAAGATGCCTCCTCCCTGAATATTTGCCCCTTGCTCTGACTTCTGACATGAGCCTCAGATTGTTACACCAGCTGCTAGCTGGGCATTGTTACCTCCCACAGACGGAGCAGTTACACTGAATAGCTTCTAAACTGAGTTTGCAGTCTTAACCTTTTCTAGGCTCAGTCTGCTTTTCTCTCTTTATTCTGCTTCTCAGTTTTTGGTAGCACTCTTCATCTTTCCTTTCCACCCAGCCCTTTCCCCTACCAGTCATGCATGCAGTCTGGGTGATTTTGCCTCCTGCATATGTTTTAATCCTTCCCTTCCCTTTCCTTTCCTTCCTGCTAGCACCACCCCAGCTGTGGCTCTCATCATCCCTTTCCTGGACTCCTGCCTGATCTCCATGCCTCCCATCCATTGTCTTTACTCCCTCAGGGATCTACCTATCCTGCAGTCAGATTGCTTGACTGAAATCATGCCATTCCTTTGCCGTAAACTCCAAAGGGTTCCTGTCACGTACAGTGTACTGTCTGGGTCCTTAGGAGACCAGGCAGGGCTGTTCACCATCTGGTCCTTGTGCACCCCTGGCAGGATGCCCTGCACACCAGTCCCCATCTTCCACCTTCACTTTAGCTCATTATATTCTGGCAATAGTTCTTACCATTCTCTAATCACTTCAGGTTTCAGGCCAGTGCTCATGTCACATCTTCTACCTGATAAACCTTTCCTCCTTCTTTCTGTTTCAATAATTCTGAGTGAGCCTTTAAAACTCAGTTCAGTGATGCAAATCCTCTGGGATGACTTCTTTGGTATCCTTAGGGTGGGTTCCAGGCCCTTCCACAGTGTCCCTGATACCCTCATGGCATCCTGTACGCATCATTGTAGCATCAGCAGTTGTAATCATATGATGATGTGTCTGTTTCCACCCTTTCTGAGACTTCATTTCCTTATCTGTAAAATGATAATAGTACCTATCTCGGAAGACTGTTTGGAGGATTTTAATAAGATAATTTATGCAATGAACTTAAAACAGCAACTAGGCATAGGAAACATATTCTTAATAGCCATAATAATAATATATAATGTAAATGATAATATTTACAATTATATATAATATAATAATAAAACAATAATTATATATAATATAACAATTTATAATATAATTGTGATGATTATGGTAATTAACATTGATTATTATATTATGATAAAATTATTGATAATAATAGTTAATATCATTGATGAAAAGGACCCCCATCAGCAGTGCCTCACTGGCTGACCATTAGGTAATTTTAGAGTGATACTGCAAAGTGGACAGGCCAGAAATAGTATGAGTTTTTCTATTTTATAAAGTCAGCCATGAATAATTTTAATCATGGGAAAACATGGACAACAGTTTGAGATGAAATACAGTTACTGGCTGCAACATAAAGCTCTTGGCCCAGTAATGAGAAGGGCCATCATTTTCAAACCATGTTGCCCAGTGCCTGAGAACATTGCAACAAGTTAAATAGGTATCAGGACAGACTGGAATTACTGACCCTTGAAAGGCTTGGTGTCCTAAGAATAAAGGGAAAGTCACAGAGCAAAAAATATGCTGGACAAGGAACAGTTTAGAGCAAGGGAACAGATACCATTGAGTGGCTATTATGTGCTAAGTATTTTACATATACCTGCCTATTTAATACTCACGGTTTCATGAATTTACTAAGAGTATCCTGTGTACTGGGGAGACACAGAGAGACTTATAAATTGTCCTGCATTGTACAGCTAATCACATGACCCTGAGCAAAGCACTTCCCTTCAGTGGCCAGCTACTCTGCTTGCCTAGATTGAAATAAACTCAGTTGAAGTCTCCGTTTAAGTCATTTAATCAGATTTCCCTACCTGACCATGTCCACTGTTACTGCATCCTGGACTTTTAACTCTTATCCATGCTTTAATTATGTGTGACCCCCAGTTCCCCTGCTTAATCTGTAAATCCCATAAGGGTGGGTAGGGGCTGTATCTCCCTGGTTCATACTTTTGGGACCAAGAACTTGTAGAGCGCCTGGCTTATAGGAGGTGCTCAGTAACTGCTTGTTTATTTGGCTTTCTTATCTTTGAGGAGATGTTTGGAGCATGTGCCCTGTAAAGTCCCTGCCAGTTCCATGTGTCTGGTGATAATGTTCAGACCTAGCAAAGGCAGAAGCCTACACAGGGCTTCGCACCCCCAGGCAGCTGATGCTGTAGGAAGATGGTGGCTACAGATGCTGTGGGTTTTGGTTCTTGTCAGAAATGCCTCCCAGGTCTTTGTACCTCTGAGCGGGCGCTGGCAGGGGCTCCTCACCCTCTCATTTCTTCTTCCCATGGAGCCCTTTCCTCCTCAGCACTGCTGCCACCCCACCCACCCCACCCTTGGAGCTCCTTTTCTCCCCAGATCTGGATAGGAAGTGGGGTGCAGTGTTCCTGCAGAGACGCACGGCCCATTTCATGGTATGGAGTTTCACTATGAATCAGCACAGAGTTGGGGGAACTGAATTACTAAATACAGAGAAGTCATAAAGCCAAAAACAATCTTTGATAATTGTCATAGACGTGATTCTTCGTTTCTAGTCCCTGCCCACAACTGGCCCCTTGGGAGACGAGTCAGGGCTGTTCACCATCTGGTCCTAAGGCTGCCTGGGTTCTAATCCTAGTATTTGGAACCTCAATTCCTCATCTTTAAAATGGGAGACAAGGTATCTATTAGGTTGAAACACATAAAATAGCCATTTTGATATGTCAGAAGGGTCGAATATTGGCAGTTGCATATAGCTCAACTTAATCAGCTAGGATTGTTGTAGGTGAAATGAATAATGCATGTAGAGCACTTACGATGCCTGTCACGAAATCACCCAATACATACAGCTGTGATGATCCTAACGATTTATATCTGAGACAGTGACTGAGGTCTTTGTGGACTTCTGCCCTCGGTTCAATTTTTCTAAGTGGCACCAACCAAATACTAGCTTTATCTGACTATTGCTGATAAGTAATGGGCAGGCGGGGAGCCCCTGAAGCCTACTCTTCCCTGGATGTTACTTGAATATGACACTGGAAAACAATGATGGTGATCTTATGTCCCAAGTGGACGTGTTCAATCTCCAGAGCCCTCTATACTGGGAGGAACCTATTCCCTGAGCCTCTCCATACACTGAGTGGGCACCTCAGGCATTTCCTCACACTGCCCACTTCCTATTGCTGTGACCCCCAACACGCTTCTTAATATTTGAGCATCAGGTAGTTCATTTTCATTTTCAAACAAATATATATTGTGTATTTGCTAGATTTTAGGCAATGGCATGCTGCTTTCTCAAACAAAAATTTATTCTTGTGACATTCATTTTTCATTTATTCCACAAATATTTATTAAGCATCTATTAGATGGCAAAGATTATGTTAGACAACGGATAAAAATGGTGACCAAGGCAAATACAGTTCCAGAGCTTACAATCTACTAGGAGAGAGAGATGTTAAAAACATAATCTTATATAAGTAAATATAAAATTGCACTTATGGAAAGTATTATGAATGAAAATATATAGTATTATAACAGCAAGAAATACAGAGCTTTCACCTAGTCTGGGAACATAAAGAAAGAGCTGCTAACCCGCTCACATCATACTTTTCAGAGAATTAGATAAAGGTGTGCTAGGAGATGCAGTTCTGTACAGGAATATAGGGGCTGGAGAGGGGTATGACTTGATTCCACCCATCACTCGCCCCTCAGCCAAATGCAACCTGCACAGATGTACATTGGCAGGTTGGTCAGGGGTAGCTTCCTCAAGGAAATGCTGGTAGAACTCTTGTTCCCTGAAAGGAGGAAAAGTAACTGTAAATATGTGAAGATGTATGTTTGTATTTGGTAGAGTTAAGAGTTAGAGTCGTGCTGCATACAAAGGGAACTGTGTGTTCAAAGACCCTGTGGCAGGAAGAAAATACCAAGTGAAACCAGAGTTCAGAGAGTAATAGTGAGGTAGGGCAGGGACCTGGGACAAGTATCATGATTAACTTTTCCTGCCTATGATGAAAAATACTGAGATATAAACAGTACAGTAAGAACAGGAGGGAATCCATCTTAAGGCTAAGAGTCCATTTTAAAAAGCAGAGAGTTGAGAAGTAAGATTTCTAACATATTCTCTGGTAATCAGACAATAACCCAACAGCCTATCTTAAGGCAGGGCAGGCAGTCTTAACTGATATAGCCCCACTACTTGAGGGTAACCACTATCTTGGAGAAGAACAGGACAAATAAAGTCCTTGTATTGGGTTTATTTAGCAGAATTAGCTGGAGGACTGATAACAGAGGAGAGGAGACATGGTGTCTCACCAGAGATAAGCACCTTGAGACCACAAACCAAGCCTATGCCCAACAATCCCCCCTCTGCCCTTTGCCGCATTCTTGGAAGCCTTAAAAGACAGAATCCCCAAACTTTCCGCATGCCTCCTTTCTGAGGATGCCCGCATTTTCCTTTCTTTAAGTGCATACTTTCAAATAAAGCTTTCTCACTGCTCAGATTATTGTGGTTTGTCTCTTTGCTATTTCATTTTATTTCCAAGTCTTTACTCTGTCTCCACTTCACTCCTAATAAGTAGGAAGCGGCTGTTAAGAGCTCAGATTTGGGCCTTCATGTTTCCATCGTCTGGGTGACCTGGACGAAACTGCTGCTGTGAGATCTGCTCTTAGCAGCCTACCTGAAAATCTCCTTCCTTTGGGAAGTTGTCAGAACTCATAATCTCATAATCTCACTCTATCCTGTGCTCTGTGGCTCCCCCAAATCCTGGGGTGGTGGGGGCTAGGCCCCATGCTGTGCTGATCCAAGTGGACACAGGATGCCAGGTGACCCTGGCTTCAGGAGTTGACAAGGGAGTCTGCCCTAGGCCGAGAATGTTCCCTCTTTCCCTCTGCACTTATCTGTTCTGTGCTGCCTGCAAGGCAGCTGCCATTCCCTGCTGCTCTTGCTTTAATGAATTCCTTCCTTACCTATGCTTGTCTGACCTTTTTGAGAATTCTTTCTCGCCCGGAGTCAAAAACTCTCCCCCGTCCAGGTTGAGGTTTCTCCTACTGCTTCACCTAGTGAGCAGGGAGAGACCTCCCCAGACACAGCTGCCTGGCAACAATAGCAAAGCAGGAAGAAAGCTGGAGAAATAAGCAGAGATCGAAACTTGTGGGCTTTGGTAGGGATTGGTCTCCATCATGAGAGCAATGAAGAGTCACTTGACTGTTTTAAGTAGATGACGGTAACAATTGAATTTTTGTTTGTCAAGATCACTTTGGATGTTAGCAAGAAAACAGATTGGAGAGATGTGTCAATAGCATATAGAGGAGATTAGTTAGGACGTTGAAGATGAGAAATGATGGTAGCTTGTAATA
This sequence comes from Smutsia gigantea, assembly GCA_032199065.1. Taxonomy (NCBI): domain Eukaryota; kingdom Metazoa; phylum Chordata; class Mammalia; order Pholidota; family Manidae; genus Smutsia; species Smutsia gigantea. The sequence continues at coordinate 739,057 of JAVSCE010004722.1, read as the reverse complement.
GTGTGGTATCCAAGGAGGTGGAAAAAATGGTACATATTCAGTTAATATCAGAAGGTCAGTCTGGTAGAGTTGCTGATGGATTGAATAGAGGATGAGGAAGGGAAGCAGTCAGGGATAACGCCAAAGGTTTTGGCTTGTGGAATGGCACAGATGGTGAAACCATAACTTGGGATAGAGAATGCTGGAAGAGGATTGGTTGGGCAGGAGAGGCTGAGTTGAGGTTTCAGTTGTGGTGATCCTAGTGGAGTTATAAGGTAGGGATTAGGACACATAGATTAGCAAATCAGAGGGAAGATCTGTGTCTAAGTGCAAAGATGGCAATGAAAACCATTGCTGTGAATGAAACCACTGAGGATGAAACTTTATAAATAAGACAAGGCTTAGAAATGAGCCCTTAGGAATTCCAAATTTACTGGCCAGATGGAGGAAGATAAACCTTTAAAATTGTTTTTATATCTGTCTTCCAGTAACTAAGGTTCAGAGGAGGTGAGTCACTTGCCCAAGCAAACGACTAGCAAACAGTAAAGTGGAATTTGAGACTGCATCTTTTATATTCTGGAATACTCGTTCTCCCACCATGTCACATTTTTCAGATATTAAACAATTCATTTTTCAAGAATATTGTCATTATTTCATTTAGCACTGAATAACTATTTTCTTCAACATGCCTTACATTTTTAAGAGAGCCTAAAAGATCCACACTGCTGAGGGTGAGGAGAGAAAGGCAAGATGGGTGTTCTAAAGAAGGATACAATACAGAAACTCAGCCAGCCCCTGGGGCCTGGAGTTCACCAACGTGACATAATTAGGTGTTCACTTAACACTCAGAAATTAAATGACTTTGCACCAACTTCTTTATGAGAGAAAAAATTAGTGTGAAGTACAGCAGACACCTCTAGGCTCTTTCACAAAACCTGCCTTCCTGGCTGGGTTCTGAGGTAACCCCTGCTGAGGCACTAACGGCAGTGTCACACACAGGCACCCCTGCTCCTGTCTGAGGTCCAAGAGCCGAGAAGAGCCCCAGCAAGTTCCGGGAATGAGGTGCTGAGCTTTTGCTGGGTCTCTCGTGTATAGTTGCTTCTCTTTTCACTAAAGCACGTTCCCTGGCAGTAGGTGGCATGGGAGTAAATCCAACGGTTCTGTGAAATAAATCAGGACTTAGAAAATGTTGGCAAGAATTTTCTAGGTCTACCCTGACCTGAGATGACTGGGTGGCATGTTGAAGATTCCTTCTGACTTCTCCCTGTTCTTTATAATTCAAGATCCGGAGAGGATTCTTACTTGCAAACAGCACTTACAGGAAAACTAAAAAGGCTTAAATGGCATGGCTCCATAGGATCACAAGCCAGGAGGACTGAAAATTTCACTTCAATTTCTTTAGAGCAGGAAAGTGATTCAGTAATCTAAGTGCTGGTTAAACCCAAACAAATTATTTTCACTTACCGACCCACTTAAACACATAAACGGCCAGCAATGTTTTAAAGTGTTTTGCCTAGGAATGGAAAACTTGAAAAGAGTTCAATTTAGGCAAAATTTGGGGCTGCACAGAAATTGGTTGCAGGAAATGTGTCCCCTCTGGGACGGTCACTTCGTATTTCTTGCTTTCCAACAGTTCTGATATTTAATTACCAAGAGCTCATTCCTCCAGGAGCTCATTGGGAATGTGCACTGCCTTTGCCTGCACTTTCCGACTTTGATCCGGTGACGTTGACTCTGGCTGGCTTACTGCAGAACCATTAAATTGTGACCCTTAGAACATGGAATTGACTGAAGCATCGGGTTGTTCATAGCTTTTAGATTCTTGTGATATCTCTCTGTTTCTCTAATATGATGGTGTGAGTGGATAGTGTGAGTAGCCATCCAGGCTTAGGAAACTCTGAGCCCCAGAAGGCTGCTTCTGGGGAGGGAGAAGCAGAACCCTTCAGATTAGTAGAAAATAGAAAAGAAGTCATGTTCTGTGAAGGGAAGTCAGCCTCTGAAAGGAGGAAGACAGATCTATGCATGCCTAGGTCCTTAGCCAGTTTCATAAATCATTTAGGTCACCCTATCTCAGAAAGGGGGAAGAAAGAGTCTAGATATATAAAGCTAGTAATACTTCCTCCACATGGAAGGAGGTATAAGGATTAGCAACAGAGATTTTTCTCCCTACGGTCTGGAGTCATAAAAACAGGAATTGTTCTAGGTGTTCCAAGTAGAATGGCTTTCTTTAGATAGAATTATATTTATATGCAGTAAACACATGTAGTATCAGATTTTTGGAAATGTAGCAAACTCCTTCTCTGCCATGTGGAAAGGAGTAACAATAATGATGTTACGACAGATCAATTCAGCATATGCTCCCTAATAAGTAGCAACAAGAAAGTGGTGTGGTAGTTGGGTGATATGTGAAAAGAAAGTTTTGTGGTAAGGCAGACTACTAAAGTGGTGGAGGGAGAAGTAGGAGAACGGAGACTCCTTCTCTGGCCCCATGGCACATGTGGTGTGAGAGAGTGAGTACCTTCTGATTTGAATGCACTAAAAGTGAAAATGGCTTTCAGAGACAGCCTTATTTTCATTTAGCAAGAAATGGGATGGCTAAAAAGTAGAGGTTTTCACCTCTACTACACAGTGGAAAGAGTTGGGGAGGAGGATAGTGGAGAGTATGTTAGGGAGAAGAAAAATCTCAGATCCTATGTCTTCAATCCCTTAACTATATTCTCTGTGTCTCAACTTCAAATTTCTGGGAGAGACAATCTGACTGGCCCACTTTGGGTCAATATTCTATTCAGGATTCAGTCAGCTGTGCCCTGGGAGAGGGCGGAGTTTCTGGGCCCCAACCTGGAAGGTTGGTTCATACTTCAGCAAAGGCAGTGAATAGTTCCCAGAGAAAAAGCATGGGCTAGACATTCATCTAAGAAGTCCCTGAAACACAGATGAAGTCTAAAAGAAAAGCATAACGAGATGTAAGAGACTGTTAATGCAATAGAAATCAGAGAACAGGAACACAGAGCAGCTGAAGCAGAGAGAGATAAAAGAATAGGTAGGAATGAAAGAATATTAAGAGAACTGTGTGACCAATCCAAATGGAACAATATTCGCATTATAGGAGTACCAGAGGAAGAAGAGAGAGAAAAAGGGATAGAAAGTGTCTTTGAAGAAAAAATTGCTGAAAACTTCCCTATGCTGGGGAAGGAAATAGTCTTACAGTCCTTGGAAGCCCACAGATCTCCTAACACAAAGGATCCCAGGAAGACAACACCAAGACACATAATAATTAAAATGGCAAAGATGAAAGATAAGGACAGAGTATTAAAGGCAGCTAGAGAAAGAAAAAAGATCACCTTCAAAGGAAAACCCGTCAGACTAACATCAGACTTCTCAACAGAAACCTTACATGCTAGAAGAGAATGGCATGATATATTTAACGCAATGAAACAGAAGGGCCTCAAACCAAGAATACTGTATCCAGCACGATTATCATTTAAATATGATGGAGGGATTAAACAATTTCCAGACAAGCAAAAGCTGAGAGAATTTGCCTCCCATAAACCACCTGTACAGGACATCTTAAAGGAACTGCTCTAGAGGGAAGCATTCCTAAGGCTAAAAAGCTGTCACCAGAGAAAATAAAATCATAGCAAAGAAAGTAGACCATACAAACACTAACTAAAGGCAAAGAATAAAACACCTAATATATAAAGAATGGAGGAGGAAGAATAAGAAGGGAGAGAAATAAACATCAGACTGTGTTTACAATAACATAACAAGAAAGTTAAGTTAGATTGTTAGATAGTAAAGAAGCAACCCTTGAACCTTTGGTAACGACGAATCTAAAGCCAGCAATGGCAATAAGTACATATCTTTCGATAATCACCCTAAACGTAAATGGACTGAATGCACCAATCAAAAGACACAGAGTAACAGAATGGATAAAAAAGCAAGACCCATCTATATGCTGCCTACAAGAAACTCACCTCAAATGCAAAGATATCCCCAGATTAAAAGTGAAGGGATGGAAAAAGATATTTCATGCAAATAACAAGGAGAAAAAAGCAGGTGTTGCAGTACTTGTATCAGACAAAACAGACTTCAAAACGAAGAAAGTAGAAAGAGATAAAGAAGGACATTACATAATGATAAAGGGGTCAATCCAACAAGAGAATATAACCATTTTAAATATATATGCACCCAACACAGGAGCGCCGGCATTTGTGAAACAAATACTAACAGAATTAAAGGAGGAAATAGACAGCAATGCATTCATCATAGGTGACTTCAACACACCACTCACTCCAAAGGATAGAACAACCAGACAGAAAATAAGTAAAGACACAGAGGCACTGAACAACACACTAGAACAGATGGACCTAACAGATATCTACAGAACTCTACACCCAAAAGCAACAGGGTACACATTCTTCTCAAGTGCACATGGAACATTTTCCAGAATAGATCACATACTAGGCCACAAAAAGAACCTCAGTAAAATCGAAAATACTGAAATTCTACCAACCAACTTCTCAGATCATAAAGGTATTAAACTAGAATTAAACTTTAGAAAGAAAACAAAAAGGCTCACAAATACATGGAGACTTAACAACATTCTCCTAATTAATCAATGGGTCAATGACCAAATCAAAACAGAAATCAAAGAGTATATGGAGACAAATGACAACAACAACACAAAGCCACAGCTTCTATGGGACGCAGCAAAAGGCAGTTCTAAGAGGAAAGTATATTGCAAGCCAGGCCTATCTAAAGAAAGAAGAACATTCCCAAATGAATAGTCTAAAGACACAATTACTGAAATTGGAAAAAGAAGAACAAATGAAACCCAAAGGCACCAGAAGGAGGGACATAATAAAGATCAAAGAAGAAATAAATAAAATTGAGAACAAAACAATAGAAAAAAATCAATGAAACCAAGAGCTGGTTCTTTGAAAAAATAAACAAAATAGATAAACCCCTAGCCGGACTCATTAAGAGAAAAAGAGAATCTACACACATAAACAGAATCAGAAATGAGAAAGGAAAAATCACGATGGATCCCACAGAAATACAAAGATTTATAAGAGAATACTATGAGAATCTATATGCTAGCAAGCTGGAAAACCTAGAAGAAAAGGACAACTTCTTAGAAAAATACAACCTTCCCAAACTGACCAAACAAGAAACAGAAAAACTAAACAGACCAATCAGCAGCAACGAAATTGAAGCGGTAATCAAAAAACTACCCAAGAACAAAACCCCCGGACCAGATGGATTCAACTCTGAATTCTACCAGACATACAGAGAAGAAATAACACCCATTCTCCTTAACGTTTTCCAAAAAATAAAAGAGGAGGGAATACTTCCAAACTCATTCTATGAAGCCAGCATCACTTTAATACCAAAACCGGGCAAAGACCTCACTAAAAAAGAAGACTATAGACCAATATCCCAGATGAACGTGGATGCAAAAATACTCAAGAAAATATTAGCAAACTGAATTCAAAAATACATGAAGAGGATCATACACCATGATCAAGTGGGATTCATCCCAGGGATGCAAGGATGGTACAACATTCGAAAATCCATCAACATCATCCACCATATCAATAAAAAGAACAAAAACCACATGATCATCTCCATAGATGCTGAAAAAGCATTTGACAAAATTCAGCATCCATTCATGATTAAAACTCTCAACAAAATGGATATAGACGGCAAGTACCTCAACATCATAAAGGCCATATATGACAAACCCACAGCTAATATCATACTTAACGACGAGAAGCTGAAAACTTTTCATCTAAGATCGGGAACAAGACAGGGATGCCCACTCTCTCCACTATTATTCAACATAGTACTGGAGGTCCTAGCCACGGCAATCAGACAAAACAAAGACATACAAGGCATCCAGACTGGTAAAGAAGTCAAATTGTCACTATTTGCGGATGACATGATATTGTACATAAAAAACCCTAAAGACTCCACTCCAAAACTACTAGAACTAATATCTGAAATCAGCAAAGTTGCAGGATGCAAAATTAACACACAGAAATCGGTTGCTTTCCTATACACTAATGATGAACTAACAGAAAGAGAAATCAGAAAAACAATTCCACTCACAATTGCATCAAAAAGAATAAAATACCTAGGAATAAACCTAACGAAGGAAGTGAAAGACCTGTACTCTGAAAACTACAAGACACTCCTACGAGAAATTAAAGAGGACACTAACAAATGGAAATGCATCCCATGCTCTTGGCTGGGAAGAATAAATATTGTCAAAATGGCTATACTACCTAAAGCAATCTACAGATTCAATGCAATCCCTATCAAACTACCAACAGCTTTCTTCAATGAACTGGAACAAATAATTCTAAAATTCATATGGAACCACAAAAGACCCCGAATAGCCAAAGCAATCCTGAGAAGGAGGAATAAACAGGGGGAATTATGCTCCCTGACTTCAAGCTCTACTACAAAGCCACAGTAATCAAGACAATTTGGTATTGGCACAAAAACAGACCCACAGACCAGTGGAACAGAATAGAAAATCCAAATATTAACCCAAACATATACAGTCAATTAATATTTGATAAAAGTGCCTTGGATATACAATGGGGAGATGACAGCCTCTTCAGCAGCTGGTGTTGGAAAAACTGGACAGCTACATGTAAGAGAATGAAATTGGACTACTGTCTAACCCCATACAGAAAGGTAAACTCAAGGTGGATCAAAGACCTGAATGTAAGTCATGAAACCATAAAACTCTTAGAAAATAATATAGGCAAAAATCTCTTGGACATAAGCATGAGCGACTTCTTCATGAACATATCTCCCCGGGCAAGGGAAACAAAAGTAAAAATGAACAAGTGGGACTATATGAAGCTGAAAAGCTTCTGTACAGCAAAGGACACCATCAGTAGAACAAAAAGACATCGTACAGTATGGGAGAATATATTCATAAATGACGTATCTGATAAGGGGTTGACATCCAAAATATATAAAGAACTCACGCACCTCAACAAACAAAAAGCAAATAATCCAATTAAGAAATGGGCAGAGGACATGAATAGACACTACTCCAAAGAAGAAATTCAGATGGCCAACAGGCACATCAAAAGATGCTCCACATCGCTAATCATCAGAAAAATGCAGATTAAAACCACAATGAGATATCACCTCACACCAGTGAGGATGGCCAACATCCAAAACACAAACAACAACAAATGTTGGCGAGGATGTGGAGAAAAGGGAACCCTCCTACACTGCTGGTGGGACTGCAAATTAGTTCAACCATTGTGGAAAGCAGTATGGAGGTTCCTCAAAAAACTCAAAATAGAAATACCATTTGACCCAGGAATCCCACTCCTAGGAATTTACCCTAAGAATGCAGTAGCCCAGTTTGAAAAAGACATATGCACCCCTATGTTTATCGCAGCACTATTTACAATAGCCAAGAAATGGAAGCAACCTAAGTGTCCATCAGTAGATGAATGGATAAAGAAGATGTGGTACATATACACAATGGAATATTATTCAGCCATAAGAAGAAAACAAATCCTACCATTTGCAACAACATGGATGGAGCTAGAGGGTATTATGCTCAGTGAAATAAGCCAAGCTGAAAAAGACAAGTACCAAATGATTTCACTCATATGTGGAGTATAAGAACTAAGAAAAAAAAAAAACTGAAGGAACAAAACAGCAGGAGACTCACAGAACCTAAGAACGGGCTAATAGTTACCAAAGGGAAGGGGACTGGGGAGGATGGGTGGGAAGGGAAGGGCAAGGGGGAAGAAGGGACATTACGATTAGCAGATGTAATGTTAGGGGGGCACGGGGAGGGCTGTACAACCCAGAGAGGACAAGTAGTGACTCTAAGGCATCTCACTATGCTGATGGACAGTGACTGTAATGGGGTTGGAGGGGGAGGACCTGATGAAGGGGGTAGTGTAATCACCATAATATTACTCATTTAATTGTAGATTAATGATATCAAAATAAACAAAAAAAAATTAAAAAAATAAACATAGGTGAAAAAGCTCAAAAAATAAATAAATAAATAAAATAAAAGCATAGATCCTGCGAGAGAGAGGACACAGGAAAAGGCACGACAGGAGGTAAGGTCAGAGAACCTATCTGATTAGTTATCTCTAAGTCTCAGGGTGAATTTATCGGTCTTTACTGTCTAGAGTTGTTATGAGAATCACGTGAGAGAATTTAGATGAAAGTGGGACATTAATATAAAGTATCTCTGAGACTGGATCAGACAATTCTCAATCCAGATAATTTGAAATCCTCTAGCTGTGTTCTAGTGAAATCCTCAACTTGGGTGCTTCTTGAATTTTTGGGCCTCAATTATTGGGAATCTTCTGGAGTCACCTATTTTACCTCCCACTCAGTTTTTTTTTTTTGGTCTTTATCTCCCTAATAAATACATCTTGATTTTTGTACTCTAGTTTTGTCTGTGAATCCAGGCTCGAATCAGATTCTTGTTTAAGGCCATAAACCAAGATCTCTATGCACTCTGGGTGTGGCAGGACTCCTCCTTTCTCTCCCACCAGGTGGAAGTGTTGATTCCAGTACCTCGTGGGCCTCATGGTGGACCTGATGCTTTGAGAGTCTTCTGCCCGTACTCTATAGTCCTAAGCACGCTGTGGTTCACCGGGCGAGGCCACTGATGCCCTCACATTCCCTCACCGGCCCCACGTCCGCTGGAGACCCTGTGGTGATCCCAGTTCTGTCTCATTCTTGAACATGGCCCTTCCTGCTTTCTCCTCACTGCGCACATTGGGACCATGATGGACGTTCAGGCGATGCTTTTCATGAAGAATGGGGAGGCATCCTGTAATAGCATAGAGTGAGAAGACCAAGAATTGGGACCTGACCTCACTAACTCATCCTCATACCACACAAGGGTGGGGAGCTGCTGCCTCAGGGTTTAGGACTTTAGAGGGAGTTTTGCGAGATACCTTTTTATTTCCTCCATCTCCTCTTGTCCTCTTTATGCATCACTTTTCAACATCTCCCCAAGTGTCAGACTGCCAATCTGCTCTTTCAGAAAACTCATGAGAAAGGAACTTAGAACTCGATGTCTGCTTGAGTTTTGAAAACACTGGTATTCTAAATTTCAGGTGGATAAAATGTAGATTCTTTCCCCTATTTCTGACTCTAAGTAGGGACAGACTGGCTCTTTGAACAGAATGATGGTGAGAAAGATGCTTTGATTCCCGTTCCATCTCTCCACTACTGAGAACCGGATCACTTTCTTTCTGGCTTTCCCAAATACAAACATTTCTTTGTACAGTGAGTTGAAGACAATCAGTTTGGTTCCTGAAAGAGGAAGGCATGTTTTTCCTATTGACATGACTTTAAACCTACATCTTGAGAAATAAAAACCTGGATAGTAGTGCATCAGGGGTACTTAACTTCTTTTGGAGCCTATTTTTATTGCAAAGAGCCATCATGTTGGTTGAAAAATGGCATGAGTCACATGTGATGAAATGCTACTCACAAGTAGATTATTGGAATTTCTCCTCTGATACAGAGAAAATTTGTTCCATCTCATTAAAATTTATTCTTTTGGAATATCATATATCTCCTGTATATGTGTGATTTTCAGAAAATATCTTAACATGCACCCAGCAGGTGAGTCTTCCTGCGTAGGAGCCCATCATGTGGTTTTGCAGCACAAAAGATAGAGTGGCCTCTGTGGCACTGTTACCAGACTCCACAAACAGAGCCATGGCTACGTCTTGAAAAAAGCCTATCCCGCCAACATTACTCTAGGCAACGTAGTTTCTTTCACATTCTACCTCTATCCATCTTATGGTTAAATAGGAAATATGTGTTCTGTCTCAATTGTGTCTGGAAAACTCTCTTACAATGTGCTGGAGTGATCTAATGAATAGATGGAAGAGATAAGAAGAGAAGATAGTAGAGAGGGAAGAGGAAAGAGAACTAAACATCTCAGGGTATGAGTTAATTTGTCAGTGGGAATTACTTTCAAACTGAAGGAAACCCAATGCAGTTTAAAGTAATGAACCAACAGAAAATTCACTTCAAAATGCAATAATGATATGCCTTATCATACAGAAGACAAAATGTGTTTATTATGACTTGAACATTTTATGAGATAGACAGGTATTTGAGGAGAGTCAAGTCCCTGCCCACAGCCCTGTTAAACAATATCGGGGTTGAAAAATAAAATGGGTAGCTCAGTTCAGGAACTAAAGGAACACAATTCTAGAGAGTAGTTGTATGAAGGGTGCATATAGAAAACAGCACAAATGGGTCATATTAAGCTTTATGTAGGCAGGGGCCAAATGTAGAATATAAGCTACAGGATGATAGGAGAGAGCAGCCCAGGTGGAGGTGGCCTGTTGGTTTTTTTCTTAGGGTACAGGATCACCGTCAGAGAAATAGCCTTCTTGATTCAGCTGTGAGGCACTGACTCCTCCTGTGGGCCAGTGGTTTTGCTTTTGATGTGTTAACTACTGCTGCTGTTATAGAGAATAGCCAAGACCCATGGGTAATTCCTCTGTAAATTCCACTCTTAGGAAGATCAGATTTCTGATCCTTTTCTTCCTTACTACCTTGTTTCCTATACATCTGCAACCATTTCACCTTCTTGCTCTTTTTTTGTTCTTCAATTGTTCACTCAAGGGCTTATAATCAGCAATATCATACCGAAAGAGTAAGAGTGAGAAGGAAAGAAAGCCAACATTCAATGCCTTTGCTTTAAATTCCTGAATACAATTCCAGGGTATTTAGGATATTCTGAACAGTGTGTAGTATTAATTGAAACCATACAGTAGCTGTAAATAGATGTCAATAGGAAGAGAAGATACTGTCTGCTCCCTATTCAGTTTCTAATTCTCTATCAGTTCTGCTGCCTTGATTGCTCCAAAGCTTCTGTCTGCTCCGGGTGATGTTTAAGCCTGTCCCTCTCCTCCTCTCACACACCTTATGAAAAATGGCTTTGCCATCTGCAGCTGTCAGCAGGCTGTGGAGTAGGGAGTACGGCTCAATGAATATACAAATGTGCAGCTGGACTACAGCCCCTTCCAGAAGGCGGCTGGAATATAAATCACAGTGAGCTCGCACTTCTGAAGTAACAGGCTGCCATTGCGGGGCTGCCATGCATAAGGGACTGGAGGAAAATAGAAGGATGTGAGAAAGGTCTCAGTGGAAATAGGCTCTGCAATATGTTGAGAGGTTGGCTAGAAGGACAGAGCCAAGAGTAGCATGTTCTGAAAAACCTAATTTCTTGGGCTTTTGCAAATCATACAACCGAGTAAAGCACAACATAGGGTTTATTGGGCTTTAGTACATTTGCTTCCCTTTGAGTTGATTAGTCTTTTAGTTAAGAACTCTCTCCCCCACAACCTCAACCCCCCCTTGCAGCACCTCCCATTTTCTAGGCACTGTACAAGGTTCTGGAGCTGCAGTTGTTTTTGAATCAAACAAGATATCTGCCCTAAAGTCTGGTGGTAGGGGACATGGGAGCTGGCAGTGGTGATGGGAAAACAGACTTTGTAATAATGACAAATATCATAAACCAAAATGCAATGTGATGAGTTGTGATAGAAATAAGTACTAGGCTCTGTGAGATCTCAAGAGGCAGAAAGCGGAAGTTTGTGTGGGGTTGGTTTTTCAGAAGGGACATTTAAATGAGATTTCTGAGCATGAGCAGAAGTTCCTTGGGAAAATCAGGATGCAGCAGGATAACGGTGGGTGCAAGGCTGGAGGCATAAAAGAATATGCATTGATTGTCTTCTGTGACCAAGATTTTAATCAGTACAAGTTCTTGAGTGTTTTTCTTCAAGATTCTCTTTGTAAAGTCAGTGAAGATTCTACTTAGGGACTTGTTTCTCACCCAGCTGACTTCGTCTGACCCATGTGCTCCCTGGTTCCCCATGAAAATTAATTCAACTCTTTTTCTTTTTTTTCTCACTCACTTACACACATACACACACAAGGAATGTGGGCAGCCTCTAGAGATGGAAAAAACAAAAACCAAATGAAACATTCTCCTTAGAGTCTTCAGAAAGGAATGCAGGCCTGCGGACACCAAGACCTTGATTTTAAACCCTTTTCAAACTTCAGATGTCCTGGACTATACAAATACATTTCTGTTGTTTTAGACTACTGAGTTTGTGGTAATCTGTTACAGCAGCAATAGGAAATGAATACAAATTTTAGTATCTGGAAGTGATGTGCTATTGTAACAAATTCCTAAAAATGGAGAACTGTCTTTTGAATTGGGCAATGAACAGAGGCTGGAAGAATGTAGAGAATGATGGAAAAAACTTAGATTGATTTAAACATTCTTATGTTAATAAGAATGTTTATGTTACTGACTCTGCTAGTGAGGACTCAGAAAGTAGTGGGGAGCATGGTGGAAAAAGCGTGTAGTCTTAACAAATACCTAAATCACTATGAAAAGACTGTTGGTAGAAATATTGGTGTTAAAGGTACTCACTCTCAGTCAGGGCTCAGATGGAAAGAGGAACATGTTATCAGAAACTGGAAGCAAGGAGATAGGGGCAGAAAGCTTAGCTGAATCATGTCCTGAAATTATGTTGAAATAAAAACTTACAGACAGTGAACTTGGACCTTTAACTACGGAGATATCCAAGGAGTGGAAGTTGAAGGTGTGGCCTGGTTTTGTTCTGCTTTTATAGAAAAGTGTGAAGGGAAACAGATAGACTGAGAGAAGAATTGTTAAACAAGAAAGAGCCAAGACTTGATGATTTGGGAAATTCTCAGTCAGTCCAGATTGCAAAAGATGGTAATATTTGGTAGCAGTGTTTCTAGAGGTATAAAATTCTCAAAAATGTGTGTGTCTACTGTGTATGTCATGAGAATTCACACCATTAAACAAGAGACTCCTTCATAAATCTTTCCTGGATAATCTCATTGGTATTTCTGGCTTCTCTGGAGATGGTCTTTGAGGAAATTTACATGCCTAGTCTCTTTAAAGAGCCCTCTGTGTGACTGAACTTCAGAGGTACAAGCAAAAGGTTATCCAGCTGAGAATCACAGTGGATTATTCCCAGGCTTTGGAACCAAGCGGTAGGTTCCTGGATGGATTTCAGGATTGCTTAGGGATTGTAACTTGTTTTTTCTTATTTCCTCCCTTTTTGCAAGTAAATGTTTACGACTGTTTTCTATGCCTTTCCTACCTTGTCTTTTGGAAGCAAATAACTCATTTCTTGTGTTTCAAATGTTCATAGATGGATGAATTATACCTAGATGTTCACCCATACCTTATTTAGATGAATTAGGATCAATTTTTGGTTTCACTGATTTTGTTTTCAGTGTCATTGGTTTCTGTTCTGCTCTTACTATTATTATTGTTTTTTCTTTCTTCTTGTTTTAGGCTTGAATTGCTCTTTTTTCCTCTATTTTCATAAGGTGGAAGCTCAGGTTATTGATTTTAGATTTTTCTTCTTTTGTAATATATATAATTAATGCTATAAATTTCCCTGTAGCTGTGGCTTTCTCTGTATCTTGTAAGTTTTGATAACTTGTATTTTCTTTTTCCATTTAGTTAAAAATATTTTTAATCAACCCATGTGTTATGTAGGAGTGTGTGGTTTAATTCCCAAATATTTGGAAAATTTTCAACTACCTTTTTGTTACGGACTAGTTAAATTTCATTATAACCTGAGAACATCCTTTTTATGATTTCTATTCTGTTAAGTTTATTAAGGCGTGGTTTATGGCCCAGAATGTAGTCTGTCTGGGGGAGTGTTCCATGTGAATGTGTGTAAAATGTATATTCTACTGTTGGATAACATATTCTATAAATGCCAGTCACCAAGTTGATTTATAGAGTTGTTTAGGTCAATTATATCTTTACTGATTACCTGGTTGCTTGATCTTACAATTGCTGAAAGAGGAATGTGGGTTTCTCCTTCCAGTTATATAAGCTTTTGACACCCTCTTATTATGTGCATACATATTTAGGATTGCTCTGTTTTCTTGGAGAATTGACCATTTTTTTCATTATGAGATGCCCCTTTTACCCCTGATAATTGTACTTGACTGAAGACTAGTTTGATATTAAAATAGCTACTTCAGCTTTCTTTCAATTAATGTTAGCATGGTATATCTTTTTTCCATTTCTTTTAATCTATTTGAGTATTTATATTTAAAAATAGGTTTCTTGTAGATAGTATATAATTTTTCAGTTGGATCTCTTCTGTCAATCTCTGTCTTTAATTGCTTTATTTACTCCATTCTCATTTAAAGTTTTTATTGATTAGTTGGATTAGTTTCTACCATATTTGTAGCAATTTTCTATAAGTTGCATTTATTTTTTTTTCTTTTTCTGTTTATCTGCTTTCTAAGTTTTAATGATTACATTTTATCTCTTAACACATTAATTTCACTTATTTTTTAAAATTTAGTGCCCTAGACTTTATAATACAGATAGTTTAATATATGTACAGTACACATTTTTAACTAATTTAAGTCCACTTTCAAGTAGCACTATGCTGATTAGCCCATAGTATAGATACCTTGTGACAGAGAATTCCCAGTTCCTCCCTCCCATCCATTATGACCTTGTTGTCATTCATTTCACTTAACCATGGGCTGGAGTCACTCGATAGGTTGTTACTATTATCATTTGAACAGTTAATTTTTAGATCAATTAAGAATGAAAAAACAAGACTTTGTTTTACCTTTTTTACCTTTCTGATACTTCTTCATTACTTTATGTAGGTTTGTGTTTTTGGTGTATATAGTTTTCTTTCTCCCTGAAGAAGTTTTCAACTTTTTTTCTTGTGTTGATGATGAATTTCCTCAGTTTTTGTTTAAGAAAGTTTTTATTTCTCCTTTACTTTTGAAAGATAATTTCACTGGGTATTGAGTTTTAGGTTGGTGTCTTTTTTCTTTCAACACTTTATATATTTTAATTTACTCTCTACTTGCATGATTTCTGATGAGAAGTCCGCTGCAGTTCTTAGGTAAGGTGATATATCCCTGGATTTCTTTCAAGATTTTCATGTTGTCTTTAGTTTACAGAAGTTCAAATATGTATGGTTAAGTGTAGTGGTTTTCGTTGTTGGTACTGTTATTTATCCTGCTTGGTGTCTCCTGAGACCACTGATTTGGGGGTTGTTGTCTTTATTTAATTCTGGGAAGTTCATTATTTCTTCAAACATTTTCTCTGCTCTCTTCTCTCTTTACCTTCTGGTATTCTCATTGTATATACACTATGTCTTTTGAAATTGTCCCACATTTTTTAGGTGTTCTATCAAAGTTTGTTGTTCTTGTTCTTTTCTTTTCTCTTTGCATTTGACTCTGGGAAGTTTCTGTTGATCTGTATTCAACTTCCTTGATTCTTTCTTTGGCTGTGTATAGTCTACTGATAAGCCCACCAAAGACATTACTAATTTATGTTATAGTGTTTTTATTCTCACATTTCCTATTGATTCTTTCTTAGTGTTTCCAGCTCCCTACTTACATAACCCATCTACTTTTGCATATTGCTTAGTTTTACATTTGAGCACTTACACTTAACACAGTAGTCATAGTTATTTTAAATTCCTTGTGTGTTAATTCTTACATCTATATTATATCTGAGTCTGGTTCTGATGCTTACTTTGTTTCTTGAAAGCTTTCTTTTTTCCTTCCTCCCCTCCCTTTTTTCCTTCCTTCCTTCCTTTTTCATGTTTTGTAACTTTTTGTTGGAAGCTGTGCATGTTGTATCAAGTAACCTGCACTGAGGCATAAAGGTCACTAGTGTAAGCATTTATGTTAATCTGATTACAAGTTTGTGTTTAATGTTTGCAATTTTGATACAAACAAAACTATATGTAATATGTGTATGAGTTATGAAATATAATAGTATAATCATCAACTATGAGTCCACCACCTGCCATAAATGCTGGAACATTACCAATACTTTCAAAACGATTTCTTACATGCAGGCCTGTTTACCTCCTAGAGATAACTACTCTCCTACATCTGTTCTTTGAAAATGTTTTCTTATGTATATATCCCTAAACAACATAATCTTCAGTATTGTTTGCTGTATGTCATCTTCTAGACTTGCTTTTTTTCCTTTAATAAGTTACAGACACTCTCAGTGCCCAGTGTCTCCCTTTGCAAAATGGAGCTAATAATAGTAATTACCTTAATGTATTTTTATAAGAATTAAATAAGAATATTTGTAAATCACTAGAACAGCACCTGGCATATAGATCATGCTTTTATATACTTGTTAAAGAAAATATACATATATTCATTTTTTGGTGATGTATTTGGACTTCATCCATTTTACTGTTATATAATATTATATTTTACACATAGCATAACTTACTATTCCATTCTCTTGTTGATTGGCATTTGGATAATATCCAGCTTTCTGCTATTATAAATAATATTGATTTGAAAATTTTTATGCATGTATTGTCATATACCCATTTGAGAGTTTCTCTAGGGAATATACCAACAATAGAATGGCAATATCATAGGACTTCAGCATATTCGGCCTGACAAAATTACACTAAAGTGGTTGACATCATATTGTTTACAAACTCCAGGATTAAATTTTCAAATTTTGTTGTGCAACTACTTAAACTATTGATTTAATTTCTTTAATGGTTTGTAGGCCTTCTAGGGTAGGTTTTTGTAAGTTACATTTTTTATGATTTTGCCCAATTCAGCTAATATTTGATAGTTTTTGTCATTGCTAGTCATGCTTTCTTTTTTTACTGTTTTTTTCTATAATTATCCTCCATCATTCATCTTAGTTATTTTCTTTATCAATCTCACCAGAATTTCATCTCCTTCATTAGTCTCTTCAAAGAGCCATCATTTGATTTTGTTTATTGTTTCTATTTATTCTTGTTTTCTATATCATTTGTGTTTGTTTTAGTCTTTTTGTATCTCCTTCCTTCTACTTCCTAAGTATTTATTCTGAAGTGTTTTTCCTACTAGCATCACTATTATTTTTGACTATGTTTATTTTCATTTACCTGAGTATGTGCCAGTTTCTTTTCTCACCACTACTTCTTATATCTCAGACCTTCCCACTGAGGCCATTTTCCTTATTCTTACCATATATCCTTTGAAGGCTCTTTCATGAAAGCCTGCTTGTGGTAAACTTTCTTAGAGTATGGATTTTTGATGTTCATAAATTCTTCAAAACTATCAGTCATTATTGTTTCAAATATTTCCTTTCTTTCTTCTATTCCCTTCACTGAGATTCTGATGAGATTTTATCCTCCTTGCTTCTTATTTTCTCCTTCATAGGTTCTCTTGCTCTTGTTTTTCTGCTGCTTTCTGGGTCAGTCTCTCTTCATCTGTAATCTTCCTATCCAGTGTGTTTTTAATTTCAGTGATTATAAATTTTCTATGTAATTTCTGATTAGATTTTTTCCATTTTATTCTGTCTTTTAAAGATAATCTTATTTGTACTTATTTTATTTTTGCAATCTGATAATTCTAGCACTTGAAGTCCTTGAGGTTTTAAATTCTTTATTTTCCCCTCCAGCTTGATTTTTTTACTTTCTTACTAGTTTCCATGTATGTTTATTGACTTTATAAGAATTGTGAATCCATACTTGATTTACTTTAGTTTGTTTTAATTCTGAGGACCTAACTTTGGCTTGCTTTCTTCCAGAAAGAGCTTCTATTAACTTCTTCAGAAGCTAGGGGACACTTTTGAGTGGGACTTCTTTAGCCCTCTTAGAGGGTCCTGTCTTAATGCTGGTATCTCAAGTTGAGTCCCTCACTTTGTAGCACACCCCAGATGTAGTCCCATAGTTCTGCTATTATTGGCATTTGTCCCCATGGTACACCTGAATTTGCCACTGCTGTTCCCCATTTTAGTTTCAGTTACCTCCCCATCCTTACTTTTATGAGATGCCAGCAATGCTTTTAAAATAAGTTTGTTGCTGTTTCTATGGGGTACAATGTGTCATAGCAGGAAGGCCTTCAGAGTGTCTAGTCCACCAAAACATTAATACAACCATTAAATTTTATTCACTTTACTCACAACACAGTACTTAGACTCTTACTCTGGACTCATTTCCCTTTATTTTATGCTTAATTATATAATTTCCTGAGCAGCAGCTGATTCAATGTGTTAAGGGGGAAGAAGGGTTTCCAGAATTAAGAAAGAGAAAAGAGATATAGCAGCTAAACCTAAACAGTAAGAGAAAACCAAAAACAGGGAAAATGAAAACAAACTCAGAATAAGAACTCAAAATGACTGGGGCTATTTGGTAAAGGGAAAACAACCCCAGGTGCAAATGCACAGACCTGATGGCATGGGTGGGGCTCACATGGGTGGGGCCATACCCTATTATAAGGTGCCCCTTCATCCACTACCCTGGGTTTTCCTGAAATACAAAAGGAGAAAAACAGTATCTGTTGGAATGATGATAGAACATCAAATCAGTGATATGAATTGTGAAACATAGGTCATGATTCTTACTTTCTGGAATTGTTAAAAATCACAACATTTTTATAAAGGTAAAAAGAAAAATCCTAGGTGCCATCTTTTGGAGAGAACAATAGCTCATATCACTCTGGCTTCTCTCCATAGACCTCATTAGTGCCTTGAAGTCTTCATGTGACTATAGAACAGTGCGATCATTCACTGTCCATTTTATGACCCTGAAGAAAGGTCAAATCGTGCTGTGTTTTGGTAAAAGAATAGGAAAGTGTATAATGACTTTTAGAAGAATTTCTTCCCAAGATAGCTGAAACAGAAAATTCTTATTCTTTTTTTCTGGAAAAATGAGAAAAAAAATTTTTTCTGGATGATACTCTTCCATAGGAATTCTCAATAATGATTATATTTTTCACTTTTTTCAACCACCTTTCTGTCTTTGCAGGATTAACACACCACCTTAACATTTAGTGGACTTAAACAACTGGTGTTTTAGTTTACAACTTGCACCAGGATCAGCTGGGAATTTCTGCAGGTCTCAACTGGCTTCACCCCTGCATCTAGATTCAGCTGGAGGTTAATGCCTCACTCACATGGTCTGGTGGTGGGCTGGCTGTTTGTTGAGAGGGTAGACTGTTTGTCTTGTCATCCAGCAGGTTAGCTGATTTGGTTCACATGATGATGGTCTCAGGGTTACCAAGGGCTCTTGAAGCTCAGGCTCAGAACACACATAGCATTGTGGATAAAATGAGAGTTCCTGTGGCCAGGATTCTCACCTGGCCCTGGTTGATTAGCTCACTGCACACCTGTGGGCAATACATGGCTGTTGACTCTATATAAAGAACTCCGCCCAGTGCTCTGTGCACGACACGACATGGTGGTATGGCTGCAAGGCTGCAGGGGAGCAGAGCAGAGGACAGAGGCCCAGAGAACAGCTGTGCGGGACGACTGTGCAGAGGGGCCCAGAGGATGGCTGTGCAGACAGAGGAGCCCAGAGGCAGAGACCGGCTTGCTGCATACAGACTCGCTCTGAGTGAACGGGATTTTAGTGACTGATCTGCCACCTGGAAATAAAGTTGGGTATAACCCTTACACCCCAAGAATGTTTTGCTGTCAATTTCTTTGGTCACATTGAATCTGTAGCAAACTTGCCTGGGGCTGAAACCCATTGGCAAGACAGCATCACATTTAGTCAACACAGGTCACAAGGCCAGCCAGATTGAGGGTTTGGGAAATGGACCTCTCTTTATGGGAGGAGCTACAAAGCACTGTGGCCAGTGTCACAACCTAGCATTGCCTCTTTGATGTATCCGTGCCAGTGAGCCCCCCTACCTGCAGGCTCTTTGGTCTACCATGGGTTCTGTATCAGGACTCCATTGTACTGCTTCTGCCAGTGCATCTCGCTCTTGTAACACTGGATCATGTGGAGCCTTGAGGGGAACTCTGCTGATAGGTCTTGGTGAGTAAGGTGAGGGGGAAGTTCAGACAGCAGGACCCGATTGTAAAACGTAGCTGGCCTTCTGGCTCTTCAAAATTTTCTCTTGATCTGGAAATGCTTTTTTGATTTGGGACCACTGCTCCCTCTGTAGGTTGTAAATGTGTGTGGTTTCAGGGATGAGCCAAGTGGGTGTGTGCTGTGTGTAAGTTCATTCCTCTGAACAGGTGCGGTATGCTGTATGGCATGGGGGCGTGGGGGGCGGGGGGGCTGTGAGAACATAACCTCATCCTGCTTGCGTTCTGCCTCTTGAGATTGCTCTCCCTCCGTTCCCACTCCGGGTAGCACCACATGGTGGGAAATCGCAACTTGTCACGTCTTTGGGTGTGATAGCAAAATCCTGGTTCCTTGAATAGAACAGTTTAATGTTAATTTTTAGTCAAAGAGGAATCGTGTGTGTGTGTGTGCGTGCGCACACACGTGCATGTGTGCAAATCTTTGTCAGCATTAGCAAATGGGTGTTATTACCGAGACTGATTTGAACTAAATCATGCTGCATCTGTGGCAGAAGCAATAGTCACCAAGAGCTTCCAATGTCCTCTTCCCCATCATAAGCTTCATCAGACTGTCATTCCCTTTGCTCGTCACTGGCCTTAAATTTCTTTCCTCTCTCCAGCTGAGATCCAGAGAGATACTCTTAGAATTTCCTCAGGCAAATCCACCCCCACAATGTAACTCTCATTTTTTCTACTTACAGCTAGCAAACTCTGCCCTTGGTCTCTTTATTTCTCTCTTTGTCCTACCACCTTGAATCTCACTTTCCTTTCTCTTTCTCATTCTGTGTACATTGTGACACTTTCTTTCTATAATAACACACTTCTAAATAAACAAACTAGAGAGGAAGATGCAAGAAATAGCAAAATACTAAGAGATATTTTTGACAAATTTTTCTTCCATATCAGAGCATTAAGAATCTAGCTACAGGCCATCCTGTTGGAGATTTACAAAGCAAGTTACATAGATATGATCCCCAGTACTAGAAATGTAACACTTCCAAGGTATGTGTTCCTTGCATGTTTCTTAAATTCAGAGTAGCTTATGGGCATTAAATACTAGATTGAACCATATGAAATTGCTGATGTTCAACTATTGTTGACCTACAAAAGTGACAATTTCGTAGGGTTCAAACTATTTTATGTTATGTGCTGATAAATATTTTATTAATTATTTGTTGAGGCTTTCTTCTACTGAGTCTAGATTAAACCAGGGGCACAAAAGATCACTCCTTTTCTCATTTTGCCTCTACTATTGTAATAGCTTCCTCTGTGGTTTCTTTGCCTCTGACTGTAACTCTGTCTTCCCTCTAATCAAATCACTGCCCTCATTAAAAGCATCAATGGTGCCTCAGGAGAAAAACTAATTCAGCCCAGCATACAAGTCTCTTCCTACATGAGGTCCCAGTCTACTTCTTTAGCCTCATACTCTCTCTCTTTCTCCTGTGTACCTTTGGCTTTACAGTTTGGACACATTTGCCCAAAAACTGAAGAGATGGAGCATACCAAGGCTGTCCCATGTCTGTGAGTTAGTTTGTGGTTACTTTTGCCAAGAATGCTTGTTCTTCACTTGTCTTCTGGAGAAGCCCCTGTATATCCTAGGAGGCCTCACTTTTAACATCACCTGTGTTTCTCCATCCTTCATTGACCCACCCCTTGGTGGGTGGATTAATTGTTCCTTTCCCTGGATCGCCTGGGTTATATGGTACTCTTATAACTGTTACACCATTTTCGCATGGTGTTGCCCATATTTGTGAGTTCTATTCTTTGGTGATTCTGAGTCCTTTGAAGACTGTGCCTGTGTTTTAATCCTCTTTGTATCCCTAGTATTTGCTTGGCCCGTGGAAAATGCCCTATAAATCTTGGTGAAATGGATCCCCTGTCTGCAAAATTCACCAACATTTTCTTTTCCTATTCGGGATGGGAGAAGGAAATTCAGAGGCAAGCAAGTTGCTAATATTAAAGTTAATGAGTTTGCAGACATTGCATTTAAATTTGGGTAGAGAGAAAATATTCAAGGCAATCTTTGTTTTCCCTAAACCTTTTAGTTGTCCCAGCTGTGATTAGTTATTTTAGGAAAGATTAATATACCTTTAATCCCACTAATAGCACATATTTCTTCATTATTTTAAGCACCAGATCTAATGTTGAGACATGCAATAATTTCTATTTAAACATCATTTTGTAACCAACACATTTTTATTTTTTCTACTAGTCAAATTTAACTTAATCCTCACAGTACCTCAAGGGAATGTAGCTGGCCAAGAATATCCCAGGGTTTTTTGTTTGTTTGTTTGTTTTTAGGTGATGAAACTCCTGTTTAGTTCTGAGAGACTGAGATTCTTACATACAAATTCAAATTCAGTTTAGTTTAGAGTGGGCCCAACATGCTAAACCCTGACTCTCAGGACTCTTTTTGCTTCTTTGACTCCTCAAAATCAAGTCTGTTTCAGAGTTGGACGTGTTCAGCCATGGGAGGGGCCTACTCCAGTGACACTGCAGCTGAGTGTCCTCCAGCCCTGCGGAGAGCAGCTAGACGCCCTGGGACTTGGGATGCGGAAGAGCAGGGGTCTGACCCAGTGGGAGGCTACGGCCTGATTCTGCAGCTCTTCCTAAGCTGGGAGAGTGGGGTGGGGGTGTGGGCACACGGCGCGGGAACGGAGCAGTCGCCTCGGGGGGAGTAGCACCAGGACCGTCTGGAGTGCCGCTGCCAGCAGCTCTGAGCTGATGATGCCCTCTTCGCCCCCGCTCAGCAGTAGCTCTGAGGCAGAAAGCAGCAGAACAAGTGTCCCAAAAGGCATCTGTGTGATCGCTCATTTGGTGCAGTGTTTTTCCATTCCACCCAATAGATTTTTCTTAAAGGAGTATAGAAACTACTATATTCGGGCTATGGCTCTAGAGCTATTTAGGGGTGGGGGGCTAGGGCACAGACTGTGTCCCACCCTACCTGGTATTCAGCCTCATTTCTCACTTGCTTGAAGTCATTTGGATTGTCTTTTGCGGAAGGAGGACAGGGGAAAGACAGGGTGTTGGAAGTCATATTGATGGTAGGGCTTCTAAAGCTTGGAGATTTCGACTGATTGACATTTTGGGCTTGCCTGAGGGACCTGGACATCATATAAGACTGTTCATAACTTCCAGGGTCCTAATGTATTTTTTTTTTAATTCACTTAAGCAAAAAATATGTAAGAATTACAGAATCTCAGTCTATAAATTATAATGAACCCAAATTAAATAAATTTATTTTTTATAACTTTAATTATGTCATCTTTCCACTGATCAGGAATTGAATATTGGACCATCAAGACAGACTCAGTCAATTCAGAGCTCCCCCCACCCCGGCTCCATGGAGGCTTCTCGGTTCTCCGGTTCCTATGTAATAGCAGCGTGGTTGGGGTCACGTCTGGTCTTTGGTCTTTGACGCATTTCTCCTGGCATCTACTGAGAAGTTGCTAACTTTGCATTTTCACATGGTCTGGAATAAGAATTCCACTTGGGTCATTCTGTCTCTTTCTCGTGGAAACTGGGAGCCTCTTTAGAACCACCCACCTTTCCCGGGCTACTTCCTCGGGCCTCTTGGGTTCGTGGAAGAATTCCATATGCTTCCCAGAAGGCCCTCCAAGGATGGCACATCTCCAGGGGCTGCTTTAGGACCATCCTTCCTATACCTGTCACACCCATTTCTACCCTGAAGCCTCTGCCTCATGCAGACACGGGGGTCTGTGGTACCTCAGTGCTTTCCTGGACCCTGCCTGGCTTATAAAGTACAGGTCTTCACTGTCTTAGATTCTCAAACTTTTCTTCAATTTCTAACCTCTCCTTCACTAAAATTTGGTGTAGGGTACAGAACAGGGCTTTTTCTTAGAGAAGTCTTGGTACCTGAGTTCATTACTTCCCCTTTTTGATTATCTTCCCTCACCCCCACTGAGGGACTCTTCACCGAGGAGGTAGGTAGGTAGAATGGTCTGGTTGTTCATTTGTTCTCCCCAAGCCTGTATTTATATGGGAAAAATTTAGTCTCAGAGTCTTTCGAAACTTTGGCTTTTGATCAAAAGTCAAAATTTTGGAACATAAAGCGTTTTTTTTCTCAAATAATTGTCTCTTGCAATCATTTCAAAACAGTGTTTTGAGTCTCAAAATCTATACTGTCCTTTAGTATTTCTGTTGTAATAATCTTCCACTGAGGCAAATGGATTATTTCTACTAACTGGGGGAGGGAAGGGCAATAAGGTCATGTTGGTGAGGAGGAATGGACCACAGTTAATATATTAAATTGTTATCTTGCCACACTTATTCAGTTCTTTCTATGTGTTTATGATAGATGCCAGGAAAATCACTCTTCTAGATTATACTTCTGAGGTGATCTAGCAAGCATTGTACACTGTTTTAGCAATCTCAGAGAGCAAGATCATGGAGGGTCAGGTCTCACAAGAGTATTGAGTCTCTGTTTCAAGCTATAGAATGTAGGTATTGCTTCTTCAGATGAGTTTTACACTGCTTTGGACCCTCTAACTTGTTCTCAAAGAAGGCACCAGAAAAAGCTAAGGTCTACCCTCAAGATGAGCTAGTACTATCTCACCCATCACTAGGGCTTCATCAGACTATGAACTGAATCCTATCAGTGGGATGGGTGTTTAGGCCACTACTTCTAGTTTCTCTTCATCTTAGTAAATATATAGTTCTCCAAAATTTACATTAAAAGAGATTGACCATTAGGGAGAATTTGGAAAAGCCATTTCCCATATGCATTTGTTTTGCCCTCTGTGACAGGAAGTAATGAGAAGGAAGGTGGGGATTGGAACAGATGACCAGGGAAGACTAAACAGAATGACAGGAGAGCAGGGCCGAGGATGGAATACCAGCACCAATAATATTTAAAAGGAAGGAAGATCCGTAAGGGCCCATGAGGTGAATCCAGAAATGGAGAAAGTTGCCAGAAAGTCAAAGGACTTTTTCAAGGAGGAGGAAGTGACCAACAGTGTCAAATGCCTCAGACAAGTCAAGCGAGAAGACTGCAGGGTTTCTTATTGGCCTTAAGAAGGGCAGTTCAGCAGAATGGTGATGTTGGGGGCAGAACTGTTGAGGAGGGAATGGCAGGAAAATGAATGATGAGTGTAAGTCAGCATCTCCTGAAGCATGTTCTGTACGATAATTGTCCCAAGCGATATGCCTTTAAAAGAGTGCTTCTCTCTGGTTTTGAAGATCTTTGGTGGTAGAAAATACTGAAATGGTGGCTATTTTTCAGAATTCTTAAGAGACCTCCATCACTGGGACCTCCTAAATGTTCCCGACATGAGGACATGGACGGTCATCTCTCTCAGCCTTGATGATAAATCTGACTTCTGATAATCCATCCCATATTGATTCTTTATTGTGATCATTCCTTTATCCCAAGTTGAGAGTGAACTTTTGAATAAGGTCTCAAGTTCAGCCTCATTCCACAGTGCCCATGTGGTCTATGAAAAACATACATCTTTCTCTGCTGACAGTGGCTTCCAATGGAGAACTCTTTCTTTGCTCTGTGGTCAGGGAAAGATCTGCTAGCCTTCAGGCTTTTGCAGGAAAAATCTATACGGGGTTAGGGCTGTAGTCAAATGGCTTGAGCCATCAGGACTTCAGTTTCGGGAGAAGACTGAGTGCTTGAAGCAGACTCCCAGTCAAATCGATTAGGTTTCGTGACAGATATGTGCATGTGTGTATAAACCTTAATTAAATTGTTAACGTGACAAGAGTGTGTGTATGTGTATAACTCAATCAAATTATTAATGAAGACGTTTATGGTGCAATATCTTTTGATGTTCCTTTTTATTCCCAATTGGCCAAATAATTTATCCCAGCCATATACAAAAGATGCTGGCTTTTGTGGTCATGTTTCCATAGTCAGAGAAGTCTCAGCCTACAATTTAGATATAAACTGTGATGTTGGTGGCTGTCCGTAGTAATTGGGTGGCATATTCTCCATCTTTGGATTTTGAGGAACCCCAGTATTAATTATGACATTTATTTGCTTGTTGTTACTGTGCCCTAAAGATTCCACTTCTCTAAAGTCATCACAATGTGAAACGTCTATCTCAAATCACAATGGAGGAACACAAATCTTATAAGAAATGTGTGCTATGAGAGTTCATAACATTTTTTTTCAGTCCAGATGCTCCCCAAAGTATGCCTTTCATTGCCCACTGAGCATTTGAAAAGTATTTTGTTTTATCATCACACACTAACCCCAGTTTAGCTACTCTTTTTAGAAGTCTGACATCTTCATATCCCCACTTTTAGATCAAATTTATGTATGTATATTCACCTGCCTGTACTTCTGTTCTCTGTTTCAAGTTTCCAGAGGGTTTTCTGGGTTCAGGAGTTTAAAAGTGTGGGAGAGTATGGTTCACCTGTGCCTCCAGTGTAGTGTTTCCTCCTGCAGAGTTCCTGCCTGCTTGGCAACTCCTCTCCTTGTTCCCCAGCAGCCTGTACATACCACGGTGGAAGCTCTTCTGACCCTGAGCCTTGTCATCTGCTGATATACATGCACACCCCTCACCTTGACTATAAGCTTCATGAGGACAGTGAGTTCATCCTATTAATTTTTGCATTCCCTGCATCAAGCAGAATCCCTGACACATAGTAGGTGTTCACTGTATGCTTACCAGATGACTGGGTTTCACTTTGGTGGCCCTGTGTCAGGGCTTAGATTGGGAATGCTCCCAGAGCTAAGGGCCTCCTGGGGTTTTCACTTCCGTATTATTGCAGAGAAAGAGTGCCATGTTTGCATAGGGGATTGTGTTTAAGAAGGGAGCAAGGAATTTTACTACACTGATGGACAGTGACTGCAATGGGGGGGGGACTCGATAATAAGGGTGAATGTAGAAACTGCATTGGTTTTCTTGTGAAACCTTCATAAGATTGTATATCAATGATACCTTAATATATATATATATATAAAGAAGGGAGCAAGGAGAGAATTCAAGAGCAAAGAGAATAAGACTCCTTGGCCCTCTTTATAAATTGAATTGAGAGGGACATGAACTTTCTCCCTACTTTGAACTCTCTTTGCACTTGCTGCCTGTACCACTCATTTGAGTACTTAATTAGCACATTGTCTTAAATTAAAGTCGCCCAGGATCATAGAGGGGTCTAATCTGCATAGTTACCTCAGGAATTCTGTGATGCCATGGCAGGTTATATGGGGTTCTGTGTTCACAAAGTCTCCTAAGTCACTGGGAAGAACTGTGGTGGGACCTTTGGAGAACCCTGGGAAAGAAGGTAAGGGCAAAGCCAGCTCTCTGCTCCCCTGGGAAGGTGTCCTATCCTAGGAAGTCAGAACATTTATCCTGATGTGGAAAACATCAGAGGACTGTGCTGGACCTCAGATGCCAGGGTGCGGAGCAAGGTTTTTGGTGGACTCCTCTGGGATTTCACCAACTCTTGTCTGCCCTGCTCATCTAGGAGACCAGTGGAGTTGCAAACATTTAGTGATTGGACCAGACCATGAGAGGTATTCTCCTGGGTGGGAAAAAAATTCCCCTTTTCACTTGGGGAAAGAGGCACAGGCACCCTCAGCAGAAATGGATGGAGCAAGACCATAGTAGGGAGAGGCTGTGGGGTGGATGATGCCGATGGGGCCCAGGGCCTTAGAAAAGGGAGGCTGAAGCCTGGAGACCATCATTTCCTTCTACTTCTTTCATGAAGTTGCTCTGACACACAGAGGGAGGTGGACACCATTCTGCCCTTTGTAGCCCAAAGGCCCCCCCATGTTCGTGCATCTAGAGCCAAGGGAAAATTTTGGTGTAGGCTTGAGTCAGCTCTCTCAGGCTGAAATTAAGATGACATTTCTTACTTAATCAAGTCCTTTAAGAAGTCCATAAACCATAAAATACTGAGCAAAAAATGTATTTTAGTGAAGTCATCAGGGTCCAGATTCCAAGCCTCAGCTTTGATCCGTTGTTTTGTTCATGTGATTATCATCATTGTCTCCCTCAGGCTTCCTCTGAACAAGTGACTCCACCACCTGAATTTTTAAAAACCCCAATACAACTGGTATATATTAAAACAGTTGTCTCTTTTAACCAACACATATAATTAAACATACAAAACACTCCCTCACACCGGTTTGCCAAGACAGTTGCGTGATGCAAATTATTGCCCAGCACATCCTCTATTTCCCTCCATAAGCTTTTTCTGATTGTGTTGCCCAGTGCTACATTTTCTCTCTCCTTTTGCTTCCCACAGCCGTGTTAGGAAGCTGGGCATGTATAATTTTCAGATGATCTGCTGCTTTTGATGATCTGCACCATGGCTTTCCAACATCCGCATATATATATATATATATATATATATATATACAAGCATTGATGTTGTGTTTGTCCATTGTGCATCCTCAGTCAAGTGTTCAAAGGGCAAAGGTGCTCTTATCTGTCGAGTGTCTAGAGTGGTGCTGAGCAAAATGTGGGTACCTCATACATGCTACTTGGGTGCCGGACTGAACACCAGATGGCAGCTTTTTGATTTGGCTCCTTTCAGGTCCATTAAGTCACAGGTCACATCCACTGGGATTTAGATCCCATTTATAATCCACATTCTTCTGATCTTGGTGTGAAGAATGTGCTGAAACAGCTCTTGACTATGATGTGCCTTAATATTAGAAATATCTCCCACAGCGGACAGAGACGGAGCTGAGCTAGGATTTTCCATCCCAGGCACTGGGACAATGCAAGTATTAGTCAGGTTTCCCCTCTTACCTGCAATCGTCATGCCTCGAGTTCCCAACTAGAGTGTCATTCTTTTTATTTCTTTTTCTTTCTGGAATGTGCTGGCTTTTAAATGTGAATTCCTCTAGATAGGTTACATAGTAAATAATTATTAGCCCCTTAATATAAATAAGCTTAAGTACCAAATTCAAATGGAATTTTTGAGATGGGAACTTAGGTAGAGGTTAAAAGTTTGCGTAAATATCTATGGCCACAGGATCCATTCTACGTAAGGTGGAAACCAAGAGAAATTAAGGCCACTTGGTGTGGAAGGTCTTTAAGGATGAACATAGCCCACACTTTAAAGGTTAGTCAGTATGTGTGGGGAAGGGGGAAGTTAGTAGGCTCCAACTTCAAAAATAAAAACGGTACAGAAATAAAAGGTAGTTTTTAGTTATCATCTTAAGGGGAACCATTACTATAACCTAGAGACTGATGATACAGAAACTTTGAGGGGTTCCTTAGGATCTGTAACTTCACTGTATTTATTGTCACTGTTAGTTTTCTAGCTGTTTTTTTTTCCCCTGGAGTTATTAAAAATAAATCCTTAAAGCCAAAAGGGCCTTTATGGTTATCTTGGGAAAAACGGGGAGGAAAGAGCTGAGCAGAGGGATTCCCACACCACTGCCAGATCTTTGAGAGAAAAACCACATATATGGTCCATAAAAATGAAAAGAATAGGGGAGCAGAAGAAGCAGGCATGAGCCTAATAACTATAGAAGGCTTGTTTGGCAGCAGAAGCCAAAGCTTGGTATATTCACCAGAGGCTACAACCAAGCCATGTTGGTGAGATGGTACTGAAGTGAACAACAGGGAGTCTAGGCTGGCAGAAAGGGCAGGAAAGGGAATCCAGGCTGCCAGGAACTAGGGGAGGTATCACTTCCCATGTTGGTCTGTTTAAGACTGGCCTCCCACAAAGCTCAAAGGAGTAACCTTCTCTGAGGTTCAGGGGCCTCCAAAGTGGAAAGACAGCACTTGGTTTCAATTCCAGGCATGCACTTTTCTTCTTGAAGTGAGTTTAGATCATGTTTCAGCAAGTGTCTTCCTGCAGAGAAAGGTCTTCATGTTAAAAATAAAGTTCACTGGAGACATACTTGGTATTTCCAGTGGCATTTCTATCTGTCCAGCCCGGGAAGGTCTCAGCTCCATTGTCCCTCCCTGGGTCCCCTTACTCCCTCATGCAATTCAAGTTGCTGGGTTTAAACTATAAAGTTTTAACAGTGCGGAGCCTAATTGTTTCTGAGGTCATCCCCGATGCTATGCATTCCCAGCTGGATGGAACCACATTGCCAGTGCTGATTTGAACTTGAGAAGAATAGAGCCACCATGTTTTTGATGTGGGGTTAAAGAATGCTGGGGACAGTGAAGAGGTAATCTTTCAACACCCTTTTGTTTCCAGTGTGTTCAAATTCCTGCTGTGCTGCAAACACATTCCGTGTTCTTAGGCAGTGAGGTCAGAAGCCTGGTATCTCAATTCATCTGCTTCTCTATAGGATTCATGATGAGGTTTCTTTAAAAAAAAACTTCTGAACAGAGTGAAACTATGGTTTGGTTGCGTCCAATCAAACTTACATGAAGCTGATTGGATAAGCACTTTTCATTTATCTGTTGGTTGGCATGAATATTCTGTGACAACTTTTGATAAATATCATCCCCTTTTAACCTGGGTCGGGTAGGTACTTCAGACTTCTATGTTGCAATAAAATGGTAGCCAATAACAACTTTAAATAGACATGCTTTCTAAAATTTGCAATGGACTTTGGATTTTTATAAAATATGATATATTAACAGAGACTATAAAAATAAATATGAGTGCAATAATGCCATTCATAGAAGAAATGACATCTTTGAAAACTGGCTACCACAACATTCCACCTTGTTTCTTCCCTGCTTTCTTCTTTCTTACTTCTTTCACGAGTCATCCCTGTGAACATAGTTTATAGATGGCCACCCCTGGTTGATGGAGGGCACATTTGAATACATTATAGACCCCATGAAGGATACAAATGCTCAATGGCTCCACCCCTAGGGCTGACAACTGAAACCTTGTAAGATCTATCTACACCAGCAGCAAATTACATGGAGAGGCAGAGTTATCCAATAAATCCTGCCTGATACAAAGCGGGCTCTATGTGAGAGAGAGTGGGGGAGCCCGTGGAGGGGTTGGGAGACAGTCACGCCAATTTAGCAGAGGTGGTTCCATGGCAGAGTTGATGAAGATGCTCTCAGAAGTAATTGTCGCTGTTGCTTTTGAACTCCCCGGAAAAATACCTGAAGCACCAAGAGAAATGAATTTTCCCTCAAGTCACTAAGTGAACATGCCCTCCAAATGATGACGTTCTTCCTTACAGTGGGAGAGAGAGAGAAAGGGAAAGAACAGGAAAAAAGGGAGGGGTTTTGCTCTCTCCTGCTTGGAATTTGGAATAGCGACGCCCACAGGTAGGAAAGGACAATAACTGGGTGCAGGGGATGGACACCAGAACGGACTGATGGGCTGGTATCTGGAGCCATCTCATTCTAATTTTCTACATGAGTGAGAACACAGCCCAGCTCCATCAATCGTAGTCAAAACTACCTCCCCATGCCACCTGTAGGGGCTTCCTGCCTCTTTCACCTCCTCTCTCCTGGTCTTACCCCTATGTGAAAAACAGGTATATTATGTGTGACTAGCAATTTGACCTGTTACTTTGATGCTATATAATTAATTTTTTTGTTGTAGTAGTAGTTTCATCAAACTAGTCCTGCATTGTAGCGCATCTGGATATGACTACTTCTTTCTCTTGGATTTTAACCCAGAATTCTTGCAGACTCACTTAGGAAACATGCATTGAGCAAGAACTATATTCATGCCTGTGAATCCTCCTTCCTGAGGACTAAGTGGTCAGTTGCTTAAAATGCCACCTCCTCTTGGAGATACCTGCATTTTCAAAGAATTTGAGGACTGAAGTTACAGATGGGAAGTTACTACCATCTGAGAGAAGAAAGGCTTCCAGGGGTGATTTTGGCTGGGGAGGGTATTTGATGTCAGGACTTGCCCTCATTTGTGGTAGTGGCAGGAGGAGGGGAGATAAGTGGTCTCCTTCCTTCAGCAAGGTGACCTCTGCCTGCTCCCGAGGGGAGGAGCCGGGGAATGATGAGCCTGTACCGTGGCAGGGAAAGCAAATTACTTGTCTTAAGATGGACTGTTTGGGGTTTTTCTTTTTAAATCATTGTTTCATTAGTACATCGCTGTCTGTCTACTCGATCTTATATTTCAGTTTTTGGCAGGTCAATCAGGAGGCCGTGGCTGAATCATCTATTGTCCATGCGACACTGGCCACGCTCAGACGCAGTGCTGTGTGTGAGAGCTCTTTGGCAACGCCAGTTACTTTCTGCCCGGGTTGTCATATCCCAGAGCCCTGCAGCTGCTGGTTACCATGAACGCCTCCTTTGGTTTTGTTCTCAGAATGTCACAGTGACCAGCTTTGCAGGTGGCATCCTGCAGTAGATGCTGGCACAGATTTTCAACGATTATGCTGCCTGTACTGATTTATTCTGTTATTTGTTGCCAATGATAGTCATTTTGATCGTCCTTTCCCCACGTGTTGGACCCCTGAATCACTGAGGCTTAATAATCGAGAAAGAAGCACCTCTAAGGCTAATCCTAGGATTTCTAGGTTTTTTTGGACTCAAATTCTGCCATGAGCAGCCTAGGCCCTTGTTGAGTCTTTCCTCACTCTATCTCTGGGCTCTTGTCTCCTCTCCGCACATCTCGGCTTCATGCCCAACACAGACATGATTTGCTAATCCTTCTTCTTTGTTGAATCTGCTGGTTGTGAAAATCAGGTGGATCCCATGGGTGTCGGATCTTGGGTTGCAACACAACAGGAACCAGCAAACTCTGAGCAGCCCCATGGTCCTTACCTTTCTTGCCGCAGTTCAACAGGAACAAGCTGATTTCATGTTGAAATAAATGAGTTTTGCGAGTGCTGCAAATAGCCTTTGTTGTCTGTCATTGGGGATATGAGTGTGGGATGAAGCTGAGAAGGACTTGTTTAGATTTGGGGGGATCTTGATGCACTGTAAGGAGTAAATGTGATTTCCTAGCAGAAATAGCCCAACAAAATGAGTTCTTCAAAAGTCTAGAAAACTCTCTAGAGCCATGTAGAAAGGCTGTTACTTCTGTGTCAGGGAGTGGAACAGTGAGGAGGCAATGGGCAGACAAGCAGAATAAGAGATACACACTGACATTTAACAGTTACACGGAAAGATACTGTGTGCAGTTCTCATAGCACCCAAAGATGATGCCTACAGCCAACCTTCACTGGGCACTTATTTAGTACCAGGCGATGTTCTAAGTATTATTCATGCTTTGTTTCATTTAATACTCATAGCCATGCTGCAGTGAAATACCAGCAGTATCTCCGTTTAAAGAAGTGAAGTCCCTTATCTAAGGGACACAGATAGTGAGTGTTGAAACCAAACTTTGAATCCAGACAGCCTGTTTCCAACTTTCACTTTCAACCTATGCTGACTCCATTTAATATCAATACTTCTCTGTCAGTGCCTTTCACATGCAGTATGCTCAATGCTGGAAGACATAGTTGTTCAAGAAAAAAATAAATCCAGTTAAATCTTATCAGAGGAGGGAGGGAAGGATACAGGATGCTGTCAGCAGTGACTGTGTCTCCCGAGGACTATAGTCTCAACTGGGTGGGATGCTCAGGGTGGGGATTTTGCACAGAACTGTGGAAAGGATCAAGATGTTCCCTCCAGGTCCCAAAGGGTCAAAATCTCAAAGTTAGGACACAGCTTCTCCACTCTAGCCACTCCAACCCTTTACTGTCATTCCTTAGCCACACCATGCATAGTCATGCTCCACACACTGGCTCTTGTCTCTGTTGCTTGGAATGCACTCTTCTTTTTGTCGACAGGGAAAACGCCTAATCGTTGTTAAAGGATCACAACTTCCCTGTGATTTTCTTTGACCCTCTCTTCACCCTTTTGATTTAGAAATAGCTATCTTGTCACATTTCAGTTTCTATAATTGTTTATATCCACCTTTACCAATTTGCAATGTAACTGTTTGTTGACCAGCTGCTTTCATCACTCAACAGTGAGCTCTTTGCAGGCAGTCATGTTTCATTGACCTTTGTATGCATACCACAAAGCATATCCATACTATCAAGCACAGCGCTAGATGCATTATGGGTGCTCATTAATACACATGGCACTAGGTTGGCTTTCCTCTTTGCTGTACCTTTTCCTAGTGTTCTAAAAGCTCAGGGCCAGAATAGTTGCAGGGAAGGTGTTACCTGCACCTCTGGCAGTTAACTGTCCATCAGCCACTTGCTCCATGGCAAGGTCAACTTGACTTAAAGGTATGGAGTTGAGTAGCCAAGAGACACATAAAAAGATGCCCAACAGCACTAAATAAAACCACAGTGAGATACCACCTCACATGTGCAAGAATGGCTATCATCAGGAAGGCAAGAGAGAAGTGTTGGCAGGGATGTGAAGAAAAGGGAACCCCTATGCACTGTGGGTGGGAATGTAAATTGGGCCAACTACTATGGAAAATAATGTGGAGGATCCTCAAAAAATTAATAATAGATCTACCATATGATCCAGCTGTTCCACTTCTGAGTATATACCCAAAGGAAATGAAAACAGGATTTCAGTGAGATATATGCACACCCACGTTTATCACAGTATTATTCACAATAGCCAAGATATGGAAATAACCCAAATGCCCATCAACAGACGAATGGATTAAAAAAACGTGTGATACATATACACAATAGAATATTATTCAGTCACAAGAAAGGAAGATATCCTGCTATTTGTGACACACAGATTGACCTGGAACAGATTATGCTAAGTGAGATAGATTAGACAATGACAAGTACTGTATGATATCACTTATATATGGGATCTAAAAAAGTCAGACCTGTAAAAACACAGTAAAATGGTCGTTACCAGGGGGTGGGGGAGGGGATAAACTTATGGTGTTTATGGGTACGAACTTGTAATAAGTAGCATGTAAGCCACAGAAATCTAATGTGTAGTATGATGAGTATAGACAATAATATTGTACAACAGTGATATGATATAAATACTGCTTCAATGGCAATCATATTACAACAATCATATTACAATATACAAATGTATCAAAGTAATGTGCTATACACCTTAAATTTACAAAACATAACACACCAACTTTATCAGATTAGGAAAATAAAGGTACAGGATTGAGGAAAAAATATGTCATGAACTCGATCAAATGATTTTCTTAACCAATGTCAGCCCATTGAACTGTCCTTTCAATTTTAACAGTTCCATCAGCCAAACAGCCTACTCAGCTTTTCAGAGGCCTATGACTTGATCTGAAAATGTTGGCAGCATTTAGGCCTCCAATCTGACTTTAAGCCTGTCATGGGATAATGCGTTTTCTTTGGATTAGGTGATGCATCTTGGTTGTATTGGAGGAACATCAGTTATGTCTAGGTCTTGGCTAGTGTCAGCCAGAATTGGGAGTGTGCCAGCTTTCATTGCATTGCTAACAGACTCCTTAATTAACCTGCTAAGTCTAGCGCAGGCTTCTCTGTTGTTTTAGAAAAGAGATGCATAATATGTACACTTTTTCTTCCACTTCACTTTTTTAGAATTTGTTCAGGTTATCAGATAGTCACATTCTCTTGGGTTATGCACTCAACCTTTTCAACGGTAGTGAGGATTTGAGAAACATTCAGTGAGGCTTGGTTTCTTTTGACAAGACTTGCCGGTAGCATTTACCCCTTGATAATTGAGTTCTTCTTTCCTCTGTATTTAAATACATCAACTCACTTAATGTAAAGTGTCTCCTTTCCTTGTAAGGTCTCCATTCTGATAAACTGCTATTTGTAAAATAAAAGGCTAGAGAAGCCACTTTGGGGAGTTTTCCTTTTCCAGAGGTCTGTGCAGTAGAAATGGAGGCTATGCCTTTCCATGCTTTGTAGCCTATGCATATGCATGCCTCCTGGTTGTCATGCCTGAAATAAATTTGCTACCTCTGTTTTTACTTCATGCTTTGCACATAGTGCCCCAAATTGCTACTCCTCAGGAGGCCAAACCAAGGACATTGTGTTCCATTTTCGTGATGAAATGCAGATTTCCCATTGAACCTAATCAACCTTCATTTCAAAAGGTTGACAAGGCAGATACTTAAAGAATTCAGTTGGTTAAATTTATGGTACTGAAAAGAGTCCATTCCAAGAATATTCTGTGATTCTACAGCTATAGAATTTTTATTTGATTGTGAATTAAATTACATTTTGATTCACTGCAAGTCCTTGCTTCTCAATTTTGTGTCCCTCAAAGAGAGACAGACTTGTTGACAGTCATGTTGGTCTCTATAACATTGTCCCAGTTTGAAAAGATATGCAGTCTTGTTGTCATGCTTCCATCAGATGATTTATAAACCAATTGCTAGATCTGAGAATTTTTCATGAGAGTGCATGATCTTTGTAGTCAGGAAGGAGAACTAACATACTTTGAGTTACTAACTGTGTGCCAGGGAGTGTGCTAGATTTTAACATGTGCTAAATCATTTTCTAGCAGCTCTGGGTGGGTACTATTGTCCTCATTTCACAGATGAAGGTTTCTGGACTCAGAGGGGCTTTAAGCCTAAAACACAGATTGTAAGCAGAATGATTAACGTTCAAACCTAGGCTTGCCTTTCTCCAAAGCAGTTGCTTTTTCTTCATTCTACCAAACTCTACCTTGAAATTCCTTCTTAGTGTGGGTAGGCCATCAGCGCTTGGAGTATCACAGGAAACAAAACCTGCCTGCTTACCCTCAAAGTGACCTCAGAATCCCTCTCAACATAGATAGCATCTCAGTTGCCACAACCAAGCAATTAGTGTAAAAATGTGCATTGAGAGTTATTTGCCATCCCTGGCTCTGAAATTATCTCCAAAGCCTGCAAGTGTTGATTTTATTGCTAGACCATAAGTATCATAACCTTTACCCACTCTACTGGCAAAGGAGTTCTTAAGAAGAGGGAATGCTAATGCAGAGATCTAAGGTATGAAGCCCCATTGACCTGTAGAAGCAAGGTGGGTGTCAGCAGGAGGCATTGGTGACATAAACAACTGACACATACAAAAAATCATCTTGTTTGTCGTTCAGCCAGTTTTGAGTTCCTTCTGGTAAAAGTTTCATTAACTTTGGAACTATCCCAAAAGTATATATCAACCAGATTTCTCTCCCAGTCTAATTCACTGTTTCAGGTTAAACATGATATATAATAGTGTACCTGAATGATTCATACATGATTACATGCTTCTTCTCACATAGTTTGCCCATGATTCTTAACATCATTATTTGGTAACCTACCCAGGATCCATTTTCTCTTTGCTAGACCACATCAGCATCCCCTGCTTACCTCTCCTTCTAGCAACTTGAGCATCCTTCTCATACATCCTGTGCATCAGGCCTTCACTAGCATGGAAGATTTGTCCAGGAGGCAGGAGATCATGGCATATGGGTGGCATATATAACCTGAGTTCCAATGTCAAACAGCACGGCTTGTAGATAACATGAATAGTAAAAGTATACGTGTCTTTCTCCTTCACACACACAGTTTTAGAACATTTGACAAACTATTTCTGTCTACCAGGAAGGTTTATTTTCTATCTGTAACTCAGGCTGCTTCGATGCAGGGTTCATACTGTCAACAGCAAGGCCTTGGGTTTCCTGAAGACTACAACAGACTTGGCTATACAAGGTTGAGGGTACAGCCCAGGATTGACATGGCTGAGAAAGGAATTTGAGGTACAGTTGTGTTCTAATAGGGGCATTTATGAAGTTTGCAGTGGTAAGGTATCATAAAACTCTTTCTCTATCACTTGGTGATGTCAGCCCCTATTTTAGTGTGATTGGATTCCTTTGGTGGAATTTGAAGAGAAACTAAGTTCTACTTGGAGGATAAGGCAAAAACAGAGAGAGTAGGTTTGTGTGAAGGAGCTGTAGGGATTGGGGTGGGTGTGGGAGGCTCAAACTATCTAAGAGAGATATTTTAGAGTGATGTGGGATTATTTGAGTCAAGGTATTCTACCCTATTGAGTACAGTTTTTCCCAACCTAGGGCTCCTTGTCTGAAGCACAGAACCCAGACAATGACTTGAACTATTTTTTCTATTTTCTCAAGGTTGGTATGACTAGTATTATTGTAGATGCCCCAGGAAGGGGTCAAGTTATCAAATCTTTCGTTCAAGAGTTGACAAACCACAACTGGAGGCCAGATCCAGCCCCCTGCCTGTTTTTATAAACAAAGCTTTATTGCAGCATAAACACTCACATTTTGTTTATGTATTATATATAGCAGCTTTCATGCTCTAATCATAGAATCAAGTAGTTGGAACAGAGAATGTATGGCCTACTCTTTTGTATTCTTTATGAGATGGTCAGTCAGGTGCTGCCTGCCTCAAGAGAAGACAGAGTTGAAGGTCAGGAAAACAAAGTTTATAATGCAGGTCCCAGAGATAGGAGGCACAGCTCACCCACAGGGCTACACAGGGAAGACACCAGAGTGGTCAGGAGGCAGAAGACAGGAGCGGGAGAAGTGCTCGCTTACTACCTTTATTGGGGTTTTTTCTGGAAAGGCAAAGCAGAGCAGTTTCGGATTGGCTAGTCTTGATAATTTGATCAGGATTTGGGCTGTTGGGGTGGTCTCTGGTTGCCTGGTACCTGGCTCTGGGATAAGTAAGGCAGAGGCATATTGTCTCCCTGGGTGCCAGATAGACGAGGTCTCGCTCTGGAGGGCTTAGTTTATACTTCAAGTCATGCTCTATGCTGGTCCTTTGGCTTTCTCTAAGAATTGGCCATTTCAGGGAGGGGCAGTCTCTCCCTAGCCAGAATATTTTTTTTTTTTAAGATGTCAAAACATCATAAAATGCAGAAAATTAAAAATATGTACAATACATCCACAAAGCCCAAAATATTTTCTATCTGGTCCTTTAATAAGGTTTGTCAATGCCTGCTTTAGGGCAGTAAATCTTCATTGGGTCTTAATTTTTTAGTGACCCTTGGTTGAGAAAGGCTGACCTATTATATCTAGTAGCATCTTAGATTTAAGTGGCAAC
This sequence comes from Smutsia gigantea, assembly GCA_032199065.1. NCBI lineage: Eukaryota > Metazoa > Chordata > Mammalia > Pholidota > Manidae > Smutsia > Smutsia gigantea. The sequence continues at coordinate 700,341 of JAVSCE010004722.1, read as the reverse complement.
TCAAAATTGAGCCAGGAATGTTCCTCACCAAGAGGGCCAAACTCTCAGATACACACTACCAGGGAGCAGTGACTAGCTGGACTGGTGATGCTGGCCTGGCCAAAGACTGTAGTTGAGATGTAGTCCTATCTGGAAGAATCTAGACTAAAGAGAGGGAAGCATCATGGTTGCAACTTTGCCACAATGTCAGTCCGTTTAGGTCATGACCTATGAATTTAAACCCAGCTGGGGAAGTATTCTGTTCAAGGAGTCTGTCATGGCCTCGGATTTAACAGAGCTGAGGGGAAAGTCAAATATACATGCAATCCTCTTTCTCAGAAAGACAGGGTTCTCCTAAATAAAGACATGAGCTGTGGTGGCAGCCCCAAGCATCCATTTTCTTTAAGACTCCTCTTAACTCATCCTGCACGTATAAAACTTCTTATTTTGCCTTTTCCCATTGGAGCCTTTGCGCCTGGCACCTGAGACCAACTTGAGTGTGAGCTCTGTTTAGAGATACAACCCTGTTGAGGTTTCATGGGCAGATGTTTATCAGTCCTGTGTCACCATGGCCCCGCATGGCCTTTTCCTGTGGTGCTGTGTAATCCTAAGCAACCTGTCTTTTAAGAAGATTTTCACCCTTGCCTTAACATCCCTTTAAGCTAGAGCATTACCCTTGGAAAACTCCTAAACAGAAGTTGCAGTTGACATTTCTGAAGTCTGTGCCCCTAAGCACATCTGCCATGTAATTCCTGTTTTCCCTCTGCCTTTAGATGTTACGAGCCTTAGGTAACATTTCTTTCCATTGTAATTTTTTTCTGCAGTCATGGGATCGGCCTATAGCACTTCATTTTCCTTGCTAGTTCCCCTGTGCCTTTTAGAAAGGCTTAGCTGAGGTTCTGACAGTTTAACTTTCTTCTTTAGCCATTTCCTTTCTTTCTCTACCACGTGGAGATCTGGCTGTATTTACTGGGCCAAGTGCTCTCTTTCCTCTCTTTTTTGATTTCTCGCATAGGCAGGAATGATACTCAAATATTCAACCCTCATCAAAGCACCGAAACCAACCAATCAAGAGATGCTGACTGTAAAGAGGGCACATGGGAGCTGATTTCTAGAATGCACCTTCACTTCTTTTCTCCTAGTCGTTTTTAAATTTAAGCTGAAGTATCACTTCTATGAAGACTTCTCTGACTCCCCTGCAGAGTCTTTCCTCTGTACTTTGTTCATTTATTTCATTACACTTGTATGATAATTTTTTCCTTCTTCTAAAATACTAGGACATAATCTTAGAGTAGGATACCTTTATTCTTCTTTATGTTTCCAAGACTTAGGACAGTGCCTGTTGCATAGCTGGAACTTCATAATATTTGATTAATGCTAGAATGCAGCATTGTTTTCTAAGACTCATAAAGTTCACACAAAAAGTTAAGTGTCATGGAAAACTAAAGTCATTGGATGTAGTGTTCCATTTGAAAGCTGTTGCTCCTTTAGTCTGACCAAGAGTTGAACAAACTAAAGGTAGTTATGCCACCATTGAGATGAAGCCTTTCATTTTCTTGTCCCCCTCTAATGGCCCAAAAATGTATTTTAAATATTACAGTTCTGGTTATAATGGTAGATAGATGCAGAATAGTGTCTTGCTTTGGTGGTCCAATGGCCAGTCCTTAGTCTAACTGGCCAGTACACCCATTCTTCTATGGCCTAATAAGCCCAGAATTTGAAGTTAGAAAGTCTGGGTTTCCACTCTTGGCTGTGCCAAGGTAACATCTCTGTGTCCTTAGACAAGTCATTTAATTTTGGTGAGCCTTTGTTTCCTTATTCATAAAATGGGCTTAGTAATATCCACATCCAAGAGAGAACTTAACGGTCATATTGGAGACCTTGTAAACATTTATTACCTAGAAATCAGTGTTTCTGTGTAAGTGGTTATTGCTAGAGTCAGCTAAAGCTAACAGTGGGCTTGGACCCTGAGCAACAGAGAAACCCTGTATAATTATGAACCATGTGCCATTTCGCTTCTGACATTTCAGGATATTTATTTTTCTCATCACAAAAAGAGTTAACCTGGAAATGGCCATGCTTCATAGCTCCTCCTGAAGTGAGGTTTTTTTCTTTCACTTTTGAAAGTTTGAACTGATACAATTCTACCAGCTTTTCTGCCTCTAAGTCAGACCATATTGGCTTTTTTCCCTTCCAGTCCCCCTCTCAAATAAAATACTTCAATCTCTTTCTTGTGATTGTGTAACTCAGAAACGTCTAAAGCTATAAGCTTCAAACTGGGCAAGGTTGTCATTTTCGCTAAGGAAGAAAACTCAAGGAAAATTTGAAGGAGAAACCTTTTACTCTGTTTCTTCTTTTCTTTTAAGTTAGTTGAATGTAAAAAAAAATGTGGAGTTGTTGTTTACATGTTTTCATTCTTGCTCCTGACATCATTGTATTGATTACAGAGATTCAGTATCACCATCCTATTGGCACAGAGGATAAAGACATATTCCCATTCTAATCAGGGATGATGTGTAAAGCGTGTTTTAATCTTGCAAACAATAAATGCTTTTCATCTTCTGTTAGAGTAATTAGTATCTACTGAAGTCAATTATGGTAAGTAAAAGAGGTGATTGCCTTCAGGGTACCTCTCCCTTCCAGAATGCTCTCCTACTTTTAAGATAAAATTCTAACTGAAGATCTTCCTTTATCTAAACAGCTATACTTTATGCATAGACTAATGATAGTTATTACCTATGGACTGCTCTGAATGAATAAAGAATCTGAAAAGAGTTTTGAAGGGAGTTGGAGGAGGTTGTCGACTGTGTATGTGTAAGATCAGCAGGAGGCTCAGAAGATAGAACAAAGAGGATGGAGCAGACACCATTTAATTGGCCTATTTTATGTATGAAAGAAGGGACTTAATTTGACTTCAGTTCACTTAGAAGGAGTGAGAACTCCAGAGGGCACCCTCAAAATTATAGTAAAGAAAGGAACAGCAAGAGTCTGGATCAAAAGTCTGGGATGGACAGAGCAACACGGGAATGTGAGATGAAGAGCCCAAGATGCTAAGAGGACTTACGTCTTGGTCTGTGTCAAATCGAGAGTGACAAACATGAGAGGCACGGCAGGCTGGCTGGATGAGGTTTCCTGAAGAATGATGCCCAGTGTCCCTGGGCAAATGTGCAGTCAGCAGCCACATCTCCATGTGCTGAACGCAAGATAGAGTCCAGGTAGTCAGCCTACAAGTGACCTTTCCTGGAGCTCCTTATCAGGAGTTATTCAGTTTGTAGTTGGTAGAAAGAAAAAAAAAAAGATTCAAAAGCAACGAAACAGATATAGCTTTGCAAGAGACATGACTTAAAAATTCTGGAATTCTAGCATTTTATATGTGAGGAACTCATAGTTGAAAAAGAGCCCTAGGCCCTTGAGCTGTAGGAAACTTGCTCAGGTTTTCTTAGTAGTGGAAGTTTCTTGAAAGAGTGCACATGGCAATAGAGAAGACAGTATTCTCATGGGAATCCTGGAACATCATTACTCTTGTCCCCACACAGTGCTGAGCGCCGGAGTCATCTCCATTGTCCCCTTGGGAGCAAGAATCTGTAGATCTGCACTCTGACACCATTGACAAGACTTTGTTATCCTACGTTTCTTGGTGTCTTTTTCTCTTACTATTTGGACGTCCAAAGTGACTAAGACAGTAGATTCTGGAGTTAAAACACCTGGTTTCAAACTCTAACTCTATTCCTTATTATTGCAAGTTATTTAACCTGAATCTCTTCTCTAAAATAGGCATAATAATGGTACTTACTTAACTGATTATTTTGTTAACTAATGAGTTCCTATTTTGAAGCCCTTATTATTAACATATTCTATCAGTTTCCCCCTGTTCTTACTCCGGAGAAAGATACTGGATGTCTTGGAGAATTATTTTATTTCTACTGTGTAGAGCTTTTCTTACAAGAGTATCAGATGGTTGGTGGCCAGCATATAGATTGACCACACTTGAGTCAGATTTCTGTGTTGTCCAACCAGTGGCCAACACCCCAGGGCCATTTCCCTCAGAAGGCTGTGGGTAGACAGTTTTCCTTAGAAGGGATAAATGTGGCAAGCTTTATTAGTGACAAACGCATTTTAGGAGGGGATTAGTATAAAGAGGATGCCTTATCTAATTAACTAAATCCATCCATCATGCTGCTATTAAAATCCCTGACCCTTCTTTCTTTCTCACTTAACTCATATAATTACTTCAATTATGCATTTCTTCAATTATTATAATTATATATCTTTTATTGAAAACATTCTTAGATGGTGTGATGTTTGTAGGATGATCTCCAAAGTTCCTTCCTGTCTTGATATTGAATTAGATGTCTTCATAGTGATTCCTGTTAGTTTTGAGGGCAAGGACTTTGTTGTCTTGTTTATAGCTATATTCCCAGCATTAGAATAGTGCCTGATGTGTGATAAATGCTTGGTAAATATTAGTTGAATGAATGAATAAAAAGGACGTTTGGAAGAGAGAAATGGTCAGGCTGACTGATATTGGGCATACATTGTTTTGGGTCTTCATCTAATGGTTAGTGTCTAATGTTCTTCTATTACAAGATAGAAGAATATCCATCTCTCATTTTTTACTGGTGTGTTTTTCTTACCAGAAGATATCCTCTGGAGATCAGTGCAGTGAACTAAGCCACACCTTGAACGGGTAGGAATAGGGGATGGAGTTGTTTATACCCAGAAGTTGAACTGGTGTATTGCTGATAACTACAAAAACTATTACCAAAGTCCCTGTGCAGTTGCCATGGATACCATCTTGGGTACTCTGAGGTGCCATCACACAGTGGAAAGAGTCATGCAGAATCGGGCTCAAACCCCAGGTGTGCTCTTCATTGGCTTGGTGTCCTTCGACAAGTCATTTAAACTCTCTAGAGCATGAACTTTGTCCTTTTTAAAATGCGTAGTTAGCAGAGTTGGATTGAAGGTGGTAATACTAATGTTTACCATATAGTAAACATTTTCCATTAACCAACACTAATCCTCCTCAGTCATTCTGTAAAGTAGGTGTTGTTATCCCTGTTAACACATGAGACAACCGTGGTGCAGAGAGGCAAGCTGATTTGTTGAGATCCCACAACTAGTAAAAGTTGGAGCTAAGATTTAAACCCAGGTTTGGCCTGAATCTCATATCTTGAATAAAGATATTTATGTAAAGTGCCTGGCACATAAAGGCATTTAAGTGGAAACATTAAGATTATTTCCCAATATGTACTGCCCTCAGGACTTTCTCACCCTCATTATTTTTCCCCATGTCACAGAGCTTTTGAGACCCTCTTTTCCACCCCTCCCCATATCCTAATACAAACTCATAAACTTCAAAACCCTGTAAGTGAATTGAGACAATAGCCAACACAACTGGCTACTTTCTAGTCAATGTCAGGAAAGGAGAGCCTTGGTTTGAGGATCTTTCGGGGTTTAATATATATCTTGCAACGGTGTGTGCAGATCCCCGATAACTGGGCAAAAATGGGTGAGGTAGGCTTCTCTACCCAGATAAACATGCAGAAGTGGGAATGTTAGACCCTGTCTCCCACTCACCATTGTGCGTCAGTATTGCCTTTTCAAGCGTTCTGAGCTACAGCCATGAGAGATTCTTTATAAAACCAAATTTGATTCTGTTCTCTGGATCAAAGAAATGATTACACCCTGGAGGGCTAAAACTATTACACAAGAAGAAAGGGAAGAAGAGGGTAAATGCTGAGATGGGGAATAATTACTGCCAAAGGTGAAGGAGATTGACTGGGAGAATGATACCTGTATAATTGAGGCAAAGTGAGTAGGAAAATCTGTGCAAGATCCTTCCAGCATGCGCATACAGAGGTCCTTGGCAACTGGCGTGTACAGCAGGTGGGGTGCTTAAATGTCTGCTTCTCTTGGATCTTTACTTTTATAATCTGCTTTTACAAGGCCTCTTTAAGGAGTCCACTTTACTGCTGGCAGGGGAGTAGAGCCCAATAAAGCTATATTTAAAAAACAAGTCCAGTTATCTTAAATTTCTTGCGGCATTATTTGAGTATTACATTTGCAAATGAAGGTAACATGCAAATTTCTCCTGACCTTAAAACAAATTTCTGATAATGGTTGAGTTTCCCAACATAAATGCAGCTGGTGGAGTGGAATGGGAAACCAGAGAACCAAATCAGGGTCTACGTGCATCATTTCCTACCTCGGTGGCTTCTGTTCTTTGTTAGAAGTCAAACTTTTTTTTTTAGGAAGCTATTTCAGGTTATCCTTCTGGATTCTAGAGAGGAAACAGCCAATAAACTATACTGAATAAGGGGCAAGGCAGGGTTATGGTAGAAATTTTGTCTAAGATCTTGGCTTCTTCATCTACCTCCACTTTCTAGCTTGCCAGTTGCATTTCCATGATGGGCTCGGTCTGGATGTGGTATCATCTGTTAAAGGGAATGTGCTGCTCTGCTTGAAGTTAGGGTCCACATGTTCTTCCCCAGCCCCTTTTCCACTTGCTCCTTTTCTCCCTCCTCCTCCTCCTCTTCCCTGTCCTGCTGCTGCTTTTCATCTTCTTCCCCCACTTTCTCTTATTCTTTCTTCAGTATTCTTGTCCATGTTTTATTTTTCATCCACCTCATTTTTCATTTTCCTTTGTTTTCCTTTCTCCACATTTCAAACCTAACTCATTTTTGGTAGTTTTGTCCTGAATATCTCTTCCTTCCCCTTTGATGATATTTTCCAGTTCTTCAAAATATTACTTGTTTATCACCTTTTTAAAAGAACATGTATCTTTAATGGTCATGAACCCCCAGGGGACAGAAGTGGAGATGAAAATATCTGTTCCTCAATATACAGATGTGCTGACAGGAGGGAGAAATGCAGCACAACCGACTTGCCCCAGGGAACCAGGCAAATCACCCTGGGCTGAGCACTGCCTATTCTGAGTGGCTCTGTTGGTCCCACTCAACAGGAGACCGTTTTGTCCACTGTCTGACCATTTATACCAAAGCTTTGAATTTATTTGCTGTTTTCCATTCCCTTCCCCAATAAGCCTGTAATTATTTGCTTTTTGAACACAAACATAAATATTGTTAAAAGGCTCCCATAGGACTTGCCTACTAACCATGCTCAGAAACACAATGGGAACGACAGCAGAGATCACACTGCAAATCATTATTAAGGAATACTTTGATTCTGAGAGAACCAGAAAATCAGTGATGAGAGCCACTCATATCTGAGTACCAAACCGCAAGAGAAGAAAGGAGCATGGGGCGCAGACCTTGTGAAAGGTGCCTGAAGTGAACTGCATCCAGAATCAGTGCAGAGGCAGGAGCGAAGCCTGTATGGGTGGTGAGGGACCACCCAGAGGGATAAAGCAGGAAGGGGGAGGCTGGGGAGCCAGAGCACGCAGCTTAGAGGGCTGTGATGTCGCGCTTCCCTGTCCTCCCTTAAAGAAGTCGTTGTTGCCCAGGATGCAGGGAGTGCTGTTAGCAGAAAGCCTTCAGCAGTCAGCACCTCGTCAAAGGCCACACCTTTGTGAAGTGACCTACACTTAATGACTGATAGAGCTGGGAGGAAAAAGGCCTCCATATTCGTCTCCTTCCCAGAGAGCACAACCAGCAACAGTTGGTGCCACGTCCAAGAAAGCAAGTATTAAGATGGGATTTTGGATCTAGATTACTTACTGCCCACTTGGTTTGACAATGAGGACTCCATCACTAGCAAGCACAGAGAGCCCCTGACACAAGGAGGAAGTTCAGTGATTAAGACTTTTACCAGCTTTGGGTGGTATAGCAGTAGAGGAGAATGCTCTGTATCAAATGTTTGAGAAATATGGGAGAAATCTAGAAGAACAATGGAATTTAGTGGCTGATACTAAGTTCAGTTGATGCACTAAACTAGGGGATAGAAAACCATGACCCATGGGTGAAATTCTGCCACTGCTTGTTTTTATAAAGTTTGATTGTCATTTACATATTGTTTATAGCTGTTTTTGCACTACAAAGGCCAAGTTGAAGAGTTGTGATGAGACTTTATAGCCTCAAAGCCTAAAACGTTTACTGTATAGCCCTGTCAAGAAAAAGTTTGCTGACCTCTGCACACACACACAAAGAGATTAACAAGCAATTGCAAAATCAAATGTGAAACCCAGAAAACTTTTGACAGACTACGAAGAGCTTCTCATCTCATCTCTCACCTGTCCCAATTAAGAGCTACCATATTCCATTTCTTGCTTGAGAAAATGCAGAGACTTCTCCCCTGAGAAGCAACATGTGCTCCCCTCATGATCTGCCCCATCTTCCCTCCTGGCCACTAGACGTATGATTAGCAGCTAGAAGTGTGCAGGGCATGCAAAGGAAGGAAAAATACTATACTTTAAAGGTGCTGCAGGACTTGGTCAGCATGTACTGGCAGGAGTTGGAGGAATATGTGTGAAACTGAATTCTGAGGGCACTTGATTGAGGAGACTAAAATATATGGTTAGTGAAGGGATAGTTTATTGAATTAGGAGTATTCTTCTGAGACAGAGGATTTAGTGCCATGTCAAGAACAGAGATATGGTAGACTTGTTACAAAGTCTGGAAGCATAAAAAATCAATAGCCCACACTGAGTGAAGTTTAAATGCCAGAATTTCCATGAAAGAAGATGAAGAAACTTATTAAAAGACTTGGGAAAGCTGGCATGCTGGAATGGATGTATCATGTAAAGCCAAAAACCACACCGGATGATTATGTTCCATGGGGAGACCCAGAGGTTATATAATTTACCAAGGCCACAGGAAAGCTCTGATGAGAGGGTCACCAGCATCTAGAACTTCACTGATGCCTCTCCTGTAAAGGTCATGGGTACTGATTGGAGGAGTCATCCCACAACATAGCTCACCGACAGCAATGCAATGGGATGATGAGAGCCTTAAAACAATTAAGCCAGGTGGCAGTACTTAATAGTCAGAAGCCAGGCGATTATAATTTTCATAAAGAACAGTAAGGCTGGAATGGCTGCCAAGAAGATGTGATCTGCAGAGAGTTATGAACTGTTCACAGACTGTGGCATCCCAAGGAGCAGAAGAGCTGCTCATACGACTAAACTGTTATTCAGCTTGTACCATCAGAGGAAATCAAGGATGGATCATCAAGAGGCTGAGGGCAGTCACCCCAATAAAAGTCATGTTTCTTTGCCCATTTTCTGGACCTGAGCCAGTGTTTAGATCCCAAACTCATGGATTGAAGGGTGAATGGGACCTCCGGAATTTAGGACTGTAACACCATGGCACGGTTTACAGTGATGATTCATCCAGTTCTTCCCCAAAGGGATGTAGAGCCAGTTTACTCAGGGACATTGTGGGAAGGGAATACTCAAATATTTCAAGGACTCTTGGACAGTGTTGGAGTTAACATTAACACTTGGACACATGAAATATTTTTGTGGTCCTTCTGTTAAGATGGAGACTTATGGGGCCCAGGTAAAACATAGACTTTGTCAAAGATCTAGCTCATTGTTGGTTCCTTGGGATTGTGAATCACCCTGTGGTAATTTCTCCACGTCTCCTAAAGTATAATCAAACTAGAAAACTTAGTAACTGGTACAACCTCCACAATGGGTCCTTGGCCAATGGAGTAAGAACTACCTATAATAATGGGAAAGGTCAATTGCAAGTGCCTGCATTTCCCTACCCCTGGGAAAGACATTATGTTAAAAAGAAAAATTGCATTCCAAGGATGTGGAGGACAGAATTTATCATTAAGTCTCTAAAGAAATCAGGAGTGTTGGTCCCCATCATATCCCCATTTTCCCCATTTAAGTCTCAGTTGAAAAATCAGAGTCATCCTTTAACCCCTATTACAACTATCATGCCAAATGTGGTATCCTTTTTTTCTTTTGGTATCATTGATATACAATTACATGAGCAACATTGTGGTTTCTAGATTCCCCCCATTATCAAGTCTCCACCACATACCCCATTACAGTCACTGTCCATCAGTGTAATAAGATGCTACAGAGTCACTACTTGTCTTCTCTGTGCTATACTGCCTTCCCCTACATTATGTGTGCTAATCATAATGCCCCTTGTTCCCCATCTCCCTCCCTCCCCCGCACCCAGTCCCTTTGCCTTTGGTAACTATTAGTCTGTTCTTGGATTCTGTGAGTCTGCTGCTGTTTTGTTCCTTCAGTTTTTTTCTTTGTTCTTATACTCCATGTATGAGTGAAATCATATGATACTTGTCTTTTTCAGCTTGGCTTATTTCACTGAGCATAATACCCTCTAGCTCCATCCATGTTGTTGCAAATGGTAGGATTTGTTTTCTTCTTATGGCTGAATAATATTCCATTGTGTATATGTACCACCTCTTCTTTATCCATTCATCTACTGATGGACACTTAGGTTGCTTCCATTTCTTGGCTATTGTAAATAGTGCTGCAATAAACATAGGGGTGCATATGTCTTTTTGAGACTGAGAGACTGCATTCTTAGGGTAAATTCCTAGGAATGGAATTCCTGGGTCAAATGGTATTTCTATTTTGAGTTTTTTGAGGAACCTCCATACTGCTTTCCACAATGGTTGAACTAGTTTACATTTGCACCAGCAGTGTAGTAGGTTCCCCGCATCCTCGCCAGCATGCCAAATGCGGTATCTTGTGCTAAAAAAAGGTTAACATGGCCTCAGGTACATGAAATACAACCATTGATTTGGAGAATGTTTGGTTTTCTGTCCCTGTTGGAAAAAAGAATCAGAAACTGCATTTTTATTGATTGACTATATATATTTGCATTTCACCCCCAGAGCTATGTTAATTTTTGTCTTCTGTCATAATACAAACCAAAAAAATTTGGGTTATCTGGGTATCCCAGAGAATATCACGTTGATATATCAAAGAAATTATGCTAATCAAGTTGAATAAGCAAGAAGTGGCTAGCATGTTGGAGACCTTGGTAAAACTCATGCTCTCAATAAGATGGAAGATAAACTCTATGAATATTCAGGCACCAGAAATATCAGTAAAATTTGTAGACTATATTAAAAGAAAATGAATAATAGCCGCCATGCCCCAATGATCAGGGGCATTCGAGGAAATCCCTTCCAAAAGAAATGTAAATTATTGATAGATGTGGTGGTAATGTAATCATATGCCTTGGTGCAGGGCTAATGATTACAGTCTGGAACTTCTTTTCTTAGAGTTTTTCAGCTACCCCTTCCTGTTTTTTCTCTCTCTCCATCATCATTCACTCACCCACTTACCTACACCCCCTGGTTCCTGCTGTACATATGTTCACCCTAAGGGCTAGGGTGGCCTCCCAGCAGATCTGTAGGGCAGACCACTGTGTCATGGACTTAGATGCAGCCTCTGGGAGAAATCTATCTGTGATGAGAAGCTGAAGGTTTTTGATGAGCAGGCCATGGACCTCAGGACATCAGCCAAGATCTTTAATCAACATACTAATGAGGTTTCGTAGAGTTTCCAATATCTCTCATTCCATGAACATTGCTTATAGCCTAGTCCTTTCTACATACGGAATCAAAGAATCTAGACTATTACCTTCTTACCTCCAACTGGCTCTGGTCAGCCGTAGGTGTAGAGGGAGAGAGAGCAGTCTGAACAGGATTATTTGGCAGATTTATAAAGGTCCTTTTGTCTATATTCTATCTCCATATTTAGTAATGCTTTCCTTTTAGGTTTAAGGTTTTGCTTACCCGTCCAAGCATAACCTTTTGAAAAATGAAATGAAAAAAAGTTTAGAAGAATTTGAAGTTTCACTTCTTATTGCTTAAAGATTCTGGCAAAGTTACAAAACTTCTGTAAGCTGAAGTTTTCTCAGGTATAAAATGAAATGAGGTAGCTAAGTGGTTCATCTCACGGGGATTATTAGAAAAACAAAGATAATGGAGGCAAGAGTTTCATAAACTGTAAAACACTGTCGAACTTAAAGGAGTTATTATTTCCAGCTGTTTCCACTTCATTGTAAATATTGTAAATGATATTACCTATCAATTTCTTCTCTTTATCTTAGGACACTGAAAAAATGGAGTTTTAAAAGGAAAAGAAAGATGATTTGGGAGAAGTTTCATGATCAACTTGTCAAGGGTAAGTCTGGGTCTGTGTCCAACTGGAAGGCAGAATATACTGGATAAACCCAAGGGATAGTTAATTGGTGATGGGGAATTGCTGCTGACTATAAATTAATCATCAGTTCTCCAAGAGAGAACCCCTGGACCATATGCTGTCTAAAAAGAACCAACTGCAAATAACTTCATTCACTCACTCATTCATTCAAAAACATTTAGCCAGTTTTGGATGTGAGGGCACTCTGGCTGTGACATCTGTCACCCCACTGATTGCAAGGGTTGATTCGGCTGATCTGGCTGGCTAGGGGGGTGTCCTCCCTCACTGCTTCATGCCTCCCTTCCAAAGCCGTGCACTTGGTCGAAGAGGATGACCTTCCCTGACAGAGGAGGGACTGTTCTTCAGTCAAGGGTATATGGGTAACAGTGCTCCCCTGCTGGAACCTTCAAGCAAGCTCTCAAAAAACATGTGGCCAGCTTTCACTGTGTGTTCAACACCAAGGGAGTTGAACAAAACACAACTGCATAAAGTGGTGGTAGAGTTATGCTAATATATCACATATTGCAGCATAATGTGGCAAAGGTAGGTTCCAGATAGAGGTAGCATGGCTACAAAAGGAGCATAAAGGAGGGGCATCTGTATTGGATTAGGAAGCTTGAGAAAGGTTTCTTGGAAGAGGTGATGCTTGAGCAGAATTTAGAAGGATGAGTAAGTCTTAGGTGATGTGGGGGTGGAAAGAGTGTTTTCCTAGAAGAGAGAACAGTATGTGCAAAGACTTGGAAGTCTGAAGCACCTGTTGGATTTTAAGGAACCACAGGTAGTTTCAAACGACTGTTTTGAAGGCGTGTGATGAAGGGTAGGTGGGAGGAAGAGAGGTGTGTGCGTGGGTGGAAGAACAGAGAAACAGGGGTGCTGAGCCCAAGTGTCTGAACTTGATCCCCAGAGCGGAGTGGAACCTGAAAACATGGTGAGAGCAACATGGTCAGAGATGCATTTTAGAAGAAGGTGGAGCTGGTGGGAAGGAGTTCGGCCAGGGGCAGGAAGCTCAGTTAGGAATCTGAACAGCACCTATGGGGGCAGGACACAAGGCCACAGCCTGGCTGTGGGATGGAGAGAAGGGAGTAGGGCTAACAGAATCTGCAGAAGTCCATTGTGCAGAGCTCTGTGCCTGAATAGGGGACTATCAGTGGGACCAGTCAGAAGCTGAAAGTACAGATAATTTGGGTTTGCGCACGTCTTCTGCTAAAACCATCCTTTACTATGGGGAATATAAGTATCTGCTGACGGTTAGCCTGCTCTTGGGTTCCGGGAAGGAGACTGAGCATCATCTTCAGCTCCATTCAGTTACATAGAGGACCAATCCCACCGTGAGTCATGCCTGGTCTGTTATTTACTGTAAGGAACTGAGCTCATTCAAAGCACACGTTCACAGAAGCAGTCTCTAGTTTCTCATGTTCTCTGCAAGAGCCCACACCTCTGCCCTGCTTCCCCGACAGAGCAGTGGGTGAGGACACAGAGCAGCTGTCTCCATAGGTGAACCTCTCCAGCTTATTTGCCCCGCCCCGCACGCCGTCCTCTGTCGGAAGTAACAGATGACTATTTTGGTCCTGGGATTTCCTCTTCAGTGTGTGTCTGTCACTTCTCCAGTGTGTGATGAATGCATTCTAAGGAACTTAAAGGCTGTTTGACTGGGGCTGAGGCATCTATTTTAGGTTAAGAATTGCTGACATCCAGGAGCATTTTTTTTAAAGAGAAGGAAGAATATTAGAAAGAGGTGCCCTGATCTCTTACATAGTAACATTTCTCTGCTACCTAGTGATCTGGGATGGCGAGGCGCACTTCAGAGTTCATCAGCTGTGGCCTATGGTGGATCACAGAAACGGCCACAGTATCCTCCCAGAATCCATGCCTTTGCAGCGTGACTTAGTCATTGCTCCCTCTCTTTTTCAAAGGGCATTGAAAGAATGGGAGTTTTAAAGGGAAGGGAGGAAGGAAGGAAGGAAGGGAGGAAGGAAGGGAGGGAGGAGGGGAGGGAGGGAGGGAGGAAGGGAGGAAGGCAGGGAGGGAGGAAGGAAGGGAGGGAGGAAGGAAGGGAGGGAGGAAGGATTTGGGAGAAGTTGTACGATTGATCTGGCACAGCCCTCAGGAAGGAAAGGTCTGGGTGTGTGTCTAGCTGGAGGCAGAATGTACTGGATCAACCTGAGATATAAAAAGCTTTAGGAAGTTGCTGGGGAAAATAAATGTATCGCTTTGCAATTCTCCAAGAGAGACCTGTACCACACAGTGTCCAAAAAAAACCAAATGCAGTAACTTCACTTATACTAATTCATTTCACTCATTAATTCAAAAAACATTTACCAGCTTTCTGTTTGTATCCCATCCCTGAGCTGAGACTGATTAATAGATCATCCGTTTAAATATAATGTGCAATCCTAGCTGAGATTCACTGAGTGAACCCCACCCCAGGGCAAAAGAACCACTTAGAATAATGATAAGTTAAATAAATGGTGATGTTTTTAAGCCTCTAAGTTTTGGGGTGGTCGTGCAGCGAAAGCTAACTGAAGCACGATCTAAATCTAAAGGACAGTATTTTGGTCTTCGTTTCTGTAGAAAACTCCTCAGGCCTGCTCCTGAAGATGGGTGATGATAAAGTTTAAAGTAAAACTGTTTCATGCAGTGGAGCAGAGCCAGAAAACTTCATGCAAGCAGAGGAAAATGCTTGGACCATCACTGTTTGGAATATAGAACACACCCAGGATTAATTTTTAAGGGTATGCAAGGAAGGCTAGACCCCAATAACCTTTAGAATTTAGAAGCTTACAAATGTAATTAAAGGTACTTCTTTAGTTTTTTTATTGCCCCAGGTAATAATTGATGTGGTAATTTTTTTTCTATTACCTTTTTATTAAACATTTTTAGCTCATAAAAGCCTTACACTAAACTTATTTATCACAGAAAAATTACCTTTCCATTTCTTCTGGGTAATCTGCAAATGCTATGCACTTTGCCAAAATGAACCATGTGATACCCTGGGACAGTGTGACACTTTTAAAGCTTCTCTTTGAGAATAATAAGAGGAAGTATAAGAATAAAACTATTATTGTAAATTTAGCAGGGGCCGGGCATTTGGCTTACAGCTCTACGTTTATATTCTCATTCAATCATTTCATCTGCTCATATGAGGTAGAAACCACCCTAATGAGTAATTCCACTCAGGTAATTAAGGCTCAGAGACCTCCCACGAGCAAGGAGGTCAGCAGAAGGCAGGATGACATCTGAGGGCATTGGCCTTGCTGCCATGCTCCTAACCATCCTTTTGTATTGCTGTGTTTGGGATGGAATCCACTCTCTGCCATTGTTCTCCATTATTGCTCCTGTGCCAGCTACTCAACTTCTCTCCACATCAGTGTTTTTCATCTGTAATGTGCTGTTAACAATATACAGATGTAGACACTGAGGGCTGGAAAATGCCATTTTATATCAGTGTCTAGAGGAATGTAAGCTCACAGAAGCTCTCTGAGAATGTAAAACAGTACCTTGTTTGAGGTATAAAGTTTGCTTTTGTCCATACAAAGATTGTCAGAGCAAGCAGTTAGAAGCCGAATCTCAACAGGTCTCCACATTTTTCTGTGTCTTCCCTCTTTCTCCACACTGTATTTGGAGGATGTTCCATAAATATGAATGCATTGACCAGTTCCTGGTTCTGGTCCACTAGACAGCCCTAGCCATCTTTGACCCTAACAGAAGACAAACCCCCTGTTTAGAGCTCAGGGATACCAGATGATCTGCATTGTCCTATGAGAGATGCAGAAGCTGGTAGCAGCAAGGATGTTCAATGAATGAGTACAGAGGCAAAACATTTGTGAAGGTAAATGGTACTTACTGAGTGGGAAGGTTCCAGAAACTCAGAAATATGGCCAGTGTATTCAGTAGCAGTTAGCTGTTCCCTTTGTGCTTCCTGAAGAATGTAAACGTGCTTCAGGTGCACAGTAGATGGATGGGATGGGTGCTTAGAGGAAAAGGAATGTTTTCTTTCTGGGACTAGGATTTGTCTCACGTGTTGTCCCAACCACTCAGGCAAACACACAAGCACACACGTACACACAGGTGCATAGGGAGCTATGCACACCGACCTGTGTACAAATCACAACAGATGTGTTTAAGCAGTATTCCTCTTTTTTGTTTTAATTTAGTAAATATGGCAGAAGAAAAGGAAAATCAATAAATAATACAAGATAAAATGAATCCTCAGTTCCTTAACAAGGTAAGAGGGAAAGTGTATAAAATGTGGACATCAGGCTGAAGGCCAATGTTGAGTGCTGCCCCTCTGGTCTCATAAATCCTATGTAACAAGACACAGATTACCAGCCATAAAGCATCTCGTTCCCACGTGGTGTCATTTCCATAAATATGGTAGATAAAGAACACAATGGCGAGGACTAACTCAGGTCACTGGGGAAAAGGCAAATGTCCGTAAAGAAGCTTATGCTACCAAAGCAAGATTCTAGGATTTGTCTCAACAGGACAGTACAAACTGCTGTGAAGGAATAAGTACACACATATGGGTGTATATATAAATTTAAAAAATGGGAATAATTATTTTCGTTCAGTATTTCCCCATCAGCAGGAATACAGACTGCTGAGTAAGGAGGCCACAGGGACATGATCCTCAAGTTCACAGCAGCATTAACTGTTCTTTTTTCCTTACGTGTGTCCTAAATGATATTACTGATGTCTTTTACCCATCCACACCTGGGAACTAATGGAATAGTTTAGGCGTGTTGGATGATTGCTGTCCAGGTCACCTTCTGGTCAGTGATGGTCATTTTGAATAAGTGAACTTCCATCAATATTCCAGGCCCATGAACAAGAGGAAGGGAAGCCAATCTTCGAAGTCTATTATCTTCTAGTGCTTTTAGCTTCTTCCACTTCAGACAGCTCCTAATATTCCAATCTCACTTCTGGCTCTGTGGAGTATTTCATAACTTTGAACAGCTGATTGTCTCTAAGCTAGAAATCTTGAGGATGTGGAGACAGCTCGGTTAAACTCCTGCCTCACCTCCAGAAGGCTGTTGGCTGATCCCCGTGGACAGCTGCAGAATCACATAGGTCATGCAAAGAACTGTTTTTTAAGGAAGTTTTCATGTGGGAAGAAACATCTCTCTCCCCCTCTCCCAAAACCAAAACCAAAAAATAAAAAGCAGCTCTGCTTGCCTACTTAACTTTTCTACCTATCTACCTAATCTGTTCTTTTATCCTGTGTCCTATGTCAAGAAGATATACCTGACAGTGGGGCTCAGTTGAGCTCCCACAGTCCCTAAACATCCCTTAAGATAGTCATAGTAGACGTTATAACCAAATTTGGGTATCTAGGGCATTTGGCAATAGACATAAATCCCTCTTCACTTCAACCTATGTTCCCTCCCCACTCCCCCATAATCCCTACCCTTGACATCTGCCATCACACACATAAACAATCCATCCAGCACACAGGGACACTTAGTGACCCTAGGTCTCGATCAGAGTTCCAGAGAACTGGGGTTACACATATTCACTCATTTATTCACCCATCTATCCAACAGAATTTGTCCCATGAAATGTGGTGGGTGCGTGTAGTTTCAAAGATAAAGATAATATCCCTCTGTCCTTAATGAGCCTTAAACTCGGAGTGACTTGGGATTGGCATTATACCTGGATTTCCCAGATAATGTTTTCAGGGACTCATTAAAAGGGGGAAAAACTCATTAAAAGGGACCACTGATTTGAAGAAGGACAGCTGAAACTGAAGGATTGGAAAGTGGGGACTGTTAGGGAAGGCTAGAGGAAGCACTGTTATTTAGCACAGAAAGAAAACGCTGAAATGATGACTTAATAAGAATATTTAAGTGTCTAGAGGATGGACTCCATTATGGATCTATCATTTGTGAATTTATCTAAAACCCTTTTTGAACCAAGTTATATTTTTTTTAGTCTGTGCTATCTGTCGGGGTAATGAGTTCCTTATGCAGACTGCCTGCTGTGTGAAATAACACGTCCTTCTAAATATCTGCCTTTAAGCTTAAAGGAACTCCCACTAATTCTGGGTTTCCTGGATTTGGTAGGTAGGTCCTCCTGTTATGTATCCTGCCTGTAGCCTGCATGATTTTCCAGGCTTCTTTCCCATCTACCCTCAAGCCCCGCCCCCACTTATTTTTCATGAATAGTCCCATTTTTTTCCTTGTAGAGAAGCCCCTCACATTTTGTTATCACATTAGCTATACAATTTCCTGAGATTTCACCACCTCTTGTATGTCTTTTTAGGGGTATGCTAAAAACAACAAATTAACCAATTAATCTAAAACACACTTCCCCCTATGATGTTTACTTGGCAGCATTTTTTTCCCTTAGGTAAGGAAAGAGAATGGTGTGTCTTGACTGTCATCTTCAATTTCATGAAATATGGTATTAATATATTGTTGGTCTGTGTGGAACAGTGGCTGCTAGGGCACAACGATAATGTTCATGAGATGCTTCTTGGATGCCCCAGGGTGTAGTTCATATGGTATTTTTATAATGTTCATTCAGGTGCTTTTTTTTCCACCAACATCTTTGTTGTCTCATAGGGCAAGTCCGCTATTCTGTTATTTAAAATCTTGGTGTAACATCACATGGCTCAACACTTAAATGATACTAACCAGTCAGAGTGGAAGCACTGGAATCTGGCGTCAGTTCCTAACCCGGTTCCACAGGCTAACCCCACAGGATTCCCCCGAGCCTCCCATCCACCCTGCCATCAGGTCTCTCTAGAAGTAGAACGTCTACCCCTCATCCTCCCAACCGGGTTTGAAGATAAAAGCCAAGACAGTGTCAAGATGCTCCTCTGAGTTCCCTGGGCAAAGGAATTGTAGCAAACA
The DNA here is from genome assembly GCA_032199065.1 of Smutsia gigantea. NCBI lineage: Eukaryota > Metazoa > Chordata > Mammalia > Pholidota > Manidae > Smutsia > Smutsia gigantea. The sequence goes on along the minus strand of JAVSCE010004722.1, from coordinate 681,414 downwards.
GGAGGGTATCATCATTATTATCATGTTGACCGTGTCCCTTGAAATCTAAGCCATTCAGGAGAATGGATTTTCAGCTCAAGTAATCGGAGCTTAATTGGAGGCAGAGTCTGTTCAGCAAGCTTCTCCGCATGATTCTCCTTTCTAAGGTGGTTTGTATTTCACTTTGCATAATGAAGCAATCTTTCTATTTACTGGTTGTTTCCCCATATAACTTGATCACTGGAGAGAAGTCACCACCAATACCACAAACAACTGACTAATAAACATATTCCCAACTCCGGATGTGCAGAGCGCCAAAGATGCCTCTCTTGTTTGCAGACCGAAGTTTATGCACACTGTATGTCAGAGGACACATTTTGCCAAGAGGTGAAGTTTACATTCCTGGCATTTTGTAGAGAAGTACAGAAGGAAAAGAACAGGATAACATCTCCATGGCTGGCATTTTGAAGGTATGAGATAGGATATGAAATTCCTAGGGTTGACCTATTAATAGCCCAACTAACAATTGAATAGCACTTTATAATTTCATTTTATTTTTTTCCCCACCACCATGATAGAAATAAGCAAAACAGGTATCTCATTTTATATATGAGAAAAACAATAATTACAGTAGTTGATTTGCCCAAAATTACAGTTAACAACTGACAGAACCAAGAATTGAGGCCAGGTGTTTTGATTCATAACCCTGGATATCATGCTGCCACCCCATGAAAACTACCTATATTCCAGGCCTTACCAACACTGGGACAGCCATAGTGGCAGCTGTGGGTACTGTGTCCTCAGTGATTCACATAGGGGCCAAAAGGCTTGTACCAGTTTCTTCAGATAATTTCCGCAATCATCCAGTTTATTTTAGTAGCATAGGCCAGAAATGTTATCTTTCCCCATTATCCCTATAACATCTCCTTGCTAGTTTTTGGTATGGAACTTACCTGATAAGTAACTTTTCTGTGTACTAATGTGTCTGTTTACTATCTGTCTCCCCTGCATGTGGGTGTATATTGTTACATACCCAGGCCCAGCACAGTGCCTGGCACATACTAGACATCCAACAAATATTTGTTAAATGAATGAATGAATGAAAAGGTGTTTGAAATGGCTAAATTCCTGAATCAACACCAAAGTTAGCAGCATGCACGTTTATAAGTGAGCCACCTTGCTGTAAGGTTTTATTCCCTTGAATAACAAATCTGTGTTCAAGGTGGTCATGGTATTTTTTAGTATCAACCCTGCATCTTGAATTGCACTGCCAGGAATCCCATATCATCTGCATTTAATTATACATTTACTGTATTATAAACCTTGGTTATCTCATTACAACTGGAGGGAAATGAAAAGGAATGCCGAATAGCACACTAGGGACCACTGCAGTGATACAGTCTAGACTTCAGAATAGCAGTGGCCGTATTTATGGTCTTCCTCCTGGCTTCAAGTACTTTCATATTTCCTGATATTAACTCAATGAACCCTCCAATTTTCTCAAACTTATGTAAGCAACCTTGGTAATGTGGTAAGAAAAAAAAAAACAAAAACCTGTATTCAATGTAGCATATATTTTGTACATTCAGCAAAGCTAGCTTTCTCCTCTGCCCATAAACCATCTCTTGTAAAGCTCAGCAAAGCTTCAGGAAAAATCACTCCCCTCCTTCAATAGCATCAAGTCCCTCTGTGCAGACACTGCTCTGTTGGTCGATGTACTTGTTAAATTGACCCAATGCTTATGTTTTAGTTAGAACTGATGACACTGACAACATCAATATTACTTATCACTGTCCTTGATCTGCTCCTCAGGGTAGGAACTGCCTGCATCTGCTTTCAAAGGTTGGACAAATATCCGTAGTAAATAATAAATTATAAATACAGGTCACCTGCTGTTTGGTGACAGCCACTGACAATTATAAGCTTGCTTCCTGGACACTTAAACCAATCATATCTCCTTCCTCCCTTCTTCCAAACCACCTCCTTTCTAAATGTATTACTTTGTTTTTAAAGAAGCTTACTTACCACCAATATAAAAGCACAAAATCTAAATGTACCCTCATTTGCTCCCAGGAATATGATCCCTAATGCTGAAACATTTTGGGTATATATAGACATGTTTTTTCTAAAAAATAAAATGGCTTAGGGTCTTCACATTATGTTAATAAATATAAATTTATGAGTCAACAAAGATGAAACAATGTATTTGACTTTAGAGTTGTAGTATGTTTGAGGAAGAGATGTCCGTGGTCATCCATTATGGACGAGGAAATGGAGACCCAGAGATGTGAGTAGCTTGTGCAAGGTCGTGCGGTCACATAAACACAGGAATGGTGTTTCTATGTCTAATTCTGTATGATTTGTGGGTGCTAGAAGAGAGGGTACAGCTGAGTTTGTAGAAGTGTCAGTCTGTGGCTTGCTCTACTCACTGTGAATTACATTTCTAAAGTTTCTTTCTGAGTAGCCATTCTCAGTTTTTGTGAGACTGTGGTTCACTTGAGTACAACCTCAAAGCTGCCTGGAATCAAGATAGTCTCTGGGAACTCCAGGGTCTTTGTTGTCTTCCTGGATTTTCTGAGTGCAATGCCTAGGGTTGGTGGGGCTTGTGGTGGTGGCTGAGGAAATGGAGGGCACAAAAGGAAAATGAAGAGAGAGGAGGGAGAAGTAACCCATAGTGGCAGAGAATGCCTGTTCCTTATTCCAGCTGTGTTACTAGAACAGGCATGAAGAAGAATCCTTTTGTTATAGCTCCTATTTGGCTTGGAATAGGAATGGCTTAAAAGGAAAAAATTGACTGTCATGTTCATCTTCAATTTCAGGTTAATCCTGGTCAGTGCCCTTGGTCTCAAAAAGCAGCTTCTCTCTGTGGGGAAGAAAATGTCTAGACACATCTCTGTTGTAATTTGGTTAAATCCTCAGGTCACACTTGACAATTTAATGAAAACTACTCTTCCCCATATTTATCAGTTACAATAAAAATAAAAATATATTACTTACTGTATTCCTATGCTAGGACCACAAAAATTAAATTTCATTGTCCTATTTAAAGATTATCCTCATTTTTAGCTTTGAGGCTAGGGCAAGAATAGAGTTTTTATGGAGGTGGGTAGATGCGGAAATTGAAGGGGATGCTTCTGCCCACTGGTTGGTTCATCTCCATCTGACTCTGGTCTTCCCTTATTTCCTCGAAGGATTATGCCTCCAGTACTTTATACTTCTGGGATTTTAGCTATTCTATCCGATTCACATCCTGAGCCACTTTACAGTATAATGTGCCAGCGGGCCAAAACGCAATCATTGACTCTGAAGTTTCTTTAAATGTGAGCATCTAGTGACTTTGGGCAGAATTGTCATCATGAAGTGGCAATATTTGGTGCATTCACCAACTGTGTAAGTCATCCTTAAAAAACATAAAGAAAAAAAAACTGGTCTCCTACCTCATGATGTAAAATGTTAATAATGTTCCAAACTCATTATGCTGAGGAGAAGCATGGCCATGTCACCAATTAGTCGTGTGTATGAAAGCACTAGAACAAACCAGTTCACACTGATCCAGGGTTACTTTGTTGGGGATGAATGTGTAGGGTGTAATGAATTGCTTCAGGGGTGTCCTTCATGGTGGTGGTAGGGACCAGCTAGTCTTTTAGTAGCCCTGGGCTGATCTTTGGACATCCAGAATGGGTGGAGTTTTAAGAGAAGTCTTAGCAAAGTGGTCAAGAATTTGGACACTGTAACAAGACTGCCTGAATACGAAGTGTGGACCCACTGCCTATTAGACATATGGCCTTAGACAAGCGATTTGAGCCTCAACTTTCTCATCCATTGTCCATAAAAATAGGAACAATAACATCACTAACCTCAAAGGATATTGAAATAGTTAAATGTTTAATACATGTAAAGCACAAGTGCTCAAAAATATCATACTTAGTGTTAATGATAATTAGATCAAACTCGAACAGCAATGTTGAAGAAGCAGCAAACCATGAAAATTAATCAATTTTTCTTGGCCTTCGTGAAAACTGTGCTACAAGTGCAGTTGAGAGATCATTGATTTAGAAATTACTTCCATCTGTGCTATCTTGGGCACATTATTCCTCTAAGATCCAGTTTCTCATCTGTAAAATGGAGTAGTAATATCTACCTCATAGGTAGTTATAAGGATTAAATAACATCATGTATACGAAGCATGTGTCTGATGCAGAGTGACGGTCAATGTGTGTTACTTTCCTTCCCTTGCCCTCCCAGTTAAATTGAGTCAGTTGGTCAAGACTGCAATGTCTTTGAGTCAGAGTTTTCAAAATGAGAAGGCAAGTTTATTTAATTACTAATGCAAAGAGTATTTATTGAGAACCTACAATGTACCAGGCCCTGTGTTACAATGGAGAATAGGCCCCACTATTCTCCCCCACTATTTGGAGCTTGAATTGTACTGGAAATGGCCAGCCTTCACAGGCGAGAGATCCTCACTTTGATATTCAAGGTAGAGAAGGAAATTTTCATCTCGGAAAAGATCCAAGGAAATTTTTTGTTTGAGAAGGAAGTTGCCTTGGGACCCTTCTCTTTCCTTGAATCGGACTGCCAAGCTCCGTCACACCTTAGCAGCTGGACTAGTGCTTCACTCTCCATAGAGCACATAGTCTAAGGGAACTGCATGCCACTGATTAGGCTAACTTCAGTGTCCCATCTGTCTGCACGGCTCAAGATCTTCCATTGTAGTTTCAGAATCCTTCAGAACTCAAGACCAAATATTGGTTCTCACTAAGAGCTTACTGGCTGATTTAGCAGAAATTCGAAAAGGTGGCTGCATGCCAAAATGCTTTGTAGAGCTAAGAATCACGAAGTTCTTCCCCTGGGAGCTTAAAGTTCAACCTCATCAAAGTCATCCCCAACCAAATGAGGAATTTATGAGAAGAAAAACTGATCTGTGGGAGGGGGAGTATGGTAGTGGGGAAGACATATGAGCTTGGTATTCGATGGATCTGGAATCAGGAGAGGTAAATGCTTAGAGATACAGGCTCTGGGGTTGGAAATACCTTGGTTCCAGTGTCTTACTAGTGGTGTTAATTTGAAGGTGTTGCTGAACCGTTCTGTGCCTCAGTTTCTGCATCTGCAACGTGGGGATGATAACATTAACAACTTCATTAGGTTACTGGAAGGTCATAGTGAGTGTAACTAAGGTCCATTTGAAAATGTTCAAGGGAAGAGCAGGGAGGTACTGTACCAGGATTACACCGGGCAATGCAGATGGGGAGGACACTACAGGCAGGGGAGCCACATGTTCATTATCTAGTATATGTTATGTTCTTTGCTGTGTTCTGGGGAAAGGGGAGCTACAGAGAAAAATGAGTGAGTGCCAAACACCCTCCACACATTATTTAATTAAATCTTCACAATATCCTTAGTTGATGGTAACTTACATGATCATTAGTTTGAGGATGAAGAAACAGACTCCAAAAGTTTATACAGCCAATAAATGACAGAGCTAAAACTGCTACACCAGACTAACTTATTCCCCAGATCTACACTGTACCCACTCTTGAGAAGATGAATGACCACATCTTTCTTCCAAGGAGCTTGCAGTCTAGGTCAGTAAAAAACACTATGATTATGTAGATGGCATGAATTTCATAGTTAGAAACTCTGCTGTGGAAATGAAACTTTATTTCCTTATATCTGAATTTACCTTATTTCTTAAATCTCAAATTCAACCAATGGGAGAAATTTTTATCTTACTTATTTAAGGTAAAGTCTCTTCAGCCATTTTTTTCCCTCCAGTTTTTTTGGTATATAGTTTGGGCTTTTTTTCTTCTCTCCCTTAACCCAAAGGTGGTCTACATTACAAGCATTCAGATAGTTTTCTGGTGTTTTGTTTATGGCTGTTTTCTGATCGAGGAGAAATCCATCCACCTCCATAGGTCCTGTTCCTTGGCTGATGCTAATGGTTCCATCCCAGGTCAGACCCCATCGCACCATCGTGATGGCAAGCCTCCTTCATGACACTCACATGGGTGCCTTTTTGTCCTCAGGCTTTTCAACACTTGCAATTCTTCAGGGAAATATTGGATTCATCACATAAAATAGCTGATGATCAGGTGTATAAAATATCAGCTCCTAAGTTGTGACACTGGGCTTCCTTGAAAAGCAAAGAACTTCCTGAATGCCTGTGCCAAAAGTCACTTTACTGTCCTACCACGCTCGAGGAATAGCATTAACGTTCTCTCTTACATCTTGGTCTCCCCACAGAGAGAAAGAGTCTGACGGTCAAGGATTTTGAATGTCCAGCACATAGCTCAGTGCCTGGCACATGGCAGTGAGTGCTTAATAAATGTATGAATCCGTTCATGACTACTGAGAAAATGCTTGAAAATCCAAGACAGGTCTTCCTGGGTGTATGATAGTGATATCCAAGACTTGTTGGTTATATTATTTTCACTTTAGTCATCTCAAATAACAGAACACAGGGGCTAAGAAGAAGGGTAGAAAATCACAATTGGGGAGATTAATTGGGGAAAGAAACAAGGAGACCAATATTGAGCACGGACTACGTGTGAGAACCAATGAAACTCATCTGCATGAACTCCGTGAGGAACACTTTGCCTATGCTGATTAAGTTATCGTTAAAAAAAATAGAGCTGCCATTTAAAAAATTCTTAGTTCAGACAAAATAATTTTTGGACTTCTTTTTAAATGTAAAACACAGTTGAAAATGTCACAAAAAACTGTTTCACCCAGGTAAGGATACATACAAGTTTTCCAGAGTATGAGTGTTAGATCCAAATCTGGATGAGAGCTAGCTACAAACTAGCTTTGGTGTAAATCTTTCCAAACTATGGCATTTTGAATCAAACTCCCTACATCTTGGAGCCTAAAGAAGTGAATTCTGGCTGGTTTTCCTGTGGTGAATTGTGACTCTGGTAGGGAATGATGTCAGGGAGTCAGCATGAGTGACCACACCTCGAACATTCAGTGAAGACCAGGTAAGGGATCCAGGAAAAAGGAGAAGAGAATAATGTTTATCCAGTCGCTGTTAAAACTGGGCATCTTAAGTCATCTCATTCCTACAACTTTATAAATGTGTACCTTATACCCATTTTAAAAAATAGAAAGATAAGGCTCAGAAAGTTTAGAAAATTGCTCATTTAGTAAGTGGCAGAGCCAGGTTTTTGTGCCTGAGGTCAGCATGTGGAGGATTTAGACGTGCTGGAAGGTGTAGCAGGGGCTGGAGCCTGAGTTGGAAGGACAGGCTTTATGCTCAGAGGCCCAGTGGGACAGGAAGCACAGGTAAAAACATGGCCAAAGCAGACCTCAATATCCAGAATAACAATTTGTGTACAGATGAAGCCTGATAAAGGAGTCAGGTTAAGCACAAGGAAAAAGGCAGACTCCAGACTTTACTAGCTTGGAATAGAGGGCTTCAGGGCTTAGAAACTCCAGAGTAATACCTTTCGCACTGAGGATTGAGTCTGGGGCGGGGACTGCCTGCCTATGCCTGAGTTTGAAGTGGCTTTCTTGGCAGGAACAGATGAGGCAGGTAGGTAGATGAGGCCAGGAACTATGCTCCTTCTCTGAGCAGACCTCATACCTTTTTGGGTGACACAAAAATGAATTTGATGATATATAGTAGCTTTCTCATTAGAAATGGAAATTTGGGTAAAAGCCTGTCTTCAAGATAGGAAGCAAAAATATGGAGATCAGAGGCAGGGCAGGGCTCATGAATCTGCCTAACAGTAGGTGGTGAGAGTGAGGCCAGTGAAAGAGCTCTTGACCTGGGTGCGGAAATTTCAGGGAAGTTCAGTGAGTGTGGAATGTGGGATGTAATTTACCTGTCAGATAACTGATGAAAAAGGTGGAATTTATTTCTCGGATTTTGGAGGTATTCTTAGTATTACCTGTAAAAGCCAATAACTCCTATTGTTTTTCAAGGGTTGGTCGCTAAATAAAATGAGCTACCTGCTTCAGTGGGAGCTAGTTATAATTTAGTGTAGTGTTATGATGTGGATCATTTGCTGTAGAGATGGGGGTAGAAAAAAGAATAGGTTATGGGTTCAGATGCAGAAAGGAATGTTCTCTTCACCCTTTGTTTATGACATTGGGGAGTCTTTAATTTAGAAATGGCCTAGTTTTTATAAAAGTCTGAATTCCCTGATTTTGGCTGGACTGCTCCTATTTTTCCATTTGAGAAATGAGATGGTGCTTCCTTTTATCCAATTAACAGGTAAAATACAGGAAGCCCATCCACTAGGTCATTTTTTAAAGCTGTAGCACATCAGGCTTACCCGGTAACAACAGGCTTACCTGGAACTTCCTACATTGAGCCATGTGAGCATGAGCCTTCCTTTAATGGCAGCAAAGCCATCGTCTGAAGAAGAACATACCTTGGCCTGGGGGTGGTGGGAATCATCAATTTCCTGTGCCATATCCAACTCACAGTCCAGTTCGTTTCCTGACCCCGATGCTGGAGTGTCGGTGTTGGTTTGAGGGGAGGAGTGACGTATTCCTCAGGTGGCGGTTGGAACCACTGTACGGCCTTACTGAATGCCAGGCAGAGGTGCAAGTCCCTGCTCTGGTTCTACACAGACACCACCAACATCAGGTTTTATTAACAGGGAAGACAGCTTCCTAATGAAATATGGCCCTTAACTTCCTTTTATATTTGGTAATACCCTGAACTCTTTATCCAAATGAAGCATAAAGCACTTACAACTGTGTTTTGCCATTGCACTGACTGAGGAATATATTCATTTGCAGTAACATGGGATTCAATGGAGTGGAAAATAAGCTCTGAAAATTGCTCTTGCCATGAAATTGTATCAATAAATAGGAAAAGCCTGTTTAGATTTCACTGACCAATGTCCCCCCTGTGACAGAAATTAATATGGCCAAGTGGTATGTATTGAAGGTAAGAACCAGCAGACACCAGAGGCTGGACAAGCCGTGAATCACAGACTGCCTGGCATAGCCAGCCTGTTCTACTGTTCACAGAGCCAGCTGAGGGTGCTTTTGTGGAGTGGGGGAGCCGGGGACAGTGAGTGGGAGGGAGGCAGAAACCTCTGGGGGATGAAGCTGGAGGAGAGGCACTAGAGCTCCCTCCTCTGTCACTGACCACACCTTACTATTCATCTCCGAGTGTGCACGGACTGAAACCTTTCTTCCAAAGACATCCAGCCCAAGTTAGGAAAAGGAAAGCAGGCTTGTGTTGTACTTCTTTAAGTCAGTGCGGCTTCTTGCTGTTTATTTTAATACACTATATTCTCTTAATAAAATACTAGCAGACACATCTGAAAGTAAGCAAGCACATGGTTGATCTGTGGCTTAGCCATGTGGAGGTGAATAAAACATCAAGTTTAGGTATAAAGCAGTCAGGATGTTAAAAATTTGTGGAAAAAACAAAGACTTCTGATTGATGATATGGAAGTAAGTAAAGCTAAGAGTCAGACATGACGGTTTTCTGTGGGATTTAAGGAAACTAATCTCTTGAATTCAGTTGCCACATTTGTAAAATGGACCTCATAATGGCTGTGCTGCGTGCTGCTCAGAGTTAAAGTCAAATGAGAGTGTGTATGTGAAATTATCTGTGATGATCTGTAAACATTTAAGGTACTCTTATTTCCCTCTCCCATCAGCACTAATGTTGAAGCACAGTAACAGTGAAGGTTAAGTTACACCTTTCAGAACAAGTAGAGGTAGAAATTTTGTGGCGAAAGATATTGGGCCTGGGAATCTGACATGCTGGGTTCAAGTTCTGCTTCTCCTGCCACACAGTGACCCCTCAGACAGCTAACAACATCTCCATAGTTCACATCTGTAATGAGATGGCTCTGCTAGATTCTCTCTGAAATTCCTTTCCAGCACCAAATTTTGTATGTCTGTGATCAAAGAGGTATCATAATGGAAACCCAGGTGATAAGCTAAGAATGAAAGAGTATATGTTGTCATTCCTGAACCAAAAAGATGATAGCTCTGTTGTAATTTGATGTTAAAGTACAAGGTCATGGAGGAAATTTTTAGGCAGCTTTTAGAGAGCTGTATTCTCTAGCTTGTCTTGAACCAAAATACATTACTTCTGCTGTTGAAACCTTCACATTTCCCTCTTTTTCTCCCTTTTGAATCATCTGTCCAGTGTCAATGAAATTATTAGAGGTGGTAGATTCCTTTGCTTTCCAGGTACCCGCAGAGATTCTTAAGTCTTGGCAAAGATCTAAAGACTGTATTTTCCTGTGCCCATTGCCACCCTAGTAGAAACTGGCTATATTACTTCCTCTCCTGGCCAACAGAGGTGCTTTGGGAACCTTCTGTTATTCTAGATATGCAGAATGACACGCAGGAGAGCATTCCAAGCCTCTTGCATGCTGACTAAGCCCCCTCCCAGTTTTCTAAATGCTTGTCAGGAAGCCTTAATAAGCGGTAACTCCATGTGGCACTCAGCATGGCAGAACAAGGCCATCTTCTCCCTCTGTGTGCTCTTACCAGACTGCCCTTCCACCCTGCAGGGTTTCCACTGCTCTCATTAGTCAGAGTCTAGCAGATGATCACACAGACTTGTAGCAGGTGGAAGATGGAGGGGAACATGGACTTGTGGTCTGTGTCCCATTAGCAGCGTGGGTGATGAGAGTCTGTGCTGTGTTCTGTGGCTCCACTTGCCAGTTATATGCGTGGAGAAAGTGCAGCTCCTCAATCAAACTTTGAGAAAATTTATCAGTGCAGTCAGTGGTGCTCAGCACACCAGGGTGGGCACGGTTGATCCCAGCTTTGACTGCCTTGGTCCAACCATTCATGGTGTCTCTATAGTCCAGTCAGTGTTCTTTTGAATTAATGAATGAAATACACGAAAACGTTCTCTTTGCAACAATCCAAGCAGTACAGACAAACTAAAGCCCATTTACTGCTCCTTATCATCCCATGTCCCTCCCCAGAGGAGAACGCTGTCAATCAATTACTTTTTATGAACATATAGCTCTGTGTTCCAGGATGATGAATGGGAGTGCAGCTGAGGTGTCACTGGGGAGCTCTCTGCAGAATTTTCTAAGAAGCAGTAGAACCAGCCCTGCTGCCGTCTCCCTAAAAGTCCCTTCTCATGTTGTATAAGAAAGGAAGTGGAGATGCCGTCTGTGGGCTTAGAGAGAGGGAGAGCTGTTGGGCCTTCCCTTCCATCTCCCTGAGGAATCAAAAGAGATGCTTTAGTCTAATCCTCCAGCCAAGGGGCTTGGGCTCCAAGAGAACTACTTTTATATTGGGAGGGTGTCGCAAGAAGGGGAGACTGGCCTCTGATTCCCTGACTGAACGTCTGCTTAAGGAGTGGACTTGCTGGTCTTCCCTCAACACCTACCTGAACAGGGTGAAAAGAGAATTAGACAGAGAAGGCACAGTGAAGCAGCTCCATGTTGTTTGGCAAGGAGAAAGGCGTTTTCTATGCCTCAGTGAGACGCAGAAGAAGGTAGCTTGGATGTTCCTGTTGTTACTTTGACCATAACGGCTGATTTCCAGAAGAGGAGACCCTGTCAGCAAGAGAATGTGGTTTAAGCAACTAGAAAGGTTGGTCAGAAGAGGTCAAATACAAGCTTTTCATCTAACTCAGGAAAAATTCGCTCATGTTCCTCAGGAAAAATGCCTGCTAACTCAATGGCATCAAAGGCCAATGTCAACCCAAAGAGGACCTCACAAGCAGAGTTCATTTCCACCTGTCCCCTCTAGTGCACTGGAGGAGACAGAGACATAGAAGAGGAGGAGCGAGAGGAAAAGAAGCAAGAGAACAGAGCGGGCATCCTCGAGACCCCAAGTCCCTCCAGCTGGGGTCAGGATGAACTGGGTGGGAAGAAGCAGTAAATGGATAAGAGTAGTGCCTAATATGTGAAAGTGATCTGAGAGCCACAGTATCTGTCCTGCACACCCCTAAGTGTTTGAAAGGGAGATTCAACATAATTAAAGGCAGTTATTGACAAAAAGCAATAAAACAATTCCATATTTGTATCTCAATGAATCAGATTTTCAATAAAACTAATTATGTGCAGGATGTAGTGTTGTTTGTATGTTATAACATTAATAATATCATAAATGTATATGTCATAACTGCAACTTGCTTTTTCTCAGAAGTTCCTCTCAGATCTTTATATGTCAACACAGTTGGGTTCTGTTGTTATAACTGCTACATAAACTTCTATAGTACGACGTTCCTAGAGTCTGTTTTGCCATTCTGTAGCTGGTGGGTACTCAGCTGCTGTGGAATAGCCTGCTGATTGCTCACTATTAGACTGTCAGAGAGGCCAAGACTGGGCATAGATCTCTAAGGAAGGGCCATGCCTTCTGGACTGATTAAGAACTTGTCCAGGATTGCTGAATCCCTGGTGCTAAGGCTGGGTTCTAAGTATGTGGAGATTAGGAGGAGCTGCAGAATAGGCTGTCAAAATAGTTTCCTCTTCATCTTCCCATAATTGTTCTTCAAAACACCCATCTTACTAAGGAAGAAGTAAAGTGAGTGATTTCATGTCAACACGCTGTTTTCTCACCTAAAAATTGAAGTGAATTCATTGTTTCTCCTTCCAGATTTTGGTTTTGTGGCAATTAACGAATAATGTCAGAAAAGTACTTTGAAAATCTTGACATGGAGATTTATTGCAAAGCCAAGGATTTATTAAACAAATTCCTTTACCACTTTTATGTATCATTTCATACACCTTTGTCAGATACATATATTTTAGTATCTAATTTTTTAAAGTAATACATGCCCATAATAGCAGGATATTTTTCATTGGCCTTTTACAGTCTCCTTCATGAAGCCATAGAATGAGAGTGTCACACTTTCACCCAACGGAGCTCTCTCTGAAATAGCTCTTCCTTATTTTCTCCTAGGAGTAGAAGAATCTGGCCTTGCCTTCCTTTCTGAGTTAGGGTAGTTTTCATTGATTTTTCCCATTGTCTTTTTTTTTTTTAATATAATTTATTTTATTATCATTAATTTACAATTACATGTGCAATATTACGATTATTAAACTACCCCTTCATCAGGTCCCCCCCACCAACCCCATTACAGTCACTGTCCATCAGCGTAGTGAGATGCTATAGAATCACTACTTGTCTTCTCTGAGTTGTACTGCCCTCCCCGTGCCCCCCCAACATTACATCTGCTAATCGTAATGCCCCTTTTTCCCTCTTATCCCTCCCTTCCCGCCCATTTTCCCCAGTCCCTTTCCCTTTGGTAACTATTAGTCCGTTCTTGGGTTCTGTGAGTCTGCTGCTGTTTTGTTCCTTCAGTTTTTTTCTTTGTTCTTATACTCCACATATGAGTGAAATCATTTGATACTTGTCTTTTTCAGCTTGGCTTATTTCACTGAGCATAATACCCTCTAGCTCCATCCACGTTGTTGCAAGTGGTAGGATTTGTTTTCTTCTTATGGCTGAATAATATTCCATTGTGTATATGTACCACATCTTCTTTATCCATTCATCTACTGATGGACACTTAGGTTGCTTCCATTTCTTGGCTATTGTAAATAGTGCTGCAATAAACATAGGGGTGCATCTGTCCTTTTCAAATTGGGCTGCTGCATTCTTAGGGTAAATTCCTAGGAGTGGAATTCCTGGGTCAAATGGTATTTCTATTTTGAGTTTTTTGAGGAACCTCCATACTTCTTTCCACAATGGTTGAACTAATTTGCAGTCCCACCAGCAGTGTAGGAGGGTTCCCTTTTCTCCACATCCTCGCCAACATTTGTTTTTGTTTGTGTTTTGGATGTTGGCCATCCTCACTGGTGTGAGGTGATATCTAATTGTGGTTGTAATCTGCATTTCTCTGATGATTAGCGATGTGGAGCATCTTTTCATGTGCCTGTTGGCCATCTGAATTTCTTCTTTGGAGAAGTGTCTATTCATGTCCTCTGCCCATTTCTTAATTGGATTATTTGCTTTCTGTTTGTTAAGGTGCATGAGTTCTTTATATTTTGGATGTCAACCCTTTATCAGATACGTTTTTTATGAATATATTCTCCCATACTGTAGGATGTCTTTTGTTCTACTGATGGTGTCCTTTGCTGTACAGAAGCTTTTCAGCTTGATATAGTCCCACTTGTTCATTTTTGCTTTTGTTTCCCTTGCCCGGGGAGATATGTTCATGAAGAAGTCGCTCATGTTTATGTCCAAGAGATTTTTGCCTATGTTTTTTTCTAAGAGTTTTATGGTTTCATGACTTACATTCAGGTCTTTGATCCACCTTGAGTTTACCTTTGTGTATGGGGCTAGACAGTAGTCCAGTTTCATTCTCTTACATGTAGCTGTCCAGTTTTTCCAACACCAGCTGCTGAAAGGCTGTCATCTCCCCATTGTATATCCAAGGCACTTTTATCAAATATTAATTGACTGTATATGTTTGGGTTAATGTTTGGATTTTCTATTCTGTTCCACTGGTCTGTGGGTCTGTTTTGTGCCAATACCAAATTGTCTTGATTACTGTGGCTTTGTAGTAGAGTTTGAAGTCAGGGAGCGTAATTCCCCCTGTTTTATTCCTCCTTCTCAGGATTGATTTGGCTGTTCGGGGTCTTTTGTGGTTCCATATGAATTTTAAAATTATTTGTTCCAGTTCATTGAAGAAAGCTGTTGGTAGTTTGATAGGGATTGCATTGAATCTGTAGATTGCTTTAGGTAGTATAGCCATTTTGACAATATTTATTCTTCCTAGCCAAGAGCATGGGATGCATTTCAATTTGTTAGTGTCCTCTTTAATTTCTCTTAGGAGTGTCTTGTAGTTTTCAGAGTACAGGTCTTTCACTTCCTTTGTTAGGTTTATTCCTAGGTATTTTATTCTTTTTGATGCAGTTGTGAATGGAATTGTTTTTCTGATTTCTCTTTCTGTTAGTTCATCATTAGTGTATAGGAAGCAACAGATTTCTGTGTGTTAATTTTGTATCCTGCAACTTTGCTGAATTCAGATATTAGTTCTAGTAGTTTTGGAATGGAATCTTTAGGGTTTTTTATGTACAGTATCATGTCATCTGCAAATAGTGACAATTTGACTTCTTCTTTACCAATCTGGATGCCTTGTATGTCTTTGTTTTGTCTGATTGCTGTGGCTAGGACCTCCAGTACTATGTTGAATAACAGTGGAGAGAGTGGGCATCCTTGTCTTGTTCCCGATCTTAGATGAAAAGCTTTCAGCGTCTCGCCGTTAAGTATGATGTTAGCTGTGGGTTTGTCATATATAGCCTTTATGATGTTGAGGTACTTGCCGTCTATACCCATTTTGTTGAGAGTTTTAATCAGGAATGGATGCTGAATTTTGTCAAATGCTTTTTCAGCATCTATGGAGATGATCATGTGGTTTTTGTTCTTCTTTTTGTTGATGTGGTGGATGATGTTGATGGATTTTCGAATGTTGTACCATCCTTGCATCCCTGGGATGAATCCCACTTGATCATGGTGTATGATCCTCTTGATGTATTTTTGAATTCGGTTTGCTAATATTTTGTTGAGTATTTTTGCATCTACGTTCATCAGGGATATTGGTCTGTAATTTTCTTTTTGGTGAGGTCTTTGCCCGGTTTTGGTATTAGAGTGATGCTGGCTTCATAGAATGAGTTTGGAAGTATTCCCTCCTCTTCTATTTTTGGAAAACTTTAAGGAGAATCAGTGTTATTTCTTCTCTATATGTCTGGTAGAATTCAGAGGTGAATCCATCAGGCCCAGGGGTTTTGTTCTTGGGTAGTTTTTTGATTACCAATTCGATTTCGTCACTGGTGATTGGTCTGTTTAGTTTTTCTGTTTCTTGCTTGGTCAGTCTTGGAAGGTTGTATTTTTCTAAGAAGTTGTCCATTTCTTCTATGTTTTCCAGCTTGTTAGCATATAGATTCTCATAATATTCTCTTATAATTCTTTGTATTTCTGTGGGGTCCGTTGTGATTTTTCCTTTCTCATTTCTGATTGTGTTTATGTGTGTAGATTCTCTTTTTCTCTTAATGAGTCTGGCTAGGGGTTTATCTATTTTGTTTATTTTTTCAAAGAACCAGCTCTTGGTTTTATTGATTTTTTCTATTGTTTTATTCTTCTCAATTTTATTTATTTCTTCTCTAATCTTTATTATGTCCCTCCTTCTGGTGACTTTGGGCCTCATTTGTTCTTCTTTTTCCAATTTCAGTAATTGTGTCTTTAGACTATTATTTGGGAATGTTCTTCCTTCTTTAAATAGGCCTGGATTGCAATATACTTTCCTCTTAGAACTGCCTTTGCTGCGTCCCACAGAAGTTGTGGCTTTGTGTTGTTGTTGTCATTAGTCTCCATATATTCTTTGATTTCTGTTTTGATTTGGTCGTTAACCCATTGATTAATTAGGAGAGTGTTGTTAAGTCTCCATGTATTTGTGAGCCTTTTTGATTTCTTTCTAAAATTTATTTCTAGTTTTATACCTTGGTGATCTGAGAAGTTGGTTGGTAGGATTTCAATATTTTGAAATTACTGAGGTTCTTTTTGTGGCCTAGTATGTGGTCTATTCTGGAAAATGTTCCATGTGCACTTGAGAAGAATGTGTATCCTGTTGCTTTTGGGTGTAGAGTTCTGTAGATGTCTGTTAGGTCCATCTGTTCTAGTGTGTTGTTCAGTGCCTCTGTGTCTTTACTTATTTCTGTCTGGTTGATCTGTCCTCTGGAGTGAGTGGTGTGTTGAAGTCTCCTAAGATGAATGCATTGCTGTCTATTTCCTCCTTTAATTCTGTTAGTATTTGTCTCACATATGCTGGCGCTCCTGTGTTGGGTGCATATATATTTATAATGGTTATATCTTCTTGTTGGACTGACCCCTTTATCATTATGTAATGTCCTTCTTTATCTTTTGCTACTTTCTTCGTTTTGAAGTCTATTTTGTCTGATACAAGTACTGCAACACCTGCTTTTTTCTCCTTGTTGTTTGCATGAAATATCTTTTTCCATCCCTTCACTTTTTGTCTGTGTATATCTTTGGATTTGAGGTGAGTTTCTTGTAGGCAGCATATAGATGGGTCTTGCTTTTTTATCCATTCTGTTACTCTGTGTCTTTTGATTGGTGTATTCAGTCCATTTACATTTAGGGTGATTATTGATAGGTATGTACTTATTGCCATTGCTGGCTTTAGATTCGTGGTTACCAAGGGTTCAAGGGTTGCTTCTTTACTATCTAACAATCTAACTTAACTTTCTTGTTAAGTTATTGTAAACACAGTCTGATGTTTCTTTCTTTCTCTCCCTTTTTATTCCTCCTCCTTCATTCTTTCTATAATAGGTGTTTTATTCTTTGCCTTTAGTTAGTATTTGGATGGTCTGCTTTCTTTGCTATGATTTTTTTTCTCTGGTGACATCTTTTTAGCCTTAGGTGTGCTTCCATCTAGAGCAGTCCATTTAAGATATCCTGTAGTGGTGGTTTATGAGAGGCAAACTCTCTCAACTTTCGTTTATCTGGAAATTGTTTAATCCCTCCATCATATTTAAATGATAATCGTGCTGGATACAATATTCTTGGTTCGAGGCCCTTCTGTTTCTTAACGTTAAATATATCATGCCATTCTCTTCTGGCCTGTAAGGTTTCTGTTGAGAAGTCTGATGATAGTCTGATGGGTTTTCCTTTGTAGGTGATCTTTTTTCTCTCTCTAGCTGCCTTTAATACCATGTCTTTATCTTTGATCTTTGCCATCTTAATTATTATGTGTCTTGGTGTTGTCTTCCTTGGGTCCCTTGTGTTCGGAGATCTATGAGCTTCGGTGGACTGCGAGACTACTTCCTTCCCTAGTGAGGGAAAGTTTTCAGCAATTATTTCTTCAAAGACACTTTCTATCCCTTTTTCTCTCTCTTCTTCCTCTGGTACTCCTATAATGCGAATATTGTTCCGTTTGGATTGGTCACACAGTTCTCTTAATATTCTTTCATTCCTAGAAATCCTTTTATCTCTCTCTGCCTCAGCTGCTCTGTACTCCTGTTCTCTGTTTTCTATTCAATTAACAGTCTCTCGCATCTCATCCCTTCTGCTGTTAAGCCCGTCGATCGCTTGACTGATTTCTGTATTGTCTTTCCTCAGTTCCCTCACTTCCTCCCTCAGCTCTTGCACATTTCTCTGTAGGTCCATCAGCATGGTTATGACTTTTATTCTAAATTCTTTTTCAGGGAGGCTGTGCATTTCCATCCCTTCAGACTCCCTCTCTGGGGTTGTCTGGTTGATTTTGGTCTGAACCATATTCCTCTGTCTTTTCATGGCTGTATAATTTGGTCACTGATAGTTGCCACGTATGTCAGCTGGGCTCTTTAAGACTTTAAAAAGAGAAGAAAAAAAAAAGAAGAAAAAAAGGAAAAAAAGAAAGAAAGAAAAAAAGAAAAGAAAAAACAAAACAAAACAAAACAAAAACAAAAAAAATGCCCACCTGGACGTAGATTCTGTGGGAATGCTCTAGGTGGCGCTATTGCCCCACTATTCCACAGCTGTGACTGTGCCGCTCCGCAGGGCCCTTTATCGCTCTGGCAGGGGTGGGAACGAGTAGGAGGCTGTTGATCTCAGTGAGAAGTGTTAAGTATGGCTATGCTTCCTCAGTCGCCAGCTAAGGCGTCTGAAACTCCCCAGGACTCCCAGCCTGCTGGGCTGAGTGTGCTGGGGCGATCCGGCTCCTCCGCTGGGCTCCTGTCTCTTTAAGACCGCTGAAGAAAGCGCGCGCTTTTTTTTTTTTTCCTTCCCGGGAGCCGGCTGCAAGCACCCTGGCGCGTTCCCCGCTCAGATCCTGCCCCTCTGTCTCTCCAATCTCCGCTGCACTGCGCAATGTGGGTCAGCGCTCCCCGCGCAGATCCCCGGGGCTGGCTACTTCGCGGGGTGCACTTCCACTCCCTCCCGGCTCTGAATCCTCTCCTCCCGCCGGTGCGCTGGGGTGGGGAGGGCTCGGGTCCCGCCGGGTCGCGGCTCCGTATCTTACCCGCCTCTTGGGGTGCCGAGTCCTCTCGGGTGTAGCTGCAGGCTGTGCGCTTTCCTGTGTATTCTCGTCTCTCTTTTAGGAATAGATGTATTTTGTGTGTTTTCGTAGATAAATATAGTGTTGGGAGATTTCTGCCGCCCTGCTCACACCGCCATCTTCCCGGAAGTCTCCGATTCCCTTTAATTCACTCTTCCAAAATGTGAATCCCTGCTGAGTACGAAGCCCATTACAGCCGGAAATTGAACGAGCCAGTGTTCATGACTTACTTTAATGAGAAGGCACAATGCCCCACAGGGGATCAGAAGAGGAGAGCTGTACTGGGGATTTCCACAGGCCTCATGGGGTGGAGCAGAGAAGGCACTCCACACCCAGAGCACTGTCAGGTTGCAGGGATGGAGAGCTGCTCAGAAGCCCATGGGGCAGCCCTACAGAAATGCAAGAGAGAGTCAGGACCAGTTCTCCCACTGGGTGAGCTGTAATGTCAGTGCCTACAGCAGGGACATTGGTTTCAAATAGCTGCTTGGTGTCACCTTTTCCAGAGAGAGATTTCTTTGCTCAATTCAAAAACTTGTGGACAGCATAGTCTGATGGGCTGGACGTGGTTCTTCAGGGTTCCGCCAGGCAGGGCGGTCTCAGCAGCAGGGCCAGGCCTGCAGGAGTCATCCCAACCAGGGCAGGGCCAGCCCCTTGGAAACGCCTCACCGCCCTGGGCCCTGGCCTGGAGGTGCTTCCCCGGTTTGCCTTCGTGATCTCAGCCCCTCTCCCTGCTCCTTCCTGGCTGCATTTTCAGCCCCTCTCCTTCCCTAAGTCCAGTTGGGCCTGGCCCTGTATTCTGCACGTGAAACTTTCATGTGTTTGATCCCCTCTGGAGCCTGGTCTTAAATTTCATTCATGAGCTGCTGTTTCCAAGTTCTATTTCTTCAGAGTCCCTGACACAGGCACCTGCCCTCTTGCCACATCCCGTAGGCTGTCTAACAGGTATTCCACGGCCGGCATGGAAGCGACCCAAGGCAGGATCACCGCCACCCCTCAGCCCCTCCAGGATCCCCATTTCAGGAAGCAGGACCACCACCCACTCAGTTCACTTAAGTGAGGACAAAAGGAACTTCCGTGAGGTCTTCCCCTCACACGCATGCAGCCAGTCTGGGGACGAGCCCGTTTCCTGCTCCCAGGCACACCCGGGCGCCTCCCCGCTGGTCCCTTCAGCTGTCGGCGGGAGGCTTATTCTGTCCAGCCTGGGCTCCCCTCTTTCCCTCCATGTCTCCAGCTTCCTCTCTGTACTGTGGCCAGCGCCACCGTTTAAAAGCCAGTCACAGCCACAGCACTGCCCCGGACAGCAGGCTGGTCTGCCCTATCCTGGCCCCCAGGCTCTGCTGGCCCAGCTCCTTGCCTGACCGCACACCTGCTTCCCCTTCCCAGCGCCTGGTCCCTGCTCCAGGCCTCTGACGTGATGGCTGTTCCTCTGTCTGGACTGCACCTGCCCTTCCCCGCCTATAGCTAGGTCCCTCCCGCCACCCCGCTGCCCCCTCCGGGAGAGACCTCTGAGCGGACGACCTGAGTGAGGCACCGGGGCTGTGGCCCCCGTGGCTTCCACGGGTACCAGTGCAGGGCAGGCTCCTGGCGATTCCCTGGTTTGTCACCGTCTCTCTCCGACAAGAGCATTTGTGCATGCCATCAAGCAGGGAGCTGTCCACTGTATATAGCCTCCTGACAGCACCTGGCACCTGGTATACAGCAGGTGCTAGATGAATATTTGTTGAAAGGACTAGTGACAGCCCACTGGGGCCCCTGTGCCCCACGCGCTCAAGGATGCTGGGAGGGGGCGCCGCCATAACAGGCGTCTCCCCAAGCAGGCTCAGCCTGGAGCGAGGTCTCTGAAGTGTGAGCCCAGGGAGGTCCTGAGAGCCAGACCCATTCCTCTGGGCTGAGGCCCCATTGCCAGCAACAGGGTGGCTGTGCTTCCTTCCTCCCGGGGCCTCCCTCCAGGGCAGGATGGCTAGCGGGGCTTCAGCTTCCAAAGATCCCACCCATGAGCTGAGGTGGGGGGCTGGACTTCCCCTCCCTCTCCTCAGAGTCAACAAGACGTGGATTTGGAGCGCCCCAGGGAAGCCCCTCAGGTCTCCAGGGGACCTTCACGACCAGGGTTTTGTACTTTCAAGCACCTGGTGACAAGCTCAGATCCTGGGTCAGACTCCCTGAGTTTGAAACTGGGCACAACATTGTGTGCGTGTACATGTATGTGTGTACACATTCGTGTATGTCTGTGTGGGCACGTGCAGGTATGTACTCGTGTGCTCATGTGTGTGCTTGTTCATGTGACTGCGTGCACACTGTGTGCTGTGTATACGTGCATGTGTGTGCACACCAATGTACATTCATGTATGTGCGCATGTGCACTCGTGTGTGTGCATGTGTGCTCATGTATGTGTGCATGCACACACATTTGATGGATAGGGAACTGGGAGGGAAGGAAAGTAGGTGGCGTGGAGGAGCAAGGATCTGGGGCATTTGAGGAGGGATGGGTGTTGAAGAGGAGCCATCCGGCGCTGTGGTAGCCAGAGGGCATGGGCACCTGTGGGTGAAGCTGGGAGGGTACCATGAGGGGGCAGAGAGGATAGGAGCAGGTGGCACACACCGGGGCAGCTGCCGGTTCTGCCTGCACATCTGCCTCCAGCATGTCCTCCTCACACCCATCTTTGCTTCATGACCCCAAAGCAAGTCCTTCCTCATTTTTTTTCTACTTGTCTCAGTCACTACAGTTTGTGCTTTAGCCCTTTCCCTCCTTTTCCCCTAAACTTAAGTCAACTTTATTAGTTATATCTATGGAATGTGATTTGTAGTAATTCATTGACTGTTAAGATGTTATCAAATATGACACATACTAATTTCAGAGGCATTGAAAAATGTAATTTAGAATAAATGAAGTGGGGTGGGCTTCCACTGAGTTGCACCCGTTTGCTTTTACCTGCTTTGTTAGGCCCAGGGGTGCATACTGACACGGGCCTGCCAGCCATGGGACCCCGGTGCTGCAGGTGCCCGGGCTGGTTTCTGGGGTTGTTGGGGCCAGAGGTAGGGTGGAAGGCCCGGCTCACACTGCCGAGCTGGCTTCTGCCCCAGTAGGCATTTAGTAGGTCTGCAGATCAGCAGTTTCCCAGGAGGTGCCCAGGGCATCCTAGGCAAGGTCAAATTTATTTCTTTTCCTTCTGGTTTTGAAAAGCAACTTGCAGCGCACAAGGACTTCCCAAACGGCTTGGCCATTGCAAAGTGACGGCTCAGAGCTCAGACGTGGCTGCTGGTGCATGGCGCGGTCTGCGCTGGCCCGAGCCTGGGGTCCCCACACACCTGGGACGTTTCAAGGCTTTGTGGTGACCTTGCCCCCAAACATTTTCCAATGGGCGTAAGTTCCTTATTAGACACTTATGTGTACCTAGGATAGTATTACAGTTATTAAGAATATTTGTCCCACAAAAACAATAAAATGCTGAGGCTTCATCGTTTTGACATATTACACAGTGACCAAGTAAGAGAATATGGATTCAAAGAACTTTGAGATTTTTTAATTTTAATAACACTTTCATTTTGGAATAGCTTCAGTTTCACAGAAAAGTTGTAGAGATAACACAGGAAGGCCAGTTAGCATGTTGCCCACTTCCCCTCGTGTTATATCTAACGTTACTGTGGCACATTTGTCAAAGCCAAGAGCTCAACCTTGGTAAATTACTCTTAAATTCTTGGCTTTGACTTGTTCTTTCACTAATGTCCTTTTTCTGTCTGAGGATCTCACTGGAGGTGCCACACCGCATTTAGTCATCATGTCTTCTAAGTCCTCTCTGGTGTGTGACAGTTTCTGCCCTTCCTTCAACTAGAAGATGCTATTTAGAAACCAGGCTCTGGCCATAGTTATGCTTGTAACTGCTGAGTTATCACTACTGCTGGGCCTCCCATCACACAGAGCTGGGAGTGTGTGTGTGACTAGCCTGTGCCCACATATATGTGCATGATTATTCCTGTATCCATTCATATATATATATTAAACTAAGCATGAATTTATACTGATTTCTCTGACTCTAATCTATCAGGACAAGGCTATTTAGACTTACCTTTTTGCAACTTTTTTCTGACAATAAGAAACTTGGTTCCCATTACCTGTCATATTCATTTATTTGTTCAACCCTAGTAAAGGTATAAAGTACTTTTGGAATTAATTCATACCTTTGTGAGAAACAATTTACCAACTAGAGTACAGTGTGTATATATATATATATATATAAACATGTATATGTATATAGGTGTATGTGTATATGTATATGTATAATTCAGTTTTTTAACTTTTTAAATAAACTTCATTTTTAAAAAATGGTTTCAGATGTACAGAAAAGTTGGAGATAATACAGCTACCACATACTCCATAGTCAGTTTTCCTTGTTACACCTAATAAACAAATATTGATACATTATTAACTAAAGTTCATACTTACTTCAGATTTCCTTGTTTTTACCTAATGCACCCATTCTGTCCCAGAATCCTATCCAGGACACCAAAGTATATTTAGTATTTGTGTCTCCTCAGGCTCATCTTGGCTATGATGGTTTCTCAACTGTTTGTTTTGATCACCTTGACAGTTTTTGAGGGATGGTGGTCAGGTATTTCGTGGATCGCTCCCTAATTGGGATCTGTTGGGTGTTTTTCTCATGATTAGACTGGTGTTATGGGGTTTGGCAGAGATAAATGACCATTTTCAGCACACTGTGTCAAGGTTACATACCACGAACATGACGCAGCCTGTTGACGTTGACCTGGGTCACTTGGCCTAGGGTGATGGTCAG
Source organism: Smutsia gigantea (assembly GCA_032199065.1). NCBI lineage: Eukaryota > Metazoa > Chordata > Mammalia > Pholidota > Manidae > Smutsia > Smutsia gigantea. The sequence goes on along the minus strand of JAVSCE010004722.1, from coordinate 657,705 downwards.
TTTTCTCCCCCTGAGGTTGCTTCCCCCACACTGCTGTCCTCTCTGGAAGGACATCACGGTGCACAGCCCCCTCTCTAGGAGTGGAGCATCCTGCTCACCTCCTGCAGGGTGAGGGATCTACGTAATTTATTTGGAATACTTTTGCATGGGAGATTTCTCTCTTCTTCCCCATCTGTTCATTTATTCAATCACTTGTTTATATAGTGTGCGTTTATGGATATTTATTTTATACTTTGTGATGATCCAATATTACATTACTTTATTCTAAGCTTTACTCCACTTTGTCCATCATATAGATACAACTAGCACGACCTGGTGTATTTCCTGCCACATCCTAGAATCACCATTTCTTCATGGAACCCTGATTCCTTTCACTGGAGAAGTTATTGAAAAGCAAGTTCTGCATGTGCTTATTGGTACTAGGATATTTTTGCTTCTAAGCCCTCTCAGCCTGCAGAGCAAGAAGGTATGTGTGTGTATAGTCACCCATGTATATATACTTATCAACAATTTCTATATTCAACCAGCTGTATCTGTGGTAAGTGAAATGGGAGTTCATACTGACGTCTCCAACTCTCATCCATTATCATGTGGACCATTCTAACTGCCCCCCTTGCTGATCTGTAACCTCCTCTTCCAACAGAGAGAAACCAGGCTCTCATTGCCTCCCATCCAGGTCCTTAGTCGAGCAATGCCAGTGTATGTCTACAGCAGTATCAGAATGATGAACGTGACCCTCCATGGCAAGCAGGTTTACCAGCTAGAGTACAGTATACAATTTCTTTTGCCTTTAGTCCTACAGACTTCCTTCATTTCTAAAGTTACTTAGGTCAGGATCTTCTTGTCCTCCAATATCCTTGCTGAAGTATTAGAATTTCTGGTAGGCAATATGATTTAATGTGAATTTCAGCTCAAAATGTTTGGATAGATGAGTAGGTAACAACCCTGGGATAAAATCTGAGACGTGTTCACTGCTACTTAAAATAATCCCCATATGCTTCAGTGTCTCAAAGTTGACATTAACTGCTCTGGGTCTTTGCTCATGGATTTCATCAAACAGGGTTTGGGAAAAATGAAGCTGCATGGCTATTTTTATCTTTTATAAGGTCAGCAATAGGTAAATGTCTCTGGGAAGAAATAGAAAGGAAGGGGAAAAGCCTTGGTTGCCAGGCTCATCGTATCCTGTGGTTTGTATCCATACATGAGCAGAGGCCCGTGAAGTCATGGTATCCTTAGTAACACTGGATATTTGTAGAAAAGAACAAATGGCAATGATTCTTGACTCCGAAAGCAATAAATACATTTTACTGCTGTGGAGCCCTGCCTGACAAAGGTGACATAATGTTGAGATTCTTCCCATGCTAGAGCACTGTTTATGTTTCTTAAGTTGAAAAAATTATTCCAGGGAATTCTTTCACTATTCCTCTTTGCCCCATTTTGATGACTTAAGACGGCTGTTTAAAATAACATCTACGGTGGTGAGCTATTTGTAATTCTCCTGGAAGAGCCAAGGCCCCAGTTTCCCTTCCTGCATGAATGTAAGCGCGGGCTTGGGAAAGCCTCTCCACGGCGCTCTCCTCCACTCCAAGCATCTGAAGATGGGGAGAGGGACTCAGTCTATCTCCCCAGCTCAGGGCTCATCCCGAGTCCTCACTTAGCTCTGCGACCCACAGCTGAGTCACTTGGTAGTCCAGCTTTGACTTTAGACCTACGTCATGCTCCCTGAGTTCCCAACACCAAGGGTTAATTGTCCCTGCAAAGATTCAGGTTTTCAGGCAAAAGAAGAAAGAAGAATGCCATCCTACCCGTACCGAGAATTTGTCAAGTTGCTCTCTATCCCAAATACCTGTTTCCCCAGGTAACCAATTACTCTTCTATGTCCCTTCAAATCCTAACATGGGTGTCTTCTCCTCCAGCTCGGGAGTCCTCTCTACAGTGAGTCGCCATGCCGGTGCACAGCCAGAGTAGCTCCCCATGGGCCCTGCAGGGCTGCTGGGGCCTGGCTGGCTATCTACTGTGTATTCCTTGTGATGGCGCTGCCAAGCCCATGGTTCCAGGTTATTGGGGAGGGCCTCCTCTGGCACACCTGCTCAGGTAGAGATTTTCTCCCATCACAGATCTGGAATCTCCCCTCACAGACATCTGATTGCTGAGGGTTCCCGGCCTCCCAGCATATGCCATTCTCTTAATGGGGGCTAGGCTGTGTAAGTACGCAGTGTTGCATTACCATGATTCTAATTCTTCCGATTGCATTTGGGGATGGCATGTGTCAATACCTCCAACCAACCTCGATGTCTTATTAGTACCCTTTTATGCTCAATTCTGAATTCCGTATTTGTGAAGGTCCCCTGACCCTCCTGCCTTCATTGGGGTTGTGCATTCATGTCTGGAGGAATGAGCTTTCTAGATGAGCTCCGAGTTATGGAGACCCACACTGAGCAAACCGAGCCACAGAGGGCTGTACACGATGCTGCAGAGAGCAGCCTGCCTGCCCCAGCCTTCTTCCTGTACCCCCTCTTTCAAATTCTGATTCTCTAGTGATCCAGGTCAGCAACTAGAAGGCCAGCCTCAGCTCACCCTCTTTCATACCTTTTTCATCCTGAATTCACCAAACTTCTTGCAGACGTTGTGTCTTCAATATTTCTGTGTCTTCCCAGCCCCACCTCTGTTCCCACTGGCCCTAATCTCAACCTTCTGCAAATCTAGGTGGACGGACCCTATAACCACCCACATCCCAGTTTTGTTCTCTTTAAGTCCATCCTCCACTTGGTGGCTTGGTTTCCTGCACTTGCTCCCATGGCTTACATAGTGCAGTGCTCTCGGGGTTGTTTGTCAGCCTCCCTGTGCTTCCCCAGCCATGCCTTGACCCTCTGTACGTCCAGCTTGCTATGCTAGAGCTGCGCTGTCCATGCAGGTGGTTGCTGAGCTTTGGAAATGTGGCCAGTCCAGAGCGAGATGAGCTGCAGATGCAACGTGGGTTTGAAGACTTGTTCTTGAGAAAGATATTATAAAGTGCCTCGATAGTCATTTTTACGCTGGTTATATGTTGAAGTGGTAATATCCTGAATATACGGTGTTAAATAAAATTTAAAGTTGATTTCACCCGTTTCTTCTTCTTTTAGTGTGGCTACTAGAAGATTATTGCATCTGTGCCTTGTATCTGTGGTCGCATTAGATTTCTGTTGGGTGGTGCTGCCCTCAGAAGAACTCCTTTTGCCAGGCTGGACACATCATGCCATCTCATGCTTCATACTTCTGTAGCTGCTATTCTCTCTGCTCGAAGCGCACTCCTTCGCCTTTTTTTTTTTTTACCTAAATTACTCATTCTTCAAGATTGTGTTAAGTAATCCCTGTTTGAGTGTATCGTGGCACTGATAACAAAAGATATGTTAATATGTTTGTCTTTCCTGCTAACAGGCACAGGGATTGTGTTCATTTGTTTTTCCCTAATACCTGCCATATACACATAATTGGCATGGAATAAATATTGCAGAACTAAACTGTAGACTAGAGTTCCAAGTCGTATGTGGGAATGGGATGGCATGCTATCATTTTGAAGGTCATAAAAGTTAAATACCAATGTGATTCAATTTTACAATCGTATTATCTCTAACTTGCAAACATATACTCACTGACTCATGAAAAATTAGTAAGAATTTATGGTCCAGTGAATGGACTAAGATGTCAGTCTTGCTTATTCAGTATGTAAGTCAGACACTTGTATTTACTGGGAATCTATATTGTATATAGAGCATTTACTGATGCATTTTACTGATTCTAAAATACTCCATTTAGAGCAGTAATCTATTGTGTGGGCTGATTATTCTTTAACATAATCTTAATTTCACTATCATATTAAGCTTGGTTGCCATTATGTAATAAGTATGCAATATAATTTGGAATTTTTTATAAGGTAAAGATACAAATATATGAAAGATCAAAAGCAAGGGCTGGGGATTAAAGATGGCAGTGTGAGAGATGAGACAGAGACCTCCTCCTAAAACCACATATAACACAAAAATATAATTAATACACTAATCCTGAAAAAGCAACAGGAAAGAAGGCTGCACCAGACTGCATACACCTGGAGAAAAGAGCAGACCACACGGAACAGGGTAACCTACCAAAGCCATGACCCAGTGGGACCCAGGCCCTTCCTCCACCCAGCTCACTGGCGGGAGGAAGAGAAACAGAGTGGGGAGGGAGTGGAGGCCTGGGGCTGATGAACACCTAGCCCTGGAGATCTGCTCTGGGAGCACAATTGTACATTCCATGGTGCTCTGGTGATTAGTGGGGTTGGAAAGCTAAGACAGGAGTAATACCTGGAGACATGGAGATTCTAGCTGCTTGTGGAAAATAGGAATTCATATCCAGCTGATCTGGGTGGGCAGTCTGAGAGAATTCCTAACAGCGAGAGGGCTGCTAAAGGGCAAGGATTGCAAAGAGCTTACTGTTCAGGAGAAAGGACAGGTAGATAAAATTGTCCTGCTGCACTCTGCCCAGCAGGTTGGGAACTTAAGCAATCTTCAGGCACTTCATCCCACTGGCTGGCTATGCAGCTCCAAAGCCCCCCACTGCGATACACAGCCTGCTGTATCTTCAACCCGGCTAGCCTGCACCTGGCTGGCAAACCAGCAGACCCTGCCCTGGCATGAGGCCAGCCAGAGGGAAGCCCTGCCTACAGCAGCTACAAACACAAAGCACAGAGGCTTACACCTGTGTGTTCGGCCCACTGGTTCTGTCAGTGTAGACAGGCATAACTGCCGGGAAACAGGAAACAGCTCTTTCCTCCCCCCAGGCACCAGTACCACTCCCCTGCGACCCCTGACATCTTTCCAGGGGCTGAGCAGCTCCAGAGAGTAGAGCTTCTGGGCACTAGGGGGGGCCACATACAAATATGAAATGTCAAAGGAACCTGGTTCAAAGCAAAATCTCAACACCAGAGAAACGACTGAGTGAGACTGAATTAATAAATCTTCCTGCAAGAGATTTCAAAATAAAAATCATAAACATGCTCATGGAGGTGCAGAAAAATATTCAAGAACTCAGGAACGAATTTAGGATGGAGATCCAATCATTGAAGAGCACAATGGAGGGTATTAAAAGCAGATTAGATACAGTGGAGGAGACGATAAATGAAATAGAAACTAGGGAAGAGGAATACAAAGAAGCTGAGGTACAGAGAGGAAAAGGATCTTTAGGAATGAAAGAATACTGAAAGAACTGTGTGACCAATACAAACGGAACAATATTTGTATTATAGGGGTACCAGAAGAAGAAGAGAAAGAAAAAGGGATAGAAAGTGTCTTTGAGGAAGTAATTGCTGAAAACTTCCCCATTCTGGGGAAGGAGATAATATCTCAGGCCATGGAGGTGCACAGATCTCCCAACACAAGGGGCCCAAGGAGGACAACACCAAGACATATAATAATTAAAATGGCAAAGATCAAGGATAAGGACAGACTATTAAAAGCAGGCAGAGAGAGAAATAAGATCACGTACAAAGGAAAACCCAACAGGCTATCATCAGACTTCTCAGCAGAAACCTTACAGCCCAGAAGGGAGTGGCATGATATATTTAATGCAATGAAGCAGAAAAACCTTGAACCAAGAATACTTAATTTTTTTAACATTTTTTTATTAAGGTATTATTGATATACACTCTTATGAAGGTTTCACATGAAAAGACAATGTGGTTGCTACATTTACCCATATTATCAAGTCCGCACCCTTACCCCAATGCAGTCACCGTCCATCAATGTAGTAAGATGCCACAGATTCACTGTTTGCCTTCTCTGTGCTACATTGTTTTCCCCGTGATCCCCCACACCACGTGTACTAAACATAATACCCCACAATCCCCTTATCCCTCCTTCCCCACCCGCCTTCCCACATCCCTCCCCTTTGGTAACCACTAATTCCTTCTTGGAGTCTGTGAGTCTACTGCTATTTTGTTCTTTCAATTTTGCTGTGTTGTTATACTCCACAAATTAGGTAAATCATTTGGCCCTTGTCTTTCTCCACCTGGCTTAATTCACTGAGCAAAATACCCTCTAGCTCAATCCATGTTGTTGCAAATGGTAGGATTTTTTTCTTTCTTATGGCTGAATAGTATTCCATTGTATATATGTACCACCTGTTCTTTATCCATTCATCTACTGATGGACACTTAGGTTGCTTCCATATGTTGGCTATTGTAAAAAGTGCTGCAATAAACATAGGGGTGCATATGTCTTTTTGAATCTGAGAAGTTGTATTCTTCACGTAAATTCCAAGGAGTGGGATTCCTGGGTCAAATGGTATTTATAATTTTAGTTTTTTGAGGAAACTCCACATTGCTTTCCACAATGGTTGAACTAGCTTACATTCCCACCAGCAGTATAGGAGGATTCCCCTTTCTCTGCATCCTTGACAGCATTTGTTGTTCTTAGTCTTTGGGATGCTGGCCACCCTTACTGGTGTGAGGTGGTATCTCAACGTGGTTTTAATTTGCATTTTCCTGATGATTAGTGACGTGTAGCTTCTTTTCATGTGTTTGTTGACCATTTGAATTTCTTATTTGGAGAACTGTCTCTTCATATCCTCTGCCCATTTTTTAATTGGGTTATTTGCTTTTTGGGTGTTGAGGTGTGTAAGTTCTTTATGTATTTTGGATGTTAACCCCTTGTTGGATATGTCATTTGCAAATATATTTTCCCATACTATAGGATGCCTTTTTGTTCTGTTGATGGTGTCCTTTGCTGTACAGAAACTTTTTAGTTTGATGTAGTCCCATGAGTTCATTTTTGCTTTTGTTTCCCTTGCTCAAGGAGATGCGTTCAGGAAGAAGTTGCTCATGCTTGTATTCAGGAGATTTTTGCCTGTGTTGTCTTCTAAGAGTTTTATGGTTTCATGACTTACATTCAGGTCCTTGATCCATTTTGAGTTTACTTTTGTGTATGGGGTTAAACAATAATCCAGTTTCATTCTCTTGCATGTAGCTGTCCAGTTTTGCCAAAACCAGCTCTTGAAGAGGCTCTAATTTCCCCATTGTATGTCCATGGCTCCTTTATCATAAATTAATTGACCATTAATGGCCAAGAATACTTATATCTGGCAAGATTATCATTTAAATTTGAAAGAGTGATTAAACAATTTCCAGATAAGCAAAAGCTGAGAGAATTTAGCTCTCACAAATCATCTCTACAGTGTATTTTGAAGGGGCTGCTATAGATGGAAGTGTCCCTAAGGTTAAATAGCTGTCACCAGAGGTAATAAAAAGGGATAGACAAGGAGTACAGAATATGATACCTAATATATAAAGAATGGAGGAGGAAAAAAGGAGGGGGCAAAAAAGAACCTTTAGATTGTGTTTGTAATAGCATACTAAGTGAGTTAAGTTAGACTCTTAGATAGTAAGGAAGTTACCCTTGAACCTTTGGTAACCATAAATCCAAAGGCTGCCACGGCAATAAGTACATACCTATTGATAATCACCCTAAATGTAAATGGTCTGAATGCACCAATCAAAAGACATAGATTCACTGAATGGATAAATAAACAAGACTCAACTATATGCTGCCTATAAGAGACTCACTTCAAACACAAAGACATACACAGACTAAAAGTGAAGGGATGGAAAAAGATACCTCATGCAACTAATAGGGAGAAAAAAGCAAGAGTTGCAGTACTTGTATAAGACAAAATAGACTTTAAAACAAAGAAAGTCACAAGAGACAAAGACAGACATTACATAATGATAAAGGGGTCAGTCCAACAAGAGGATATAACCATTATAAATATCTATACACCCAGCACAGGAACACCTACGTATGTGAAACAAATACTAACAGAATTAAAAAGGGAAATAGAATGCAATGCATTCATTCTTGGATACTTCAACACTCCACTCACTCTGAAGGACAGATCAACCAGACAGAAAATAAGTAAGGAGACAGAGGCACTGAACAACACATTGAACAGATGAACCTAACAGACATCTACCAAACTTTACACCCAAAAGCAGCACAAAACTTTCTTCTCAAGTGCACATGGAAAATTTTCATGAATAGATCATATACTAGGCCACAAAAAGAGCTCAGCAAATTAAAAAGATTAAAATTGTACCAACCAGCTTCTCAGACCACAAGGGTATGAAGCTAGAAATAAACTACACAAAGAAAACAAAAAATCCCACAAACACATGGAGGCTTAACAACATGATCCTAAATAACCAATGGATCAATGACCAAATAAAAAACAGAGATCAAGCAATATATGGAGACAAATGACAACAATAATTCAACAACCCCAAATCTGTGGGACGCAGCACTATTTACAATAGCCAAGAAATGGATGCAACCTAAGTGTCCATCAGTAGATGAATGGATAAAGAAGATGTGGTACATATACACAATGGAATACTACTCAGCCATAAGAAAGAAACAAATTCTACAATTTGCAACAACATGGATGGAGCTGGAGGATATTATGTTCAGTGAAATAAGCCAGGCAGAGAAAGACAAGTACCAAATGATTTCCCTCATTTGTGGAGTATAACACAGCAAACTGAAGGAACAAAATAGTAGGAGACTCACGGACTCCAAGAAGGGTCTAATGGTTACCAAAGGGGAGGGGTGTGGGAGGGCAGGTGGGGAGGGAGGGAGAAGGGGATTGGGGGGTATTATGTTTAGTACACATAGTGACATGGTGTGCGGAGGTCACAGGGAAGACAGCGTAGCACAGAGAAGGCAAATAGTGACTCTGTGGCATCTTACTACACTGATCGGCAGTGACTGCAATGGGTTGGGGGGACACGATAACAGGTGAATGTAGTAACCACATTGTTTTTTCATGTGAAACCTTCATAAGAGTGTATATCAAAAATACCTTAGTAAAAAAAATTTAAAAAAAGATCAAAAGAATGCATTTTGTTAAAAGTTCTAGATTCCCAGGCATTCTCAGGAATCTTCTACAAAGTCATCTTCACAGCCATTCAATCTACTGTGATGAATATTTGCATTTTCCCCAGCCATCCTTTCTGCCTTACCTCTGCATCAAAACCCTCCAGTTCTTCTCTCAGGGCAACTTTCCCCCATTTCAGGCCCTCTGGAGATACCCTCAGTCTGGGGAGATCATAACCTCAGACCATCCTCACAGTCCAGCCACCTCGTCATGGTACTTAGCTCATGGGTGGGCATCTGGCCTCAGTGTACCGATGCATGTCCGCCCCCAGGGTCTGCTCCAGCTTTTGGGGAAGAGGCCTTCTTTTCTTTGCCATTTTCAACTATGAGGATCATAGTGGCCTGGAGCCATTTTTGACCCCAGTGGGAGCCAGCTGGCCAGTCTTGTTGTTTCTACTGGTTAGAGTTGGGTTTCTGTCACCTGCATTCAAAGTTGGCACATCTCCTTCAAGCATAAAGCATTTCTCTGAGCCCCTGACAACTGTGCCCCGTGCAGGTGACATTGCAGTGGGCGGCATGCAGACCACAGGACAATTCATATCTCAACTTTGCAAACTTGGGCAATTTGCTCAACTCTGAGACCCAGTTTCCTTACCTTTGAGGAAAGGAGTCATCAAAGGACCGGCCTCACAGGCTTTTCATAGGTGCTAGCTGAGCTAATACATATGAAACACTCAGCCTAGGACTTGCCCTGAAGTGTTCTATCAGTGCTGGCTGTGGGCGTGGTGATGGTGATGGTGTTCTGATAATTCCTCCTGGCAGTGTCTAAGTTTCTGAAGATCCATTTTGTGGCTTAAGATGGAAAGTCTTCCAGAACTGGGTACCTCTTTTGTAGTTTTTGTCCCCAGGTGCCCTCTCAGTGCTATGTCTCACCAGCAGATGGTCCATTGGCCTGTAGGTCTGAAAGTTCCCCCACATCATGGGTCAGCGGCCAGACTGTTGAGAAGACAATTTAAAAGGTTCTTACAATGATTCTCCGCAAAATCCAGCCTAGAGAAATGTTTTCATCACGTGAACCACCTTCTTAAGATAGTGTGTTAATATCTCACAAATGACAGATGGTTTCAGCCTTTCTAAAGAAGGGTTTATACATGTCATACGATAGATTTTTGGGATGTGAAATCCGGGCTTTCTTCTTTCAAAGCATACTACCTTACAGAGAGCCGATTCTTTTCTGGGTGCAGATACTTGACAAATGGTTAACATTCTCTGGTCATAAGCTTTCAGTAGTAGTGGGAGTTGCTGGATTCTAGAGAAATGAAGAATGGGTTTCATTTTGAAACTTCAATAATTAGACAGCTATTGCCTCACTGTAGTGCTTTTCTTTCTAATGGAAGCCCAGTGACTGTGAGCAAGGGGGCTGTTGAATCGTGGGTTAATTGCTATCAAATGTGCCTTCTGAAGACAGAATTGCTACATCGTCACTGCAGACAGCAAGCTGAAAGAAAACCTCAGAAACCACTGGGTTTAAGAAAGAGCAACATCCTTTCCAAAGTTGCTAAACTACCTCTTTGTATTTAAGTTATTCATCTTGATAAAATTAAGCAGAAATTTAAGACTTTTCAAGATTTTCATGTTTTTATCTTTTGAATGATTGGGAACATTCTAGAGTGTGGTGAAAATGTGTCTGTATATCCTGTACTTGGAAGGCTCTCAGAAGCTTTCCGTCTTGCTTATCTCCCTGGGAAATGTCAGCTGGATTTCTTTACGGCTCTGGAATCCTTCAGTGTCCAACTGGGCACTGGGTGGAATGTCCTGCACTGTAGCCTCAAGTGGTTCTGTTCTTAATCCTGCAAGGCCAGAGCACCATGAGCCAGAGAAATCGGTTCTGAGGAGCCGTGACAGCATTTTATGTGGCTGTGGGTAGTCACTGAAACTTTGGGCTGGAGTAAAGCTGAAAAAAACCCTCTCCTGTAACCTCATTCCTAGATAAGAATGAGGCCCAGAGAGCGCGCCCAGCTGCTGACACCACGCAGTGGGTACGTGGCAGGGCTGTGCCGGGATGCAGGGCCCCGACGGTGGGGCCGGTGTGCTTCCCAGCCAAGGTCTTAGGAACATTTCCTCATGGGCAGGAGCGAAGGGGGAAGTAAAGGAAATACACACGAGGGAGTCGATGACTTTGGCAAAGGATAAAATGCATTTCTCAGAGCGAGCAAAAGGGAAAAGCCGACATCTCCTCTTAACTCTGTAGTGATGCAGAGGGTGGTGTTTCACACTGAGAACTCGGAAGTGCCTGCCTGTTCCTTTGTGGAAATGCGTGGGCAGGGGGTGGTGTGGTGAGAGTCACCAGGCTGGGACAGTTAGGCATATTTTTCAATGTAAGCTATGACTGGTTATCTTACTTCTGTGTACCTCATGAAAAAGATTAATTCATTTGATTAGATTGTTTGCTGCATTTTTAAATGCACCTATTGGGAGAGAAATTACATTTACTGTGAATTCATTTAAACTCTATGATGAAAGTCTAGAACTGAAGTGAGAATAAAGTTACAGAATTAAAAAAATTTTAAGACAGAGCAGTAGAGCCAATAGGAAGTCTCCTGAAAGCTGAGTTCTGGTTTTTGAGAGACAGAAGCCACTTTAGGTGAGAAAAACAATTCCACATGACTTCAGTGAGGAGTAGTGGTTAAGGGTTCAGAGGTGTGATCCTTAGTATCGGAAACTCGATGAATGAACCTTGATTTCCATGAGTGTCTAAAGCACGAAGGAGGCACATGTGGCCGGAGCCCCACAGGGAGGGGGTTCAAGTCCACAGTGGCGGGTGATTGCTGTCTCTTTAAACTTGATTCCTCCCTCTTGGTGGTTTTTCTTTTTTTTCCAAACCAGAGTATTTTTGCATCCTTACTTGATTCATGGTTATAACAACAATGTTTGAAAAATTACAATTTTCATTTTATAGAACACTTCCACATATATTATTCCTATATTATAACAATTCTATAAGATTAAAATAAGTTTTAATCATATTTTGCTTATTAAAAGTGGGATAAAAGAAAAGTGCAGACTAAGAGCCTGGGACATAGACGCCCAGACAGGGCTGGAGTTCTGGACCAGCGCTCCACTTTCTGGGCTGAGCAGGTGATTTAGTCTTTCAACCCCTCAGTTTTCTCATCTGTAAAGCAGGCATTACAATAGTCCTCTCGTCATGCTTAGGAGAAGCATGTGAGATGATGCACGCTGGCAGCAGGCACAGCTCTGGGCCAACAGGCATGCCTCGTGTGCTGCTGTTTGCTCCGTCACTGTCACTACCCACACCATGTCATTATCTTTCAAGACCATGTGATGGCGAAGCTGGCATGTGGCCCTCCAGGTCTGAATGCTGTGCTCATTCTAACAAGACGTATCCCCCAAGCACCGATGGGGTCCCCGTCCTGGAATATTGGAGGTTTCCATCTCCCTCCCTCCGTTTGTCCTCTGTGTCTTCTCTGAGAAAGGGAAGATCTGTGACTGGTCACATCCCTTTGGAGTCTATTACTACAGATAACATGTGAGATGGATCTTCACATACAACCAAAGCAGAGGGTTTCTGAAGATGGGAGGTAGGTCTGGGGGACTCAAGGTCCGCCTGTAAAGGACAGTGAACTGATAAGCCCTTGTCCTTCTTTGAAGGCTTTCCAGGTGTGTGCTGGGCTTGGTGAGGGTGAGAGCTCAGCTCCTCCCGTTCGGGTGGGGCTCTCCTGGTACCCTGTGTGCCCACCCAACAAGCCCTGGGGGTAGGGCCTGGGGTGCTCACTGCCGCATTCCTTGTGGGCCACAGACAGCATCTGTGGTGTCCTGGTGCCTGGGGGGGGCCCCAGGTGTGGGAAGTGCAGGGAAGGGAGGCCCCTGTGACATGGAAACAATTTCTAATTTGTTAACGGTGGAGAGTTTGCAAATGAGGACAACTGGCAGGGACGCGTTGGGGGCTGAATGATCACACTTCCTTTGGCTCTTCTGCTTTCAAAGGGATCGGCTCCAATATCAGGAGAGGAAGTCGGGGGAAGCAAGAGTAAAGCAAAGCATGCACAACCCCCTGACTATCCCAAGTGGGCTTTTTTTTTTTTTTAAAGATGCAACCCTGCAAGTAAAGTGAAACAAAAATCAACCAAAAAAACCTCCAAAAACAGAAACAGCTTTTAGAGGCCTTGTATCGGTCATAAGAGGTTCATGTCAGCTTGTGTGGGAATCTTCCAGGATTTTCCTTTTCAACTGGGTGCAGCGTGACAGGTCTGTGCCTCCAGTGACCCGGGTGGGGCCTGTGGCAGTACACAGTATTGAACGTGAGGAGCTGTGCTCATCCCGCGTTCCCATGACATTAACTCTGTGGCTGGTCGCAACTGGCACAAGCTGTCCTCCTTTGTCAACGCCGAGAAAGGAAAACCAGGTTGAGTGTGGTTTTGGGTCTATAACCCACTGCCTACACCCCATAAAATTCCCAGAGTGTGGAGGACAGTGAGCGCTCAGCCTGACACCAAGGGAGAGTTCTGGAAGTGGAGGGAGAAGAGCTTGTTTCCTCGGGAAGCACTTCTCACTAATTCCAGACAGAAATGAAAATATTAACAGCATGAGCCTTGTTTGCATGGCTCCTGCAAAAGACACACACAAGTGTGTCAGGGACAATGAACTGAAACTTTGTAAAAAAGTTACAGATTTTGAAAACGAAATTTCCACGTAATTTTAAAATCTGGGTTACTGCCTTTGTTATAGCCTTGGGGATTCAGGAAGGAATTAGATTTTGGATGTTCTCAGAAGTTATTTCATGCCTTCTAATGGCCTTGGGGGAGGGTGCACTAGAGGCAGAGCCAGTGCAGGCCAGGCGTTCCCTCTCCCTCCCGCCCTGCCCTCGCCAGCTCTGGGCTGCAGCAGCGGCGGCAGGCCCCCACCCTGAGCCTGGAGGCCCTGGCAGGTGTGCTAAGCCATGTGAGTCCCCTGCCATCTGCCTATCCGTTCCTTCCCCCCAGAGCCTAAGCTGGGGGAGGGCAGCTGTGCCGGGCCCACTCTCACCCTGCTGCCCAGACCCCAGCGGAGTTCAGTAGCTCCTCATGGAGGGTGAGGGAAGGACACTTGGTGGATATGATGGAAGGCATGGGTCATATGGAAAATGCTCAACTAGTCCCAGAAGAAATGATGCTTTGGGGGCCAGGGAGAGCTGAAAGGCGTTCTAGGCAAAGTGAGCAATGGGCTAAGGAGAAAGATTAAGGGCAATTTGGCAAGACTGGAGCATGGGGCCTGAGGCAGCATAGTGAGTGCTGAGCTGAGACATAGGCAGTGGCCAGAAAATGAGGGCTCCTGTATAGCTGCTCACGAGTGCGGCCTTATTCTGAGGGTTATGGGGGTTATAGCACCTGTCAGTGTCCGGCGCACACTCCACAGTGGCCCCTCCCAGGGGAGCATGGGACAGGGAGAGCAGTCAGGGCTGGGTGCAGCCAATATGTGGGACAATGGGTGCTGAAGCAAAGGGTGCCCTGAGTCACCTGGAAGGGGCTGCAAGGGGACTGGGGGGTGAGCTGCCAGAGCACCTTGGTGACCCATGTGTTTGCGGAGGTGTAGTGAGATAAGGTGACTTGGGTTTAGGCTTGAAAGAGGAGGTGGGTGGTAGGCTGTTCACAGAGTTGTGAGGTCAGGAATAGTATATTTGAGGTGAGGGGTCAGGGAGAGTGGTGTTTATGGATCTACCTGAGGCCCTGTGGAATCCAGTGGCCCTGGAGGTATGGGTATGAAGTTGGGGAGGAAGACGCAAGACCGAAGTGGAGGAGTGAGGGGGTGGCAAGGGATGGAGCCAGACCAAGGGCAGCGAGAGGCTCAGGGAGAAGCTGAGGAAAAGTGGGAAGACCTCACGTGATGAGTGGGGGCAAGGCCAGGCTGAACCCTGGGAGGTAGATCAGCAGGCATGCGGAGCACAGTCCTTCTTGGGGAGAAGCAGGGCTGGGCCTGATGGAGACACTGCCCGTTGGGGAAGTTTGGCTTTGGCCAGAGATGGGAAATGCTTTTGGTAATTCCACGCATGGAAGAGTCAGGCTGTTTGGGTCTTGTGCAACACGAGCAAGTTGTGGTTGGTTTTGTGCAGGTTAAATAACCCTCAGCCTTACTCTCTTCATTTCTAAAATGGGCATTAACAATATAATCGACTGGAGGATTGAATGAGAAGTGCGTGCAAAGTGCTGAGTTGGAAACCTGGCACCCAGTGAACGTTCCATCAGTGATCCTTGTCACCAAAGATGTCAAAACCTCCACTGGAGGGGAGGCTTCGGTGAACTAGGGTTGAAAAGTAGCCGAGAAAGGAGATGGCTGATGGACAAAGGCCCCCAGTCCACACGTGGCAGGGACACAGCGATTCTTCTAGGCAAGTGGGGCCTCTTCTTCAGAGATGTGAGACGGGTCCCACCACTGGACTCTTTCCTTCTCAAACCCTTCATGATGAAGTGGAAGGGGGACTTGTGATGAGCATCCTGGACCCCCAAAACCCCCGACTTCCTCAGCATGCCTGTGTAAGGCTACAAGGACAAGGGGACAGTTTGCAAAGCTATCGAGTTTACGCTGCATCCTCTCTGTTTCCCTTCCACAGTCTAGGAGGTCATCTGTGCCTTGGCACCGGTACCCTCTGCCTCAGAGGATTGTGACTCACTGGTGCTGCGAGTCAGATGCTTTCTTGACCTCTCCCGAGCCACGCCCAGCTCTGACTGGTGGCCTTGGTGGCCTGTGGGCTCTATTCGTGGACATGGGCATCATGGGATGAGCCACTTCCGCATTTCTCTTTCTGTCAGAGTTGGCATGTCTGCCACATGTGATTCAGAAAGCAAGATCCTTTTCTCTGTGAACAGCCTGACATGTGGCACACATTCCCACTAAGAATGCACCCAAAGACATGGGAAGAGAAGACTTGATTTTGCATTTGAATTGCTTTTATGTTGTAGGCATGTGCCCACATGTACCCATTTTTATTTTTAGAGGGTGATTCTATGTTTGCAATACCCTTTTGCAATTGCTGCAGTTGTAATGAAACAGTTCTATGTATGTATTTATAAGAAGAGGTGAATGGTTCTTAGTACAAATGCAAGGAGCAAGAGACAACGGCCTGGGTCATGAGGAAGCATGACAATGGACTCCTGTTTGCCCTCTCCTCTCCTGCCCTCAGCGAGGCAGCCCAGTCATCTTGACTGGAATTCATTTCTCTCAGTCTTCAACTTTATCTATTTCTTGCTAGCTTCAGCTTCAGCTTGTCAATAGCAGATACAACATTCTTCTCAGAAGTGCTAAAAAAAAAAAAAAAGATCTGGGAGTGAATGCCTAGCTCATGTGAGGCTTTCCATGGCAAAAACACACGTGAAAGATGCAATTCCCCAGCCAACCCTGTTTGACTCTCTCAGACTTCAGACTTCATAAAAAATGTTTAAATAACTTAAAAAAGAACGCTTATGTTAGAAGTCTGTTAAGCGTTGATGCTTGCTCAAGCCAGGAAGGGCTTTCCCAAGAAAAACAGGGCAGCCATATAACCGAGTAAAGAAACCAGTGGAAGCTGTTACTTTTGGCCCTTCAGTAAATCTGTTATACAGGCAGCTGAGGGTGAAGGTTCTGGGCTGCTTTGCGTTCTGAGGAACAGACACAGCGTACCAGGGCTTGTGTTTTACTGTTGTGCTTGTTTATATGGGAAATGAGGACACTGTGTAGACTGTTAAGCCTGTGAAATACCAATCTGATATGTGGAAGGTGGGGAGTGTAGCCTCTCTTTATCCCTTGGGGGGATTTCCACAATTTGTGGTGATTTATGTATCCGTGCTTTTCAGTGCTGAATGTAAAGGAATTTGCCCACTCTGAAGCTCATCTCAGACCCAAAACTGTGGACTCAAATGGGGGAAGCATGGCCAGCGGCAGGTCAATTCCCAGAGGCCCCCAGCAGGTGGTTTGCATTCTCCTGGCAGGTGTTATCGGCTTCCTGTGTCAAGGATGGCAGGCTCTCTCCCTCTTGCACAGATACTGGAACCAAAATATTTCTTTTTAAGGAAAACTTTCAAAGCCAAGCAGATTTATTTCTGTCACAATCTGGAGGCTAATTCCCCGTGTGATGTTTGTTACAGCCTTAATTACACAATATCAAAAGTGCTGGCTCTGCATCTCACAATGCGCCTGTGGAATCATTTGATTTTTTTGGCCCAACTCTTCTCGCTCGCTCGGTAATTTGAATCTTGGCAAAGAAAAGGGAGCCAGAGTCCAAACCCATGTGATTTGAAGTTTGCAGCGCTAGGGTATGTGAGGTGTGCGTGTGTGTGTGTGTGTGTGTGTCTGCGTACCTGCCCACTTACTGCCTTTCAAAAGGCTCTGGAAATTATAAAAATGTTTACTTTGCATATCTGGTGGAAAGAGAAGGGGACAAACGATGAATGAGCAGGTATCTCATCAGCTTGCAAAGAGCCGTTGCTGGGCTGCTGCTGGACGTGCCCTTGCAGCCCAGGCGGGGACCCGCCCGGCTGTGAGTCCTGAGCTGGCTTGGAGAGGGGTGGCGGGCCGGGAGGTTCAGGAGGGAGCAGGTTAACACCCTCTGGTGTCCTTCTTCCTTCTTGTCAACAGCTCTTTGAAACGCTAGTCAGTCACCTGCTGAGCTCTGGGTGTGTTAGACCCTGATAGGAACAGCTGCCACGGGTCCTAGAGTGGCTTCACAAGAGCACTGAATAAGGGCCCCAGGATTCTTTGGTGACAGGCCATGCCAGACAGCCTTGCAAGGCGTGTGCACTCCCCAGGGCAGAGTGTCAGAGATGCTCATCCGGAACTGACATGGGTCAAGGACGCAGTCAGACTCAGGAGTGCAGGCTGCACGATGAACATATTTACTGGTGATTGATATGTGTGAGAATTATGAGGGGTTTTTCTTTTTAGTGACTCAAATTATCAAAAACATTTATTATTGGAACTATTTGCACATTCCAAAATATGTTTGAGGGAACAAAACAACTTCTGAAGAATTGAGGTTTGGTGCCAAATTATTAAAAGGGAAAAATGTCCTGGGATTTTAGAATAACATTCAGAAAGGGTCCTACATAGCAACTGGTTTTATAAACTAGTTTTGGACAGAAAAAAATCGAGGTACAGAAATCCCAACAATAAATTCACTGTTTTGAAATAATTTATGGTTTCTATACTTACTCTAAAATGTATCCAAAGACAGGAAACAATGTTCTCCAGCAAGATGAGAGGATCTAAAAGGTTTTCAAAATACAAACAGATAAGGAGACCCACTAAAACCGATATTTGCATTCTGCTTAAAGTTTAAAAATCCTTTAACATACAAATAGATAGGGACAGAAAGCAAAATTAAATGATGGACAAAATTCTTTTCTGCAGTTATTTTTGGTGATGCTTAATTTTTATTGTAAAAATAATATATGCTATTGAAGGCTTAGGAAAAGAAGCATAAAAATAATTTCAAAATCACTTCATGATTTTGAGAAAATGCACCATTGTTAACATTTGGGGATATTTACTTCTGGTCACACACACACACACACACACACACAGTTTATTGGTGTTGTATCTCTCAAAGCATGAGCATGGGTGTGTGTGTGTTTAATTACAAAACAGGACTTGTGCTGTTCTGTATTGTGCTTTTTTCCATTTACATCATGGTCTAAGCATTTCCCCATGTCATTAACTCCTGTTTACAAATCGTGAGTGGGAGTTAGGGGAGGAGTTCAGGACTCTGGGTCCATAACCAAATAAAGTCTAGGCCCCACTCTTCCAGCTGCTAGCTGTTACCCTCAGTTCAAGTGTCCCCCATAAAATGGTATGCTAAATAATAAAACCTTTCTCATGTGATGGCTGTGAGAATTCACTGTGTCAATGGGTGTAAAAGTCTTGTTACATGCCAAGCGCTCAATACGCCTCAGCTACTGGCAGAGATTTTAAGTGGCTGTGTAGTACTCCATCATATTGAATGGGCCATAATATATTTCATCATTTTTCAAGTTCCCTTTGTGTTCCTGTTATTTTTGCACTTAAATAAACAACACACTCACACATAACATGCTGTGGACACCTCTGTTTTCTTTATTGACCCAGAATGGATTCTTGGAGGTACAGTTGATGCATGGAAACAGATGGCTATTTTAATAGCTCTGCATTTTTACAAACCTGTAATGTCCCAGGAAGGTTTCGCTTTCATAATAATTGTCTGCCGATGCTGCTCTGGCAGTTACGTGATTGTGTGAGTTTGTGGATGCGAAACACCGAGGAAATTGGGCTTGTACCCGTCTCAGGCGGCACTGCTTCCCTGGACCTGGGGTGGCCGTGAGCGCTCAACATGGTTTGTGGATTCAACCAGCTGAATCCTCAGGTCCTTCTAAGTGGAATGGTTTACACGTGTCAGGAAAATGTTCCTTTCCAGAATGGCTGGAAATGAATTTACTCAGAAATAGCCTTAGTGATTAAAGACCTCTGCCTCCCAGACCCCCTGCTGCTCCCTCCTGCCTCCTCCTTCTCTGTGGTTCCCTTAGCCCTCTGCTCTACCACCCCTCTTTCCTCGCCCATTCTGTGGGATTATGGCACCTGTTCTGTCCAGCACAATCACCAGAATAAGCTATTCGCGGTTTCAGGTTCTCCATCATTTGGGTCACGGGCCATGTGCCAGAGACCACACCGGCGAATGGCCGCCCCTCCAACAGCACAGAGCACACAGCCATCAGCGTAGGGGGTCCAGTGACTGGGCTGAGGTGAGGACAGTCACCCAGGGCTCCAAATATCCCCTCCTCCAGGAAGTCCACTCTAGGCTTGGTGCTGGTATAGCTCCTGCATTTTCCCTTATGATATCTGTAACTATCTCAGTTAACTGCTTACCTAATTTTCTTTTTGTTTTTGATTCCTTTCCTAAAATTTAAACTCCCCAAGCCCAGGGGTTATATTCATTTACCTGTGGCTGTATCTCTGCATCTCACCTAGTACCTCATACATGGTAAATTCTCAATGTTCAGGGAAGAAAAGGAAGGAGGTTGGGGAAGAAGGAGAGAGAAGGGAGAAGCGGAAGAGGGAGGAATGTGACATTTCCCTGTGGTTCTGTAGCCACCACTGCTGATGTGGGTAGAGGGGATTGCAGGTGATGGGGAAAGGAGCAGATTCCCGGCCTGCTTCCTTTTCCAGCTCCCTAGGGAGCTGAAACCTGAACAGAAGTAGGAAACTAGAGTGGGTGGGGCTGAGGGGCATCTGTGTTTTCTTCATCTTGAACGCTTTACCCTTTGGTGGTGTCATGCAGGAACATGGGTATTTACTACTACATATTTTCTTCTAGGCTTTAAAACTCCAAAACTTAGATAGGAGGTGTTTTCTAAATATAGATAGGTTAGCACTTTCTAAACCCACACCTTAAACTGTTGATAGTGTGACTTGAGAGAAGAATGGGTTATAAGATCTTATCCTGGATTGGTTCCTATCTGTCACCCAGACCTGTCCTGCATCTACTTACCTTCTTCAGACTTCAGACTGCTTCAGACTGTCCAGTGGGAAGTGAGACAAAATGCGGATGTGAAGCCTGCAGAAGCATGGCCATGTGTTCTACGCACAAATGCACACAAAAGGGCAGCGTGTTCTGCCCCTATGTGCGTGTCGACAGGTCCCGGGTGAGGTGCGAGCCTGGTGGTTGGGAGCCCAGAGGAGGGGTGGGGGGCGGTGGCCACTCTCTGGGTACCAGGTTGTGGGGAGCGCGGGGCCAGAGGGCGCAGTCTGGCTTCTGAGCGTGAGCTCATACCGTGCATCTTCCACCCCACACCGCCCTGGGCCCTGGGGACCCTCTGGAATCTCTCACATCTCCTGGAACTGTTGCTAACCAGAACAGCTTTGCTGCTCAGCCTGGTTCATGAACAGACAGCCCAACTTCTAATGAGATCGATCACAGGTATATTAAATACAGCCCTCAGTTTTCCACAGACACTGGCAGCTCATTCCCACTGCCTCCCCATCACCATTGCCAGGATGGACTTCAGGAGGAGCTTTGTTGCATATTTCCACCCAGTTTTAAGCTGCATGTTTCTTCATCTTCTACCCTTAGGTTTTTTCTTCCCTTTAATAAATGTTTTCAGCATTCCACTATCAAATGACTTCTGAGACCTCAGTCAAGTGGGAATGGGCTGTCAGGAGGCCCCCTTGCTGTCGAGGCCAGAGCAATGCCAGCTGTTAGTTAAGGCCACCTCACTTCTGCCCCCACTGCCAACCCCAGGAGCCTGAAAGGCTTCTCTGGCAAAACTCTTTATTTTCCATTAAAAATCTGTATTTTTTCCTTTGGACTATATTTGAAGCTTATTTTATGTGAAAAATATTAACCTAACCTTAATTTAGAAACTGGAAAAGAGCAGCTACCCATGACCCTGCACAAGCCGAGCCTGGTTATTACTCAGAAAGCAAGACTAATGTGTACATAACACAGAGGCTGCAAACCAGACGGGACGTGCCAGGAAATGCACCCTCTAAACTGACTTCACCTCCCCTGTAAAACATGAAAGGCTTTGAGAAAGAAATGTCGGAATGAAGGCTCATCAGAATCCTCTACTTCCAGCCTTTGTATTATGATGTCACAATTTAAAATGTATTTTATATCTGTTAATGTGCTTTCTGTATGTTTATATATTCATATGTCATTTATTAAGTGCCTGATCTATCTCAGGTATGGTAATAAATTATGGCAATACAAAGAAATACAAAATTCTTCACGTCCTAGTAAGAAGACAGGCTAACTTTAATGGTAACATTCAGTAAGAAGAATTTTAAAATGTGTGTGAATATATATGCATATGTATGGGCAATATGAAAAAACTGAGGTAGAACCTTCAAATTATAGAAATGATTATAAGAGCTTGTCCTGTATCTGTCATTGGGTCTGATACAAGCCTGCCTAGAAGGATGAAAAGATGTCTCTTCGTGGAGAGGGAATATAGAAAATAAAGAATGTTGGACACCACCAGGATAAAATACTGTGAAGAATCATTTTTTAAAGTGGAGAATTATTTGTCATTGCAAACCTGTGCCCCCCCACCCCCAAATTTGTACGTGGGTTTTCTTTTCAGATTTTTATATTTAGGTTTATGGTTTTATATTCAGATTTTCCTAAGCATTAGCACACTGTGTGTGTGTATATATGTCTATTTGTAACTATGCAGTTAGTGAGACAAAAGACTGTCTATATTAAAGGCTAAGTCAATAAAACTTAGGTTTTTAATGAAATAGTTCCTTGGACTTTGCAGATATACCTTCATGGCTTGATTTCAAGCTATGTGACTGTAAGTAAAATTCCTAATCGTTTTTAGCTTCTGTTTCCTAGTCTGTAAACATAAAAAGAAGTTATTTCTTACTTTATAGCTCTGTTAGGAACATTAAAGAAAATACTTTATCCATGAAAAGTGATTATCAATGTGCACTGGTTAATAATTTTACCTCATTGATGATGTAAGTAGAGAGTCCAAAGCATAGATTTGCTGGGGGATTGACAGGTAAATTAGGTTGTAGGCTATTCTGACTATATGGCTCTGCAGGCGCAATTCCAGTGTGTGTGTTTTCTCTTGCTATTTTCTCCTAATTTAGGCAATCTCCCTTGCCATGTGCTGGAAGACCCATTCTCAAGACAGTTCTCGTTTTTGAGCCTCTTAGACAGTAAGTATAAAATAAATTCTGGAGAGACTGAATTCCAAGCCTCCCCAGGGCAAAATCTTCCTGCCGGGGTGGGGTGTGAGCCTTCTGAGAGAAGGTGGAAGATCGTCCTTGGCAGTTCTCCGGAGTCAGTCACGTGGGAAAATTGGCAAGGACGCCATTGGTGTGCCATCGGATAGCTTCATGCGATGACCAGCTGTGGCTGACTGACTGGTCCGGACTCTTACAGTGTCTGTGGACACATTGATTCCTTCCTCCTCCAGCCACAGGTGGCTACAGTTTAAACTGAATAATATTAAATAAAACTGCACTTCAGTGCCTCATCACGTTAGCTGCACTCCATGCTCTCAGCAGGCCCTGTGCTATTGGACAGTGCCGGCCAGCACCATCCCAGAGTCGAGCACGCTCTTGCTGGCTGTCCACTTGGTCAGAGTTTGTGCTAAAGGTCAGAATAATAAAGGACGCCCCACACCATGTCCTCTAACCTGTTCGTGCCACACATCACGGCCCAGTCACATCGCCTGTCTCGGTTTAAAGGGAGACCGTTTCACCTAGGTCAGGCTGTATTTCTGAACTCCCTTCTTCGTCTCCTTCACTGTTCCACTTGGGTTGTTTCATTCTAAAACGTGGGGGAAAATGAAGATAAAGAAGTATATCTGAAGGAGTTCCAGAAGGCCTCAGCAAAGGGGCAGACTCGTAGGAGTCACCCAGAGATTCTGGCTTTTGAAGGTCAGTGGCACCGGAGTTAGTCTCTCACCAAAGACAAGAGTCTTCTGTTTACACTGTTCGAGATGGATGTTGCCCAGGAAATCTTGGATGAACTTGATAAATATATGCATCTAGAAGTATGTCATAGCCTGAAAGAAAGCAGAGGACAATCCTATCACCAACTAAGAGACACCTCAGGACAGACTCCAGCTGGAGCTCTCACCCTGTGCGGAATTCTCTCTAGCTTCAATTTCTTAAGAGATACTTCAAAGACAGTGCCCATAGTCAAGAAACTCAACATTATGTAATTAATTGAGATCCCTCACCTAACCCGGGTCAGAGAATACTGGCATCTTCGACTCACACTCGGGGAATGGAAAAAGGAGGAAAAAAGGAAAAATTCTTGGTGAAAGCAAATGGAAGGAAATTAAATCTACTATTCTACAAATATTGTGTATCATTTGTATTCTAGTTTTTATAGAATTCCTAATAAACATGATTTTGAGACATAAGTTTTTTGGGGGGTTTCCTCCAAATGGACACAATTAGTTGCACATGGAGGTATTTTAGTTTTTGGAAAATGGTGAGTCCTGGTATTAATTTACATAACATGAAAAAGAAGTCTAGCATCCAAATATCACTTCTTTGAAATTGTAGGAAACTTAACTTTTGATCAGAGTCAGGGAGCAATATATATATATATGTGTGTATATATATATATACACACACATATACATAAAATGTATATATTTATGTCTTTATATATATTTATTTACATATATATATTTTTCCTGATATTTTGGTTCAGTAAGCATTCAACATTTGTTGACTAAATGGACTGTTTGGTGGATCCTAGTGAATTAACTAGATTGGTGACTCTGAAGTTCAGTGTAGCGTCCCAGTGCCACAGGCTCTTGACAGAGTAACTCTACCTGTAAATGAGCAGTTCTCACTTTGGTGCACATAGAATCCAAAGGTACATCTCCCAACTCTAACCCCAAGCAATCGTAAACTCTGGGCATGGGACCTATCTTTTGTTAGTTTTCCAGATGATTCTGATTCACCTGAAATTTAAAAAATCACTGCTGTCCTTGGGCCAGGTGACTAATTTCAGGGATCTAAAAAGACCTTATGTGCCATCTTTATCTTTCATCCATCTAAATTCCGGCCCCGACTACCCCCAAGTAGATACCTCAAATTCCCATCTGGGTATGTTGAAGTGTAGTTGTGAGGGGCTGAAGATCTGAGGGTGCCTGTCCTGTGGCCTGGGTCACTTTTTCAGTACTAACACAGCCCTTGGGATCTTGCTGGTTTCTATGGATCTTCAGAGATCACAAAAATAATTTGACCATCTCTGGCCAGAGCCCATGTCACAGGCCTGCAGCCTCAGTGTGTCAGAGGACTTCATGGCCCCAAGAAGAGCATCTGTGTTTGTCTTGAACTGTGAACCACACTCCTCCCTCCTCGAGTGGGCTGTGAGGATGGGTGGGTCTTTGAGAAGCTCTGCGGGACCCTTGAGGGTGGACATGCCTCTTCCATCTGAGTTCTCACTCCTGAAGGGGGATCCCAACCTTTCTGTTACTCTGTGGTTAAGTGGGTGTTTGTGAAAGTGCAGTGACTGTGCCCCTTGCTTACAGCCCGGTATCTTATGCACGTGTGTGTTGTAGGAATGGGGTGGCAGCTATATTATCCATTGCATAGGAAAAAGACTAAGAAATAGTTATCTTTTTGAAGGCATTTGTATTTATCAAATTGAAGAAAGAGTCATCAGGTACATTTGAAAGAAAAAAAAATGCCTTAACCCCCTGAGATGACAATGAAACACCCACTTATTCTATTTCTCTTTGGCTCTTGATTCCAGCAGTGACAACAGAGATGGGAATTCACCCACAATATGCTCATGGGTGGGTGCAGGTCTCTCCATGCGCCCTTATGTGCCACCCGGTGGGCGCCCCTCCTGGGCAGGAACAGCACGAGGGCCCCTTGAACAGCTCGCTGAGAGACTACCATCCCGTCTCCTCTTCTGCTTGACGCTAGCCACTACGAGAAGGGACACACTGAGCTCCTGGGGTCTGCGTCCGGGGCAGGTGTGGTGCTTTGGCACCAGTATATTGTGGGAGGCAGGCCAGCTCTCTCTATGACAGCAAGGGGGGAAAAAGGAAGGAGAGTTCTATGAATCTAACTAGGCAGTTTAAATCAATTCACAGCAGGCTTGGGGAGAAAGAACATTAAAAGCGGACCAGGTGAGCGAGTTTGAAATGGCTCAGTCTGTAACCAACCAAACTGGAGGAGGGAAAAGGTGACAATCATTGCTCAAACAAGTTCTTCCTTCCCTCCAAGAAATAAGGTGTGGTGTATGGAATTCATTGTGGCTAATCGTAAACAGGTGCACCTTAAACCCTTGATGCCAACCTGCTCAAACATGTTAGGACCCTTCAGCTTACACAGCAGCTAATTACCTGTGCTTTCTGATTGGCGAGGGGACCTGCAGCTGGAATCCAGCGAGAGGCATTATTATAGGAAGACGGGCTCCACTCGGCCTCGTGTTTAGACCTGTGCACTGTTCAGGGACAGGCCTTTGATGGGGTTGTGCACTTCTTTATCCCCTCACCTTTCAAGGCTGTGCCCGACATCCAGAGTTGCTTAATCAGGGTATGGAAGGATCACGCTTAGCCCAGAGAGCACCTGGGGGTGTTTTTATCCTTTCAGTGATTGTTAGGTCTCAGAGTTCTGATGCAAACTGACCACAGGATATTATTTTAGCTGATGGTCCTCAGCTTGCCTCCATGGTGGCATTGGTATGAGGACTGACTTGGATTTACATGTTGCCTCTTGTTATTTTCCATACCCTACATTTTAATCTAATGTCCTGTCTGCCAATTTATTCCCCTTTCACAGGGTCTATTAGATAGCTAGGGCTAAATCTTGCAGTTTGTACTCAGTTCTCAGGAATAGTTGGTAGATTTTCTAACCTTGTGAATTTAGGCGAAATCAGGGTAGGAGTGATTTGTATGGATTGGTGCAGAGACGGGAGCTGCGAAGGCATGGAGAGATGAGGGCCCTGCTGGGGCAAGTGAGATCATTAAACACCAGCATAGGGATCCAGGTGTGCTTCCTTTCAAGATGAAGCTCTCCAGAATGATACAAAGTATGGGTCGCTTAAAATCTGTGTCTGCCTCTGGCTTGACTATCAGAACAGTATGTTATCTTAAGAGTTATCTTCAAGTCTTAAGCATGACATTCTTGCTGATAGTAAAACAAATAAATGCTTAATGATATTAATTCATTATTTTAATTAAGGATATTGATCATAAATACATATTAAGTAATAAATAAATCATTGCTTTTTTGAGTAAATTAATGTGTTGCAAATACTTTTACAAATTTTATTCTTTTCATCAGCTTTTTATTTTAGAATAGTTTTAACTTTACAGAGAAGTCGTGAGCACAGTGTGGAGGGTCCCTGTACATCCTGCACCTGTCTTTCCCCATCAACACTGTCACAGCCAATAAACCGATGTGAGCACATTGTTCACTCAAGTCCGAACTTCATTTAGATTTCCTCAGTTTTTGCTTAACCCCCTCCCACCCAGAAGACTACATCACTCTTTATCATCATGTCTCTTTCGGCTCCTGTGTCTATGACAGTTCTTAAGACTTCCCTTGGTTCTGATGACATTGACAGTTTTGAGGAGTACTGGTCAGGTGTTTCAAGAGAATGGCCCTCTTTGGATGTGTCTGGTTCTCTCTCATAATTAGACTGGTATAGTGAATCTTGAGAGGAAGAGCAGAGAGGTAAAGTAAAGGGCCATTCTCATCACATCACGTCAAAGGTGCATGCTATTTTCAGGACTGGGGATGACATAATTATCTGGGCCACGCAGTATCCTCTGTTAGGTTTCCCTAATGTGACACTTCCTCCCCAGCCCTCGTCCTGCACTCTTTGGAAGGAAGTTAACACGTGAAGCCCCCACTTAAAGGGTGGGGAGCTGTGCCCCACCTCACTGAGGGGAGACGAATCTACATAAATTATTTGAAATTCTTCTATATTATCTTTTCTCCTCCATTTATTTACATATTCAATCACTTGTTTATATTGTTGTGGAATTGTAGACAGTTGTTTTAAACTTTGGGCTGTTCTGTTTTTCAGACTGTTCTGGCATTGGCTGTGGGAATTCCTGCAGTGGGCTCCTGGATCTGTCTCTTTGTGTCCTGTCATTGTAATTTTCGTTTGTTGTGTTTATTGCTATTTAGCACACCCTTACTTTCTGGCACTACAAGATGCTCCTGGTCATATTGCATGCTTCCTGCCTCAGGCCTGGAGTCACCCTTTCTAAAGAGCTCTGGCTCCTTCTCGTAGAGAATGGCATTACAAACTGAGAGCTGGGTGTTAGGTGTTCTCGGCGCTGCTGGGGGCAATGACTTCTGAGTATGGAAATTTGCATGCATGCTTATCTGTGTTCACACACGTATGCATAGACATTTCCATATAAAACCATCTGCCTCTTATTAAGCTGAACATGAACCCATACTTGTGTCTTAAACTTTCATCCATCACCACACAGAACATCTCAGCCTCTTCTCTTGCTTCTATGTAGCTTCCCACTGCAGCAGTGAGAAGCCAGCTCTCACCATCTGCCATCCATATACTCATTAGTCAGCTCCAGAGTATGCACACAGAGGTTTCAGGGTCATTACCAAGTCCCAGAGGGGACACCCTCACAGCTGGAGCACAGCTCTAGAAGGAGGCCACTTCTTTTGCCATCTCATGAAGTAGCTGAGCCTAACTTTTTCCTCTTCTCCCTTCACTGAAGTTGTTTTATACATTTGTCAAATGGTTAGATTCCTTTGCTACATTCTATATGGTGTCCTGGGAACACCTGCCCTCCTAAGTGGTCATTTGCATATATGGATGTTTACTCTCTGTGCTGTAAAATTCTATGAATTTTGATAAATGGATAGGGTCAGATGTCTCCCAATACAGTTCCATATAGAATACTTCTCCACCTTATTCTCCAGTCATAGGATTGCCTTTTCTCAGATGTCATATAAGTGGAATCATAAAGCATATGGAATTTTCAATTGGCTTTTCTCACTTAGCAGTATGTGCTTAAGTCTCATCAATGTTTTGTGGACTGATATTTCATTTCTTTTTATCACTGAATAATATTGCACTGTATGTTTGTACCACAGTTTGTTTATCCATTCACCAAAGAGGAACATCTTGGTTGCCTCTACTTTTGGCAATTATGGATAAAACTTCTATAAGCATTTGTGCAGGCTTTTCATGGACATACATTTTCAATTCAGTAGGAGCCCAGTTGCAGGATTGTATGGTGAGACTAGGCTTAGTTTTATAAGCCAAACTGTCTCCCAAAGTGGCTCACCATTTGTTTTCCATCATTTATGAATGTGAGTTCTCATTGCATCACATCCTCAGCAAAAATTGATATTGTTAGTTTTTTTAGTTTTAGCCATTTCAATATGTGTGTCGTAGTATCTCATTCTTGTTTTAATTTTCAGTTTCCAAATGAAAAATGATATTGATTATCTTTTCAATACTTATTTTCCATCTGAATATCTTCTTTGGTGAAGTGTTATTTTGCCCATTTTTTAAACTGCATTGTTTATTGCTGAATTTTAAGAGTTCATTGTACATTTTGAGTACCTGCCCTTTATCAGACATGTGTTTTGTAAGTATTTTCTCCTAGAGTGTGGCTTGACTTGTTATTCTTTCAACGGTGCATTTTTCAGAGGAAAAGTTTTTAATGTTAATAAACTCCAATTTATTAAATTTTTCTTTCATTAATCATCTTGTAGTTTTATTGGTTTTTGCTTCATGTATGTTGAAGCTCTTCTACTAGGTCAATAAATATTCAGGATTATAATGTTCTCTTGATGAATTGACCATCTGAAGAACTTCCTTAATCATTTCTTATAGTGCAAGTTGGCTGGTGGTGGACTCTTTCATGTCTTAAAAATTCTTCTCAGGTCTTACAAAGTCTCTAGCCTTTATTTTTGAAAGAATTCTCTCCCTCCCTGGAATAGAATTCTGTGTTGGCAATTTTTTCTTCAGTGTTTTATTTTATTTCAGTATTGTAAATCTGTCGCTCCAATGTCTCTTGCTTGTATTGCTCTTAGCTAGAAATCTGCTATCATACTTTTCTTTGGTCCTCTACGTAATGTGTTTTTTTTTTCTTTCCAGCTGCTTTAAAGATTTCTCTTTTTATCACTGGTTTTGAGCAATTTGATGATAATGTGCCTTACTCCTGTTTCTTTATTTTTATTGGTTGAGTTTTGTTGTTCTTCTTGAACCTGTGTTTATAGTTTTCATCAAATTTGGAAAATTTTTAGTTATTCCTCCAAATATATTTCTCTATCCCATCCCCTCTCCTGGAACTCCTATTCATAAGTTATCTCATGGCTCAGTGATGCTCTGTTCATTATTTTTTATTCCTTTTAATTTCTGTGGCTCATTTTTGATATTTTCTACTTCTGTTTTCAAGTTCACTAATATTTTCTTCAACAATGTCTATTCCATTCAGTTTATTTTCATTTCAGATGTTGTAGTTTTCATCTAAAGAGGCTTAATTTGGGTCTTAAATTATGTCTTCCATACCTCTACTTAACATTTTGAACATGTGGAATACAGTTATAGTAACCGTTTCACTGTCTTTGTCTGCTAATTTGGACATTTGTGTCAGTTGTTGGTGTTGATTTATTGATTTTGCTCCTCATTATGGGTTATATTTTCCTGCTTCTTTGTGTACCTGATAATTTGTAATTGTGAATTTTATGTTGTTGGACACTGGATTTTTAAAGTTCTTGTAGATATTCTTGAGCTTTGTTCTGGGATGCAGTTAAGTTACTTGGGAATGTTTTGATCCTTTTATGCATTGCTTTTAAAACTTGGTAGGAGGAACTTGAATAGAAACCCCATGAAAAGCCAAGTTAACTCCCACTATGAATTCAGCTAAAACCCTCCTGAATACTCTATCCAACTCCTGGTGAGTCATGATTTTTTCCACTCTGGCTAGCTGGCTCAGAATTGCTGAAAGCCGGGCACTCTTACCTCTATTCCTCACAGATGCTATTTCCCCCAGCCATGCTGCCTGATCAGCCCTGAAATGAATATATGAAAGAGACTGTGTGCCAGTCTCCAGAGTGTTCTCTCCTCTCTGGTTCGGACAGCACTACCTTTCTTAGTTTCTGTGGGTCTCAGCTTCCCTCAGTTCAGGCGTCTGCCGGTCTCTGCCTGGCTTCCCCTCCCAGCGCTGAGGCCAGGTGGTCAGCTGGCAATCTCAGGGCTTCCCTGGTTTCTTTCTTGTCTCTCAGAAATTACTGCTTTTTGTTGCCCAACACCAGTGTCTTGAAAATCTTTCTTTTATATAATTTGCATGGTTTTTTTTTTTTTTTTTTTGGTTGTTTTAGCCAAGAAGGTAAATAGGACCCTGTCCATCTGTCTTGGTTACAAGCAGTTCTACAGGCAATATTCTAGTTTTTTTACCTCCATTGTTTTATTTAATCCTTACACCAATTTTATGAAATAGGAACTGTTATCATGCCCAGTTTTTAGCAGAGAAAACTGACACCCAGGTATATTAAGTAGCTTTCTTCTTGACCCCACACCTAATAAGTGGAATTAGAACTTGCTCCTGATGATATATAATTTGAGAGCCTATAATATTTATGACCATTCTAGAGATGCTTTTAGATCTACTTCCATAAAGACATTTTATAATTACCTACATCATTGTTTCAATGTTATTTTTAATTAATTTAATTAAACATTGTTTAACGCTATTGCCAAAATTTGGGAAGAAATAATCTTGGTATTTCCACTGCCATGCTAAAAATGGTATTTCATTGAGAAATAGAGCTTTAACCAAAGGGCTTTAGAGCATTCATGCCATGAACACTCTGTAACGTGTGATCATAAGAAGTTTGACTCCTTTGATCTTCAAGTTGCAAACAGAGACGTTAGGCAGAGCATTCCGTTGTGAGAATGTGGGCCGAAATGGCCTGATGACCCAGGTCAAGGAGCAGCAACCCCCTGTACCACACTGAGAGGATAAAACAAAGAAGTCATTTTCTCTTGGCCAGATAGAGTTATTTTAAATGAACGTGAACAACAGAGGAGCAGACCCCAGGGAGGGGGCTTCTGGCAGGGAGCACTGCCGAGCGACAGCCTGGGCTGATTGCTGGGAGTAGCTGTGAGGCTGCAACTCAAGGGCGGGAGGTGGGGCCCTGATGGGCCCCAGGGCTCCGGGGTGGTCAGGGCTTCACAGGATGGGCCACCGGCCTGCCTTGTGATGGTGGGTACAGCCATGGCCACGGACGACGAGGGGCATCTCGCCATCTATGGCCTCTGAGATGCCGTGAAGTATGGCGTGTGTGGCCACCCAGGAGGCTCTGGCTGCCTGACTGAGTTTCCTCCCCTAACCTCAGCTGCGCTCCTATAGGAGCCAGCGATCTTTCCATGCTGGAAGCAAGGAGCAGCCGACAAGAGAGCAAATGGCATGAAACTGATGGATTTAGGACTTGTGTTTAGATCTATCCATTTTCTTCCCATTATTTCATGGAATCTCCTGTAACACCATTTTTACTTAACCGCGTACTTTTGGAAACTAAACCTCCCGTGTCGCATTGGAGTTTCTTTTTATCATTTAAAAAATAATGAATTTTAAACCTTAGCATCCACACTGTGATCTCTAAACATTATTTCCAAATGAAAAAGACCAGAGTTTCTTAGAGGATTGGCTAATCCCAGTTCTGGGGCAGAAAGTGTACAAAATAAGACCGGAATATCCTGTCGTTTAAGAAGCCGCCAGCACTCTCACAGTCCACTGGGATTGTGTCAGAAGGACTCAGGAGACAGCCGGAAGAGGCCACAGTTGGAGTAATTTGTGGATCATTAAGGAGAATAACTGTGACTGAGTGAAACATACCAAGAGTTGCTAGGCAGTCTCCCTGGTTCCCTGTGCTGAGAAAGAAGGTCCTACCTGTGCACTCTGTAAATTGAACGTCTACCACAGTGTCTCTTGCCACCTGCACCCCCAGATTAGCTCACAGGACCCTGAAGGCAGGGAATATACCTGATCCTACATAGTCACCCACTGGGTAGTAATTGAATAATAAATAAATGAATGGACAGGATAAAAATACACTGAAATGGTTCTACTGAAAAGAAAGGGTTGAGTGGCCCTTAGTCTTTTTGAAGGTCAGGTAACAATTAAATAATAGAAAGGCGGAACTGTCCTTTCTAGATTTTGCAGAAAAATCCACTGATGTGCATTAACAACACAAACACAAAGTTTCCCTACAGTCACGGAAGGTTCCGGATTTACTGTAATCTGTCTAGATCGTGGATCCACTGACTTCATTTCCATAAACTATGCATCAGTGTGTGGCAGGAACTTTCCTGTCTAATCAGGCTAATAACATTTTTTAGACATTTCAAAAAGAGAAAGAATGTTTGGAGCCAAATCGTTTATGGTATGATTAAAAAGCATATCGTAAGATGTACCTTATGTGTTCCATAACTTTTATTACATTTTGATGGATGGTTTAAAGCTTGGAGTCTATTTAGGTAACCAAAAAACCCGATTATCTAGTGAGTATTTTTTGAAATAAGGCCTCCTATAATTACACCTAAATTTAAAATCTGAATGAAAATTTTAGCAAGTACAGTTTCACAGAGATTTTTTTAAGCTACAAAACGATCACATTTCATGTACATTTGTAGCCAACTTTTTAACACACAGTTAGAAAAAGGGTGTGGTGTGATCCAAAAAGCAAAACATACTCATTCACTCAAAATACACCCCATTCCTATTCTTTTCCCTACATCTCACTCAACTTTTTTTTCTTTTGAATTGTAGGTCTTATTGTTTAATTCTGATCTTGAAATTTTAGCTGTGTCTGACAGCTGAGTCTAACCATGTTCAAAACTGAAAGTGTATCTCATTGACACGTTTGTTCTCACAGAACTTTATCTGCTTACTAGGTGCTGTTAACTGCTACAAAACTGACCTCAGAGAGAATGCACTTTCATTCACATCTCAAAGATGCAGAGTAAGATGATTATATAAAGCCAGATGACCCTTTGGGTGTCTATACAATACCCCAGCAGCTGGGGCCCTTCGGGCTTACATTTCATTTACATCAAAGGCACATTAGAAACCATAATGATGTTCTCTGCAGTGGACAGTCGTTCTTTGATAAGTGCATGTGTGAGGTATCCTGAAGCCCCTCGCCTCCTGCCCTTGAGGCTTATCACCATAACAGGATTTCAGTGTGGTGTTCTGTAAGGAAAATCATATTGGGACATTTTAGAAAATAAGTCAAAATTACATCAGAATATCATAACAGTCTTTTCTCATGAAGCCTGGTCAGTGCTTTAGAGTGGCCCTTATTCCAGCAGGGGAAGTGCTGTTTCCAGAACTCTGATTTATTATGTAACAAAAGACCTTGATCTACTCATTGTTCAGTTCATTTTTGTTTGTTTCTCTGTGACAGTGTCAATTTACAGATATTCCCAGGAAGATAAACACACTCAAGACCTTCAGTGTGTTGAAGGATAAGACATAAGTGAGATGTATCAGGATAATGACTTTCAGTTGCTCTTTTTTTTCAGGGAAGGACTATTAAATTAGCAAAGCACACAACCAATTCCTAAGGTTGTTTTTTTGTTAGCCATAAGGATGACAGCCTATCTGACATATCTAAACAATAAGACATTGATTTAAATAACTGTTTTCTTGTTCCCTTGCCTAACAGTGGGTCAGGTTCTGGAAATGTTTGATACATCTTTGATTAAGCTGCTGATTTCCACGAGTTGGTGATGAACCTCTTGGCCTGTGTTAGCTCTCAGTATGCAGCCCTTACTGCTTCATCAAACACATAACAACCCAGCTGGCTTTCATCGCTTGAATTGTGTTCTTCGACAACCAGCAAGACAGTTTTCCTCCAGAAAGCAATCAGCAATTTTTCTAATAACCAACAATAACAACAAAAGGCAAAAGGAGAACGTTCTATTGTTTCACTAACAGCTATAAATTGGGAACATTCCTGTGTCATAAGCAGGATATACAAAAAATACACAGTGATGTCCAGCCTGGCTCCCTAAGGGATGGTCTCCCATTACTGCACTATGGCACATGGCCCTATACACCCCAGTGACCTCACACTTAGATTTCTTTGGAACAGAGCATTTCACCTGCACATGTGAAAATGATAAGTGAGATACTTAGGATCTGAAGGATATCTGAAATTTTGGAAAAAGGAAAGGAATTAATTACACACAGCAGGTAGGAAGCCCCATGCCAGCTGCGGGAGATGGCTGTGCAAGGAGTCTCTCCACGTCCGATTCAGATGGGACTGAAGGGCCATGCGGGGCTGGGACAGGGACATTAGGTGCCATCTGCTCTCCATGCCTTCTTCTGCTCTTCGCATTCTTGCATCTGTGAAGGCCATCTTCGCATTGCTTTAATGATATGACCTTGGCCAACCATATTTGTGCTTCTATTATTTTTTCTTTTTCTTAAACAAAAGACACAAACACATGGATGAAGGACTTTCAGACCCCCTCATGAATCTCCTACTGAAATCCAGATGAGGTTCATTTTCATAAAGCTGTAATGATCTTCAGTGTTTGGCTCTCCAGTTTAGTTTCCTAACTCATAGTTTGGTTTCTATTATAGCCATCCCATAAAATCCACGTGGGCTACCTCTAGCCAGCTTCGTGAAGTCCTTTTTGGCAAAGGAGGGGAGTTTTTCTCCTCTGAGCACCCCACAAGTCTAACTGGGCCCATGAGTTTATTTTCCTTCCATTTCGCCCACCTCCCAACCTTTAGTCAAGCTCTTAAAGACAAACTTTGAATGTGATTAATGATGGAAGAGATTAGGAGCATAAATTTCAAGCACTGAATTGTTTATTTGTTTAAGAAAGCTGCTTTCTGGCTGTGTTTTTATGCAGCCACAGGCTTGTTTGAAGAACCTACCCCAGAGAGTGCTGTCAGAGAGGAAGAAGGAGAAGCCCACTCTTTTGGACTCCTTTGCATCTTTTGGACAATTCTCCTCTCATTCTGCACAGGGAGGGAGATTCATCTTTGTGAGGCTTATATCAATTTCAGCAAATCTTCCAGAGGCTGGAAACATTGTGATTGGATCAGTGGGGGTTCTTCGTAAAGCCCAAAGCAAGTGAGAATGTCTTCAGCACGTGCTCATCACATCGCTTGATGTACTCCCAGAGGGAAGGCCTAGAGCATTTAGGGGTGTCTTAGCCAGCATCTCACTCTCCAGATCAGAAATCTATTATTCCCCCACAAAAGACTGACTGTGGCTCCCCAGAGCAGTCCAGTTCGTAGGTCACAATTGCCCTTTCCTCACGGGAGAAACAAGTGCATTCCTCTAGGAGGACTCTGCCTATGCCACTTGCCTTCTGACAGGCCGCACGCCATGCTGGTGAGGTCGCCGGAGGGGGGAAAGACCCCACGGTGCACAGGGCCAAGCAGGTGTTTCAGGGCTCTCCCTGGGGAGGGGGCCTCTGTGGGGATGAGCGTCACACATCTCCCTTGTGGTGCGGGAAAGCAGACAAGGCCACCATTTCTTCAGCTAGATTTCCACAAGCTTGAATGGGGTCAGATCAATGCCTAAATTATTTATGTCACTTCAGTATGAAGTTCATATAATGGGTGTTTGGATTTAAGGTGTCTAAACTGGAAATGGGTAGGATTTCATTTAAAGTTTTCTCCAGGTCACTGCTACCATTAGTTCACTCTAAGCTGCAATCTTGGAGTGTCGTGGGGAGCCACCCCTTGCCGGTGCTCCAGTCCTGCCCCGGCTTTACTAGTTCAGGTCTCCTTCATCTGGGGGCTGGGCCCTGAAGAGCACCCCTGCGCTTTATTACTTCCCTGCCCTGTTAGGGCGACACTTTTGTGGGAAAGGGGGTAAGTCCTCTTCATTATTGTCAGTATTTTCCTTCACGTGCAACATAATGATTATATCAGCTTTAGTTTTGCCTTTGCAAGATGATCCATTCTGTTTTCCTTCATGCAATATGGGTTACAATTGGAAATAAAATGATTTCTCATCATGTCACCTTTCTCTTAGAAAGGGGACTATGACATTTTTCAATTATTTATTTGCTTAGGCAACTTTAAATCTTCTCCTTATGTTTTCCCACAGTGAATGCTGACAAACTACAGGAAAAAAAAAACCCCATAAAACTTTTAACATTAAATTTCTGAGGGTTTTCTTCCCTGCCCTTAAAAATTTTAGGATTGTTATTCTTCATGGGTTAATTGCCAAATAGTTCTTTAAAATTATAGCATTTGCTTCCTGTTTTCAAGGGTTATCTGGAATCAACTACTCAAATATAGACTGGTTGCACAATACCATGCTTAAATTAGACGGTGCGGGGGCTGCAGTGACAGCTCTGTGCCAGGGCAGGTGTCAGGGCTTATGCCGACAGATGCAGCCACCAGCCTTGGCAGGGTCTGTGCATGCCCGCCACCGTGATCCCAGCCCACTCAACTTTGTGTACCAGGAGCTTGGCCCTGACATCTGCAGGCCCACTGCACCCACGTGGTCTGGGTTTTCCTGGAAGGTGAGTGCCTGAGCTGCTTCCTTTCCATCGCTGTCTACCCTGGTCCAAAGAAAGAAAGAAGTGGATGTTCCGTTCACACATCTCTTCTGACCTGATCTCCCCTGGGCTGCAGGTGTTTCCGAGTCCCCCCCTCCAGGCTGCCCCTGTGGGTGCCTCCAGCTGTGTTCCCTGTCACTGTCCTTGGGCTCCGGCAGAGCATGTTTTGTTTTCCTGAGAAGGCGTCCTCATCACCGGGGTGCAGCAACTGCTCTGCATACGGTAGCTGAATCGGTTCGATGTGTGACAAAGCCAGAGATTTGAGGGGAAAAGAAGCAGCAACATAGAGTGGATACTTGGGCCTGTGGTTCTGTGAACAACAGTAAGTGAAATCATTATGTGTTAATCTCTCTCATTAGCCAAACACTGAAATGCCAGCCGGTTACTTTCCTTTATCAACACTACAATCAGGGAGGTGGTGATATCAATGGTTTGACCATGACTCGTGGCATTTCCCCTTGTTTAGTCCAGGACTGCTGGTCACGGGGCTGGCCAGCATTTAGCGTGCAGACATCACCAATGAGTGACCCGCGTGGTTGACGACTGTGAGCCGGCAGACATGCATCTGCGGTGGACGGCGTTGGCCGCGTCTTGCGGGCTCATCCGCTAAACCCTGCTGCTTTACTTCAAGGACAAAATATGCCCAGACTGCATGTGGCCGGCTCATCACACAGGATGCCATCTTCCTTCCCACTGCTAACTTTGGGGGCTCGTCCACCGAAGTGCCTGCAGGTGTCTTCCGAGGCTCACTGTGATGGCGTCTCACTGAGTCCCTTCACTGCAGTTAGCTACCTGTCATGTGCTGGCACACCTTCCTCTAGAGGAATGTTGGTCACGTAAGTTAATGGGTCTGTGGTTGTACAGATTCCGCATGGCTGTGTGTTGTGATGAAGAACCATCAGCATCGGGTCTCTCGTCTGACTCTGAGTGACGGGCTGGAGAGCATGGCCATGCTGCTGGCAAGGCCTGAATGCCTGCTGACTGTCCCTTGGGTGGGAGGGACCTGAGGAGTTGGCTTAGTGGTACAATTTCACTGGTTTTCACAATTTGGAGTCTAACAATGACATTTCTGTGCACAAATCTGTGCTTCCCATTCTTGGTTCTTTTTTTTGTCTGGAAGTCTTAGACCATAAAGCCACCAGCAATAAACTCACTCCAGTATTCTGAGGGCTGGGTCCTAAAGCCACTGTAGCCTGCATGACTGATAAGAGCTCTCTTTCCGAAACCCTGGTCCGCAGGTCTGCATTCCTTCCTGCAGACGTGGTGTCCAGCGACCAAGACATGATGAGGAGTTGGCTTCCACGCTATGCCCGTCCAGAAGGGGCGTGCATTTCCTGTTGTGTGTCTCCTTCTCACCTGCAGGCCATACATGCTGATCACAGATCAACAGCTCAGCATGACTTTGTGCCCAGACGTACAATCACTGGGAGGTTTGCATGAAGAGTTAGGAAATCCTTGTCATTCCTCATCACTATTAAGCAATCAGTTTCCCTGGGAACCTACTTGTGTTGGACCAGATAAGCTGTCAGCACTCTGAGGGGCCTTTCACTGATGTGCATGGCGTTTCCCCCTGTGTGCTCAGAACCTGCTTAATGGTCAGATCCTGTCAGCCCCAGTGGGGTCATGGGCTGTCTACCACCCACCACTCAGTTCTCTCTCAGCTACATCACTGAAAGAAACAGTGCGAAGAAAAGACTAAAGGATGTGCTGAGTGACTACCTCCAGTGGCCAGCAGTGAGGAGGCATCCATGCAGTGTGGAGCCCTGCAGCTGTGGGAAGTGCTCTGAGAAAGGCTTCAGGGCCTGGCCCTAGGGCTGGCTTTCTTCTAACAGAAAGAGAGGGAGAGAAATTAGAGTCTGGAAGCATAAGCAAATCTGTTGTGTTTATACAGAGACGTTTCCCCGAAGTGAGGCAGAAGCAGAGACACAAGTAATGAGCACATGTGTTTGGAAAGAATATAAGGTACTTATAAATATTATAGTGGCGTCGCTATAGTTAAAGGTCTGGCAGCATTTCCATTATAAATTCTCATTGTCAGGGGTTTAAAACTCTGCTGTTAAAATTCCAGGCTGCAACTTGGCATCCCAGGGTATGCTTGGGAAAAAAGCTTTCGTCCTGGACTCATGTAGGTTTTTCGTGGTGTTCCCACACGGCCCCGCTGAGCTCTCTGCCTCTCTGATCCTGTTTGCATATACAAGGGGAGCGAAGCGGCAGGTCCAGAGCCCCTGCGTCAGGATAGGGTCTATGGGTTATTGGAAAGGGGAGTCTGGTGGGAGGCACTCATGTAATTTCACTGACCTCTTTATTGGGTACGAAGCTCGGTAATATCTGGAGCTAATTATGTAGAAAAGCTAGCTTCTTTAGGGTCCATCAGTGATTTGCAAGGGAATTTCAAGTGATGCTGCCATCCCAGGACACTGCTCATCAGAGAAAGTGCTGGGCTTTATCTTTGATCCATAAAGTGAATGGTCAGACAAAACTGATTAGCGAATTCGGCACAGGGCTACATAGTAATTAAATATAAGTAGAGGTTCCTAGAATTAATCTGCAATTAAATATAAGTAGAGGTTCCTAGAATTAATCTGCCAGCAATCTTAGCCCAACAAAACAACTTTTGAGAGAAACTTTTTCTCCCTCTCGTTTAATGATAGCAGCATGTGGGCTATTTGATCAACAAATGCTCTGTCTTGAGCATTAACCGAAGACAGATCTGACAGCGAGCACAACCAGAGGCTCTGTAAGCAGTGTCCTCGCCCTGCCCTCCAGGTGAGGCGTCTGGGAGGCTGCAGTTTGGCTCCTCTGTGCGGCGCAGCTGGACTTTGCCGGTGGTGAGCTTTCCACTGCAATGTTATCTCATCTAGTCCTAGCAACTCCTGCTCTTTTATCATGAAATTATCTCCACTTTTGTTCCATCCGTGTAGCATCTACAAATGATGCCTTTTCCTTGTGTTTCAGACACAACGTGGTCTAAGACATGAGCTGTGTCACGAGAGACATCCTCAGGGAAGAGAAAAGATTCTTAAGACAATACATAAGAAGCCTAACAGAGCCTAGAAAATGTGCCAAGAAGTTTGTAGAGCTTAGAACTTTTAATTAAAAAAAGAAAGAGACCATGATAATTGAAGACCATATCAAGCTGGACAGACGCTTTGTTGGGGAGCTGAGAATTCCTTCCATGCATTCGGTTGCCATCACGAGTGGTCAAGAGCAAGTCTGAAATGTAAGAAAAACACCTTTCTCCAGTTCTCAGGCATGGAATCAGATGTGATCTTAAACTTGCGTCACTTGCAGAGTCACCATGCCATGTCCACTAAAGTAGCATCCATCTTTATCAAAGGGAAAGTTACCAGCAATCACTATTTGTCACTTACTCAATTTTGTCGAAAACGGGGCTCAGCTGACATTTAGACTGATTGAACTTGCTAAGAAAAATGTTCACTGTTAAAATGGACATTTTGTCTTAGCTGAGCCCATGGTATAAAAAAGTAAGAAACAAAAGGAAAGCTGCTTGAGCTACACACGGCACAGAGCAGATTTTCAGGCTTACTGCTGAAGGCCTTGGCTCTCGTAAGTCCTAGGAAATGTAGAGTGAGGATTGGAGATTCTGTTTTAATTTCAGATTTACTTTTCTGCCAGTGGCATGGGTGGGGGGCATATACTCCAGGCTAAATTCAAAACATCTAGTAAAATTCAAAGCTCCCATCTGGGGCAGGCTGTACTAGTCAGATGAATTAGACTATTTAAAAAGAAAATTAAATGTGTTTAAACATGCTGCTTATCTAACCAGGCTCAACACTCTCTGGAGCTATGAGTCACTGATTAATTGTTTTCTTTTGTTTTGGAGACCAAGTGGGAACTATGGGCTGTCTCATGGGGTTTACGGAGCCCATCCTCTGGGCTGCTGCCTCCTCTGCAATTCGGATGCTTCCTTTCCATCCTTCTCTCTATTCTTCATCCCTTCTTATCATTGTTGTAAGGACCTACAGGCAAGAAGACCATAAAAACATTTTAACTGTTACTTACAAGTGAGAACAGCAAGCAGATAGACGGGAAGATGTGGGCACCCGGCCAGCTGTGAGGGGCCTTGGGTCACAGTTTGCCTATTGTTTGCTTCTGCCATGTGGGCCTGGGACTTGACGAGACCTCAGTGTGTACAAAACCTGGAAAAAATGTGTGGATCTGGAGCACGCAAATGGAAATATACCAATTCTTTATTTGTTTTGTAATCAACAATTGTTTGAGAAATTTGTTTCCCATTCTTATGAATTTTCTTCAAGAGGGGCATTTGAAATCTATTTCATCTTGATGTCTCACAAATTTATATTAGCCCCTTGCAGCCAATACCAATTTTCTCCCAAATTAAATACAGCAGACACACACACACACACACACACACACACACATTACTCAGCAGTGCAGTCTTAGAACATTTACAGTTTCTTTTACGAGCCCCCAAATTAACATAGCCTTCAAATAATACCAGAATTGATTTTTTCTTTTATTGAAGTTATGGATGAACACTGGTTTACTTACGTCACTATTTGTTTATTTTTCTGTCCACCTTTAATCCTGTTTTATAGTACATTTTTTTTTTTCATGGTAGGTAGCCGACTGGGGATAGGTTGGGTAGTTTTATTACTGGGTAAAGTGTTAGCAGTTATACCTCTGTGCATAGTCCTGAGTAGAAATTTCTCTCTAGGTACATCTATCTGTGCCCCAGGGAGAGCCCTCTGGCTTCCCAGTAGAACTGCCCAATTTGGGGACTGGACAAGATTCCCCGCATCCAGCCAGAGGCAGGGAGGGTGATGGCGGGGGTAGGCGGTGCATCCCCAGCTTGAGGGGGGTGGGGGTGGCAAATTGGAAATTTTTTCTTTTAAATTTCAATAATTCTTCTCCTATATACTCTATAATACATATAGTAGTGCTAACATTACTTTACTTAAATAGAAAGTTCACCTGCAATTCTGTAATAAAGACCTCTTCATCCAGAAAGGCATGTCTTGCTTATCCTGAGCCCTCACAGAGCTCCCGAGGAGGGAGCCCCCAGGCCTGTGGGAGAAAGGGCCCTCCCCGGAGTGGCAGGGTGGCCGCCATTCCTCGTAAAAGCCTGTTGCTATGGCTCACTGCAGTGAGGCGGCCCGGTCGCCCAGCAGCACCCTTGTGCCCAAGCCGCTGTCCTCAGGCACAGGTCTGGAAAGTTGAGGGGAGGGTCCAAGGGCCGTCCTGCACTGATGTGCATCCTGGGGCGAAGATCTTCCTGACTGGGGCGCTCCCGGGCACATGACCAACCTCGAGTAGTTATGCATCTGCTTGTGTGAATTTTGGGGTGTCTCTCTCCATCACTGCTACATTGTGTCCTTATTGCAGGGTCCCATTCCCCTAATACTTCGCAGTCACTGTCACTTACAAGCT
Source organism: Smutsia gigantea (assembly GCA_032199065.1). NCBI lineage: Eukaryota > Metazoa > Chordata > Mammalia > Pholidota > Manidae > Smutsia > Smutsia gigantea. Next base: position 615,399 of record JAVSCE010004722.1, on the reverse strand, counting down.
GCAGTGTGTACTTGTTATGCAGATGAAGACAGGCTTTCCAAGCAGGAGAGGGTGTGAAGAGTGGGGTCCATTGTCAGACTTCTGGGATAGCCTGGGCTCAGCTGTTTGTCTCTGAGGCATCCTCAGTGCCATATGGCCTGGGCCTTTGCCGCCATCCCCGGCACCTCTGCAGGAAGCAGTGGGACCTGGGCTGTGTCATAGGGACATTGCCTGATGAGCTTGGGAGGACTGGCAGGGGACCATGAGTTTCATTTTCTCCTTCCTGCAAACCCAGTCTCGGTTTTCCTGGACCTATGCCTAAGAGAGGTAGGGGCTGGGTTGGCACGGCTGCATCTCCAGGAAGAAATAGTGTACACACTGTGACATAAATCATAAAACAAATGCTGTAACTTTTCAGATATGAAATTTAAATTGCTTCTCTCAGAGTCAGAGTTGTGGTTAAGGATTGAAAATTGCTAAACTATTCTGTATGATATCATGAATATTTAATAAAAGCTTTATAGTTATTTATTTAACATTTTTTGGAGGGGGGAGACTATTATCTCATGTTTATATGCAAAAATTGAGTCTTTTTCTGCATAGGAATAGTCTAATTAATCTCTTTGCCCAGAATGGTGCTTAGCATGTAGCAGGTGCTCATGAGGCTTTGTTAAACAGAGTGCAATTTTTAATCACTATTTGATCCTGACACACCATAAGAATTGAAATTTCATTTCCCTTGAAATCTGACTCTTTGTAATAGTGTAACTAAATATATTTATATTATTCAATTTATATAAAGAAATACAAAAATCATATACATATACATATATTTATTTATAAATATAACTTATTTACATACATACAATATATGTAATTTGTACATTTATATTCTTATGTAATATAAAATACAACTAAATATATTCTAAGTGAGAGACCTCTTCATAACATTTTTAGGCCCTCCATAGAATAGGATTCCAGTGTTGATCTTTAAGTTTTAGAAATGATATATAAAAACAAGAGATTGTAAAAGAAAATCATAAGGTAATTTGAATATTGTAATTGAGCTGCTTGGAGTTATTTTAAATTTTTGAAAGAAGAAAAGCTAAGTATGGATGACATAATGATTTATATTTTTACAGAAAACAGATTAAAAGAGATGGAAGAAATGATCAGAAATTAAAACAGATTGTTAAAAAAGTCTGGTGGATTCTTCAGCCTTGGAAAACTAAAAACAAAATGATATGAAATAGTTTATCCTTATAGTGAGGTCTTTCTGAGATCTGTTCAGTACTAAAATTTTAAGACAGTGTTTGGTTAACTATCTTCTCCAAAAGAGCAAATAACAGGTTCCTTACATTAGGGCCACACAGGAGATCATAATTTTGGGGGTGGTTTGAAGATATAGCCATTGTTGCATTAGTGATAATGGAAAAGTACACTTTTCTTACAAAAATCATGAAAGTTGGAAAGTTGCCAACTACCTGTTGGCTGAGAAGGGAAGCTAGTCTGCAGGGCTCACTTCCTTCTGCTGGTGGTATTTTCCACAGAAATAGAGAACCACACTTCCCACAATGCCATTCCACTGCCACCAGGGCTGGAAATGGTAACAATGCAAGGCAGAAAAAAAAGATGATTCCCTGTTTTTTTATTTCTCCCCCATCATCAGATGGCCAGTGGCCAGAGGGCAGCCCTTGGCAACTAACAATAAAGCAGGAAATGGCCTATGGTAAATATTCTCTTCAATGCCCTGTTCTTTCAATAACACTGGTCCAGTTTAATATGCAGATACTCAAATGACTAATGTGTGTGATCTAAAATTAAGTTTGTCTGAGGAATGCCATGAAAAAAAATTTCATCATCAAAATAACAAGAGAGAACAAATGCTGGCGAGGCTGTGGAAAAAAGAGAACCCTTGTGCATTGTCAGCGGGAATGTAAACTGGGGCAGCCACTATGGAAAACAGCAAGGAGGTTCCTCAAAAAATTAGAAATGGAACAGTCAAATGAATGAGCAATTCCACTTGTGGGTATTTATCAAAAGGAAACAAAAACACTAACCCGAAAAGATACCTGCATCCCCATGTTCATTGCTGCATTATTTACAATAGCCATGACATGGAAGCAGGCTGAGTGTCCACCAACAGATGAGTGGATAAAGAAGTTGTGATGTCTAGATACAATGGACTACTACTCAGCCACGTCATATGAGAAAATCCTACTATTTGCAACAACATGGATGGAACTTGAAGGCATTATGTTAAGTGAAATCAGTCAGACAGAAAAAAAAATACTGTTTGATCTCACCTAAATGGGGAATCTTAAAAAGAAAGCAGATTCCTAGAAAAAGAGATGAGATTTGTAGTTATCAGAGGCAGGGGCTACCAGGAGGGGAGATGGAGGAAGGTGGTCAAAAGGGGCCGACTTGCAGTGACAAGATAAATAAATACTAGGGATGTGATGTACAGCATGGTGGCTATACCGACCACTGCCGTATGGTATACAGGGAAGTTGTTAAGACAGTACATCTTGAAAGAATTCTCAACACAAGGTGAAAAATTTTCATTTTTCTTCTTTCTTCTCTTTTTATTGCATCTGGATGAGAAGATGAGTGCTAGCTGAACCTATGGTGGTCATCATTTCACAGTACATGTAATCAAACCATCATGCTGTACACCTTAAATTTATACAGTAGTGTATGTCAATTATTTCTAAATAAACTGGACAAAGCTGATAACAAAATTTAAAATAAAATAACTACCTTAAAATATAAAATCATCCACAATTTCAGCATCCCATGGAGTTTCATTTTTTAAAACTTTCTTTAATATGAGAGAGTAAGTTCTGAAGACAAAAAGATCATGAAATAGCTCAACACTGGAGAAAGGTTGAATAAACAAGTGTTCAATATATTGTGGGTATGGAAGATATTGGATAAGATACAGTGGTGTCTTGTATCAACATCAACTTATCACTAGAAGGTTGCAGTCCTAGCATGCATACTATTTGGAGTCTGTGAGAAGGGTCAGTACTAAAATCATATAAAATTAATACAAATGTACAGTTTCATCATCATTAAGCATCTGTTTACCCTAAACTTTCTCTCATTGTGCTGTCTATGATCATTAATTTACTAATGTACTTACTTAAGCTATAAAGCCTTTCTCAGAGTCTTCACACTTTGGGTGTATGTTGAATAAGGTTGCATATTTTGCATTCTTTTGTCCATCTGATGAGTTGCCCTTTAGTGTCATATTCATTGTCTAGGGTACTGCTTTTCTGTATAATTTATTTTTACTGAGTCAAAAGCCTCTTTATCTTCTTAAATATATCAGATATTAAATATATGTAGAATGTGTTGAAGTATATATATGAAATAACTTCTCCTGGAGTGGGTACAAAGATACTGTATTTTGCGCTCATAGATGTTGGAATCTACTTGGTGTTCTGAAATTCTGCACAGTAATAAGTATTAACTACCATTATATACACAATGAGAAAAGGGTTGGCTATTAATATGCTTTGTGAAGTAAGCACTTCTTGATCTTTTTCAGAGCAGTTGAGTCCATTTTCCACCTCCCAGCCTCTTACCTACATGTTTTATAGGCCTGTGAATACTAAAAGTGAAGAAATGAAAAACAAGTTAACTTGCTTTCCTTTTTGCTGGCTGACTGCCTGGGCTTTTAGCTGCTTCTCTGAAATTCTGATTCAACTAATCTGGTAATTTAATCTGCATAACTGAATGCTAGTATAAAAAATATAAAAGTTATTTATCAGAACTGTTAAAGGTGGCAGAGGGGCTGGATTCACATGTCCTTTATCCTTTCAAGATTAAAAAAAAATCTCTCACGTGTCCAAAATCCCAATGTGGAAGAATAACCGTGCAAGCCGCTTCCGGCTGCAGCGCCAGCCTCAGCCTGGAGGGACTGGAGCTTCTGCTCACGACCTGTCATGGGTTCCACCCCAGTTTCTTACCCAAGAGTCCTGGAATCTTGGCTCCCTCGAGGTTATGATTGAAGACACAGGTTTTTGCCTGTTCCCATTTTTAGTAAGAGCACTTGTTTTTCTTCGCAAATGTTTAGAAAGCAGGTCAAGTTAGACTTGACTTATCTGGCAAATGTTAATCTAGATCAGACGGAAGATTTGAATATGGAACCAGGTTTATGATTTGGACAGTGTGAGCCTGGTGTTGGTGACCCTGCTGGAGGACGAGGCAGTGCATCACGAGGCAAGACACTGAATGAAATGGGAAGAAACATGAAGAGCAAAGTTAAAAGAAGTCCTTAAAGCCCAGAGTTAAAGCAAGGTAGTGGCTTTGTATGAAATTTTGTATTTGAAAATTGATTAATGAGTAGAATGTCAGATATTCTTAATGTAAGAAAGGTGAAAATTATGTTTTTTTTAAAAACAGATTTCCTGATTCCTTAAAATGTGTTTTCCATGCAATAGGGAACCTGAGTGTAGCATTAACCTTTTTAAGAACATGTAGAGATAATAAAATACTGTTCCACTATGTAGGGGTCAAAGCCTGATTCATGTGGGGTGGCGGTGTTGGCAGAGATCAGGACCATGCAGAAGGAAAGCTGGAGACGTCTGGCCCACTTGTAACCACTCTCATTTTAGTCCCCGAATTAGAAGACCTACTGGGAAAAGTACATATAGGTTCCTTTCAAAGCTTCAGTGTGGATGTGTCTAATGCGTATCACAAGATAAGAAAGTTACTCTTCTTGTGATCAGTACAAAATCTGTAGGGCTAGACACGGGATGGCTTCGTGATTTCTAAAGCTACTAGTTCTTCTAGGTAGTGAGATAAATGTGGAATGAACAGAGAGGCTCCTCCTCCCGCTAAGTAACTCAACCTTATTCCTATTATTAGATATAATCAGGTTATTTTGGGCCCACTTACATATGTATACTTTGATTAGTTTCCTTTGGTAATTTCATGGTTATTTCTTAAGATAACTAAAAACTAACTTTTTCTGTGCCCATGCTCTTAGTAGTTCTGATTTGGTAACTTTCTTATATTAGCTAGAAGATGGATATTTCAATAATGTGAAATGAGTTAATGTGAGCCCAGATCCCAATCAGATCCAAAATTTTAAGTGCTCATAAAAATCTGAAACTCTGCAGTAACACTAAATCCACATATGCAGAGGCAAACAATTTACATTTTTGTGGCACTTGCGGTGAACTTTTGCAGGCATTTCTTTCTGCCTGGATCGTCTGGTAAGCCTTCTCCTATGTTAATGTAGCTTTGGAAGAAAAGGGCTAAGTTGGGTTTAAATGTCCTATTCAAAACATTGTGAGTATAAAAAATATAACTCCAGGGCCAAAACCACCAATGAAAAGAAATTGTGCTGGTTGTGTGACATTGGCCCTTGGGCAAGGTGACTGGTGTCGGGGGCAAAGGCAAACTGTCCATCAGGGGAGGGAAGTGAGCTGTTCACTAGAGGAGGGAATCTGACACGCAAGAAAAAGGGAGGCTCAGAGGATGCACTTTGCCTTCTAAGTTCAGAATAGATGACAGCTTCATACTTCAGCATTTTCTGTTATCACAGGAAGAGACTTCAAGTCTTCGCTTGGAGTCAGACATCAGGAACATTCAAGAGAAGTCATTAATTTATTTATTCACCAAAGGTTGAGCTCAGTGTAACTCTCCAGCTATTACTGTTCTTATGAACTGCTCCTCAGAATTAATAGAATTTCTGGTGCCAGTTGTCTTGTAGGGAAGCCTTTTGAGTGATGCTTTTTCCTCCCTGGAAAGTTTCGCCTTCCCCCAGCCGACCAGCCAGTCCATCATGCCTCAACTTGGAAGCGCTTCCCTTTGGGCCTTTCCTGACCCTTCAAGCCTGGATCAGTTGTCCCTTTCGTGACCTCCCAGGGCACCCTGTGCTTCTCCCTAATACCCAGGTGGCCGCTGCAAGGATGTAGACTAGCTGCAAAGGAAAGCCGCATCATGACGGTGCCGGCGTGTGATGGCACGGCTCATCTCTAGGGATTATTGCTCTACTCTGTTTGCCTGAGGGCCGTCCTGATGCACGCTTCCAGCATTCATAGGAAGACTTTCTGCCAGCTGCTTACAGACCCTTTGACAGCAGTGGGTTGACGCTCTACACAGGAAGTGTATAGTAGATTGCAATCGTGAGAGTATAAATAGCTTAGAATTTAGAATTAACATTCAGATTTGATGAAAAGTGTGGAGAAAAAAAAGTGGTGGTCTCAGAGGGATGGCTGCTGTAAGGAATAATATAACTGAACTCTCTGAATCGGCCTGGGAGTGATCTTTGGTGTCAAACCACTAGCCAGAGCAACTTCCCAATCACTATATTACCAAGTATATACATATATATTTCATGATTATTTCTTAAGATATCTAAAAACTAACTTTCTCTGTGCCCATACATTACATAATTATTATAAAAGATATATATATGTCACATAATTACTATAAAAGATACAGGTGAACTTCATGTAAGGTCAGTAAATCATATCCACCGGCTCCCCTGAGTCTCCTGGTTCTGGAAGTTTCTAGAAGGAAACAGGAGTTAAGAGGAGCCCAGGGAACATAGGAGCAGGGAACAATTGGGGTACCAGGGTTTCACCTCTGAGGCTCCCAAGCTGGCTATGCTCTTGCCCAGATTCTGGAAGCCTGGGCATGGCTGCCCCAACCATGGAGGGGGCTTCCTGGGTACTGCTTAGGAGCGGGGCAGACACATGCATGAGTCCTCAAAGGACTCAAAGCAGTTCAAGGCATTGCTGTAATTACATGGCCTAATGTAAAAATCGAGACTATACAACTGCCTCTAGGTATTTGTTCTCAGGGAATTAACATGTTGTCTTAACCTAAAGATATGGGGAAAAGACAGAGAAGCCAGCACTTGTTTCTGGGGTGTGATTTACAAAGACTATAATGTTCTTGTAGGAAAGCTCACTAATACAACTCTCTCTTTCGTTTAGGTTCAATTAATTTACGTAATTACTTTTCTCATTAAGGTCTGTGAAGAAATCCAGCTTTTTTTTCTTTATTGATTTGGTGATCTGAATTTAAAACGAATGGACAGTTTTTAGGGTTAACTGCATTATTTTGTGCTTCGTCCACTTCATTCTTCTCTGAAAGCCGAAGTCCTTGAACAGATGTTACTTAGGTTTTCCCAAAATGTAAATAAGTGACCCCAGGAGAAACAAAATCATAGCATGGAAAGTTTTCAGGAAAAAATACTTTGTTCTTTAGAAAATTATATGTGAAGGAAAATGAGATAAATGGGGCTTGTGATGAAAATATTTATGCAACTTTAACTGTAACATTCTTTTCCTAGTAGTACCATAATAACATGGATTTATCCGTTTATAATTGGGCTTTTGTGATTTTGGCCATCAGAAGCTACAGTGTGTGCTCATTTAGTTTCTGACTTGAAACTCTCATTCACTTTATATTAAAAGATTTTTAAAAATCTCCTTGTTATCACCCTACTCTTGTTTTCATGACTCCATAAGATTTTTTCGGAAATTATCAGTGTTTCTGAAAGTTGTATAAGTTTCAACTGCACTCCTATGCAACTGAAATTATGACACATGCTTATTATTTCAAGAGGTATCTGAAGCTTAACCTACCTTAAAATTTGCCAGCAGATTTTAAATTCTATTAATTCACTAAAAGACTTAGATTTGATTTCCCTCAATCCTGAACATATAATTTTAAGTTTTAGTCAAAACCATGTACCCTATAACCTGCCAATGAGCTTTCTTCTATATGGGCATCTCACCTGCGGGACGATGACAGTTTCTAAGAAATTCCAAGAGAAATAGGAATATGAAAAGACAAGTTGTGGTGAGGGGACATTCGATTAATTTGTAACAAAATAATTCAGATAATTTGAACTAACATGCATCTCCCTATTCACTACCACTGAGAGTCAAGCCATAAAGAAACAAAGATACTGGAGTTTAAGAAACAGGAATTTTGAAGGAGAAAACTAGTTTCTGAAATCACGGGTTGATCATACTATCTTTCCTCCGCTTTTCAACAGAGATGGCGTGTATCTTCAGGGACTACTATAAAATACGTGCTAGGGAGGTAAGTACAGAGGGACGGCAGGGAAGTAAAAGAAAATGGCAGATATATAAGGAAGGGAGGAACTAGCGCAAACAAGAGCATGAACAAACCCAGTTTTAGATCAGACTGATTGTTCTGGGTCTCACTGACCTTGGCAGTACTTGAGGGTCATATTTTATATAGATGAACACTCTTCAAATTTCCCCCAAATCTCTGGAACATACAAATGTTTTTCCTCAATGCTTTCTCACTATTTTCTTTATATTCCTCAAGGTTTTATTGTATTAATAGATGTTTCTTGATGCATTTATCTGAACTCATCTCGACATTGTATTTCTTATTATTAAAGGAAAACACATTTTCCATTCTTGCCTGAACTTTTGGCCCCCTGGCCTCTGGTATGGGGCTGATGGTTTTCTGACACATCCCCCATTACCTCCATCTCTTAGGAGTGCGACAACCCAGCTCATCGAGTTTATGAGACCCATGAAGTCAACCTCACCAAGTGTCATTACTAAACATGGTGGAGCACCCTCGAGGTGGATCACAAGCCCCATTTATCTCATTTTCCTTCATGTTATTGGTGGATTCTTATTTGGGGAGGTCATTCTGGTGGCTTAGTCCACACCTGTTCCAGGCAAACTCAGCAAGTGATGCCATTTTCTTGACCTTAGATGCTTATTGAGAGTTTTATTAATATAGAAAAAATGCTCAGCTGGAGTGGAAGATAAAGCGAGGGGATGGAAACACATCCTGACTAGAACTTCTCTCAAGTAATTGCAGTCGAGAGTTTAGAGCACTGTTCTGCCTGGTCAGGTGTCTGTAGGTCTTCTGGCCACCAGCTGTGTCAGCCTGGAGCTATAGGTGATATCATCTTCAGTGTGAGAGCTCCTACCTGCTTAACTCCCATGCCACACATGATGAGAGCACTTTGTCTCACAGTAAAGTATTCAAGACGCAGCATATGTTTTCACATGAGCTTGAGCCACTGCTTTTTGTATCTTTAAGATCTGTGAGATTGGGACAAAAATTTAGTAAAGATGTCCTGGGCTGCAAGTAAGAGAAAACCCTAACAATAAATCGATTTATGATCTCACACAAAAGAAGTCCAGAAATAGGATTAAGTCCAGGTTGTTTGATTCAGCAGCTCATGGGCATCTTAACAACCAGTTTTATTTCATCCTTCCCCATTTAGAGAAGATAATCTTAAATAAGATCCCATGAGCAGTAGAAATCCAGGTTCAATATCCAGATATTTTGAAGGTCTTAACTGAAATCAGTTGATGAGTGCTGGGGTCCAAGTTCTCCATACGATGCACGGGTCCCAAGTTGTGCTCCAGAAGGATAGCTGCAGTCAGTCATCTGCTCCATCAGTCAGGGGAGTCTGGATGTAAGTTGAGGCCACCTCCTCACGGAGCAGTAGCATTTCCCCTGAGAGCGCTTCTGCGGTTGGGTACTGAGCTTTCTCCTCCACGTGAGGTATGCGGCTACCCTTTCAAATCTTCGTGGGATAAAATCCAGAGTTTGATATAATAACTGGACTACTGAGTGATTTCAAATTTACTAGTACAAACTAGCCTAGCTCAGGGCTCTGGACACACAGCAACCCCTCAGGTGTCAGAGGGAAGGAGTAGACTCCTAGAACTCTCAGTTAGGTATGGTAGTTCCGCGCTATATGCTGAAGGCTTGCTAGTAACAGCAAAAACCTAACATGCCTAGGGACCTCAGAGTTTAAAGTACCTCAGTAAACGTTCCTCCTCATGACAACCTCATGGAGGTTCTAGGACAGCTGTTATTAGTCATTTTACAGATGAGGAAAACTCAGGTTCCAAAAGTGAGTGACTTGCATGGGACTGCGGTGGTCTGGAGCTGTACTTGAGCTGCGTCCTCTGGACCTCCTCCGGAGTTCCCATTCTTGGTGCTCCTGATCTGGGACTGGGCAGAGCTTGCAGGTTTAGGGATAGCCGGGCCACTTGCCTCCACTCTACAGAGCTCATCGGGGGCTACCTCCCAGCTCTGAGATTGGTGACTTCAGCCCTGGTGGAGTATGACACTACAGACCTGAGCAGATGCCCCAGACCAGGGATTCACATCTCCTATGCCCCTCAAAAACTTACTGCTAAGCATTTAGTGGCACACCACTGATTAAAACTGTGTCAACTTATGTTTACTGGTACTGCTGTGTGGACATTAAATAATCCCTTTCCTCTTTACTGACCATATTCTTCTGCAGGGTTGGCTTAGCTTGTGCCTAGAAGATAAAATGCCTAGTATTTTGAATTTACTTCTCTTGGAGGTTGTGTTTTCAGTTTCCACAGATGGGCATGTTGGATGGGCATAAAGCTTTTCCCGTAATCAGTAGACTGTTTTATTTAAAGAGCGTGTTTCCTCTGAGAAGCTTCAAAAACCCTTGGAATTTACTCTTGTTTGTAAGTATGACTATCTTTTCCTTGACTTAAAAAATAAACTGAAACAACACAACTGTGTTGAGTTCTTTAGTACTGAACATTTTATAGGCCAGTGAATGAAAGGTGAAAATGTGGTCTGATGGTTCTTATGCAGCTAGGTGCCTGTTTGGTTGGAACGAATGGATTTCCCCTCTGAGTCTCTCCATCAGGGTTGAGGCTTCTTCCTCTGTGCATTCGGGATGGCTGCACAAATTAGGCGACTACCAATCCCACCCTCTGTGCCCCTCCACTGGATTCACGCCTTGTGGAAATCCACACATTTGTCAGTTATGTGGTTAAGTGTCAATAGTCTGTTAAAACACATGCTTTGGAGGGAGCGACCTGTTCAGCCAGGGCTTCCCATGAGAATGTCTGCAGATGCTCCACACGGGTAGATTTGGGTGGGGGTGGGGCACAAAGGACCTGGAGAGGAGCATTAGCAAATAACTGGGTAAGCATTACTAACCTTTCCCTTTCCCAGATGACAGGCAAATGCAAGCCTTTTACAGGCGGTTGGAATGTGGGACAGACTGCTGCTGTCTGTCCCTCCTGCTGGCTGTTACCCTGCCCACCTGCCCGGACTCCCGGTGAGCAGCGGCTGCACCTTGTTCCCCTTTAGCTCCTGGTTTCTTAGCATGGAACCTGGCCTGCTGTCCTACAATAGTAATCAATATGATAGATAGTAACAATGCTAGTTAACAGGAATAGCCGCCTGTCAGATGCCAAGCACCATGCTGTTGTTTTACAAGCATGACTGCATTTTATTTTCACCACCACTCTGGGAATTAGGCTGTATGATCCCTGGTGTAGATTAGGAAATAGAGGTTCTGAGAGGATAACACACTTGCTCACGGCTGAGCAATTGCTCACTGAGGTCGTGGGCCTCACCGCCAGGCCTGCCCAATCCCTAATTAGGGAATGGGTGTGCTGAAGAGCCCCGCTTTTTGGATGTCTGAGTTACTCTTCCTTTCTCAGTTGTCGTCTGAATGTACAGATGTCAGCCTTGCAGGCTGCCCTTTCTTGGTTCTTTTCCCTTTAAAGTGGATCTTGACACAAAGAGTAAGAGTCCAGAACGCCTCCTCTCCAGAACCACCTACCTGAAGATGCCAGACAGAAAATGAGGGACTCGCCCACACCTGTGGTCACCAGTAAGGCCAGCCCGGTGACATCCAGAGGTGACTGCCCACTCTCCTCCATGGTTTTGCTGCCCTTGACTGCATCTCCCCGCTTCTCCCCTCTTCTGGAAACCCTCCTCCCTCAGGCTGCAGACTCCCCCAGAATGCCTAACAGCGTGGCTTTGACATCACACTGACTCAGTTCCCACTTGGCTGCCTCTTTCAGAGGGGCGCTCAGTGCCTTCCCCACTGTGGGCCTCCGTCCCCCCACTGCAGTGTGACAAGTCAGAAGGGCCTGCAGAGGCCCACGTGAGGCCACGCTCCTGAGGAGTCTCGCACAACATATCCTGCCCTCACCCCCACAGCTGGGACCACAGAGACCGACTCACTCATCAAGTGACAGGAAGGGATGCTGTTGTCAGAGCTGACACCCTACCTCTCCTCTGCAGAGGCCTGCAGCGTCAACCTTAGACTCCCGCCCCTGTTCTGGGACAGCAGGACCCCAGCTGCATCAAAGAAGCAGAGAGATGGGGGACCGCGGTTGCCTTGTGAAGCCAGAGACCTCACTCACAATATCCTGAGAAGGGGCGTCTCTCCAAGTTTATGGCCAAGTCTGAGGTCTAACTTCGAGCGTCTGCATTTCTGCCTTTTCGATGAGAAGTCCTGGCTGGCCGGGTGGGGGTCAGGAGAGGATGTCTTATTTATTTCCAACAACATAAAGAAGGCATTCAATAAATGTTAGGTAGACAAGTGAGTTATCATGTCATCACTCTTTGGTGGCATGGAACCATGTGACAGAGGTGTCAGGAGAGTTCTGTCTATTGCATCAATTTCTCTGAAACAGAGATCAGCAAGCCTTTCCTCTAAAGGACCAGACACTAAATATTTAGGCTTTGCAGGTTACACAGCCTCTCTCACAACTATTCAACAGTGCCATAGCAACACAAAGGCAGCCACACACACCCATGCACATGAGCAGAGCTGAGTTCCAGCAGAACTCAACTTACCAAAATGGGTACTGGGCTAGGCTGGGTAGGGGGCTCTGGCTGGAAGGGCTTGCACAGGTCCCGCACAGTTAACTTCAACGCCATAAGCAGACATTCGTGCCTCCTGTTTCTGAATAGTCCTTCCAGCAGCTGTGCCTCCCCTGCGGCAGGCTCCAATCGTTCTTCCATTCACTATCCATGGTATGGGGCTCTGCTATGGAGAAGTACTTTTCTGGGTGCAAAGAAAGAAACAATCCAGAAATATACCTGTTTTCCTAACTGGTCCTGAGATACTTGCCCTAGAAGTTTGTGGCTCATTATTTCATTTCAGTTGTCTGTTCTGATTTCTGGAAATTTCTAGAACAGCTTTCAATCAGTCCTTTGCCTACTTGACATCATCTATATCTCATTTGAGTTTGGCGTGTCCTCGATGATCCCTCTCACTGCAACTCTGTCTGTTTTTGGAACACACTATGGTTTCCTGGGCAAAACTCTTCTGGGATTGGCACAAGAGCCAGGGAGGGACTGGGTGCCCTTTCCCTGCCTCTTTGGGTTGACTCTCCAGGCTGAGCTCCTGGGAAAAAGCTGGACAGTAAAGGTGTGGGTGTACCCCTGGTTTCTCTTTTGAAAAAGCAAAGTGTGTGTTTGTGTGTGTGTGTAATTAAAAAAAATTAACTGAAATTTTAGGAGGGAGAAAAGTCTCTATTTAAAGAACAATTTAAAGTATTGCATATACCATTGTTGCATGTTTAAACAAGAATATAATTTGTATGAGTGTTATACATATCAAAATTCATCAAGCTGTACCCTTTATTAAGGTTTGTGCATTTTATTGTATGTACCTCAATAAAAATCAATTTAAAAAGAAAAAATGTAAAGGACAAACATGGACACTATTTTCTTATTTACAATATACTGGAAAGGGAGTATCTAAACTGGTTTGGAGCAGCAGCATTTTCGTAAATCACCTTTTGGTAATTATTACCAAAGAAACTTATTTCTTAACTAGAGCTATTTCTTTCTGTAAACATAAAATATTCATAAAGTAACAACTATATACGCAACACACTTTCAGGTTTAATCTGCATTACAGGCATTTTCTTCATCATTTTCCTAAGCCTGGGCAGTGAGCAAAACAATGAATCAAGCCCTGATTTGTACTGTTTGCTGATTTCTGTGGTATAAATACCCCCACCACAAAATACCTTTTATAAACACAAAATCCCTTACTGTCTTCTTAGGAAAAATACTTAGAAAACCAGATCTCCTTTAGATGGGCTAGAGTTTTCACGCATACAGAGAAAAGCTAATAAAGCACAACCAATGGTGTGCTGGTAAATACGATGCACCAGGAAAAAAAAAACGTGTGTATTTATGTATACACACACACACACACACATGCACACATAACCTTATCATCAGCCATCTTGGTGTAAAGATATATAGCATGCAATTAAAAAATATATATATATACATTACTTTTTATCAAAAATTCAATTTGATTCTCCAGGAATGTTTTGTTGACTTTTGCTGAAGTGTTGTACCTGTACCGACCTAGCACTGTTGCAGACATACAGACTGATTCTGGCTTTTTCTGAAATCAGACTGTGGGTTGGTATTTTCATAATTGTGCTACTGAGTAAGGCTAAGCGAAGCAAGGAAGCTGATGTGGGCACGTCACCTCTCCCTCAGTGATGTGGGTGACTTCTTTGCTAAGTGGGGTGATAGGTTTTGAGCACTGGAAAGCGATCTTCTCCATTTGTTCTGCTATTTTATAGTGTAATAGCTATAGACACAACACACTGTTAAGTTTCATCTGCATTATAAACATGTTCTTCATCATTTTCTTAGGTCTGGGCAGTTAACAAAACAATAAATCAGGCCCTGATTTGTGGTGTTTGTTGATTTCTGTGGTGTAAATACCGCCACCACGGTCCATCTCACGCTACCAATGAGATGCTCTAAATGCAGTGTTAGGGCTCGATGTATGTCACCAGCACAGAGTACTTCTACCACGGGGATGTGATACATGTAAAGACCTCAAGAATGTAGAACACAGTAAAAATGAGTAAAATATTTAGAAAGTGATGATTTTTGAGTTTTTAACCTTTTGCATTTAATATTATTTATTGAGCTATAAGTGAATGTAATTTAATTTTTAATAACGGTAAGGTTTAACAAACAGATAAAAAATATCCTGAAAATTATCAAATATTTCTTGCGAGCCACTCTGAACTTATCCCAACGCACCACTGCTCTTGGCATTTTTCACCGATATTGTTCATTACCCAATCTGTTTGTTGAATGTCTCAACAATTAAAATTAAATGCAAGTAGGTGTAATATTTTATTTGAAGAACATATCGACAGTGGTTTCTAACAAGACCAATTACTTGCATAACTTTTTTGGAATTACCTTTGAGGCTCATAATGTGTGTGGTGACTTCTATTGAATTATATCAAAGTAGGCATACACACTGCAGTAGTGAGTGCACTGAGGGACTAATCATTAATAGTAGATATTGTGGATTGCATATTGACGGTGAACATGGAATTTCACAAAATGTGGATTGTAAATTTCATAGGTGTGGGGCCTGGGCCCCTCTAAATTCTTATACAATAATACATACATACTTGGTAATTTGTATCTCCGGTTATTATAGTCTATAATTATGATAATGTGTCATCCAGATTCAAACCACTTAATACAGGTAAAACCAAACATGAGATTAATATATAAAGTAGGACTTGAACCCAAGTAGTGATTGTTGAATAAATACTAAAGAGTCAATGGATAAATATTAATATGAAGACAATACAG
>JAVSCE010004721.1:0-33726 GCA_032199065.1 Smutsia gigantea | reverse complement strand
ATATGTTCATGAATAAGTCGTTCATGTTTATGTCCAAGAGATTTTTGCCCATGTTTTTTTCTAAGAGTTTTATGGTTTCATGACTTACATTCAGGTCTTTGATCCATTTTGAGTTTAACTTTTGTGTATGGGGTTAGACAGTAGTCCAATTTCATTCTCTTACATGTAGCTGTCCAGTTTTTCTAGCACCAGCTGCTGAAGAGGCTGTCATCTTCCCATTGCATATCCAAGGCACCTTTATCAAATATTAATTGACTGTATATGTTTGGGATAATGTTTGGATTTTCTATTCTGTTCCACTGGTCTGTGGGTCTGTTTTTGTGCCAGTACCAAATTGTCTTGATTATTGTGGCTTTGTAGTAGAGCTTGAAGTCAGTGAACGTAATTCCCCCTGTTTTATTCCTCCTTCTCAGGATTGCTTTGGCTATTCGGGGTCTTTTGTGGTTCCATATGAATTTTAGAATTATTTGTTCCAGTTTATTGAAGAAAGCTGTTGGTATTTTGATAGGGATTGCATTGAATCTGTAGTAGATTGCTTTAGGTAGTATAGCCATTTTGACAATATTTATTCTACCTAGCCAAGAGCATGGAATGAATTTCCACTTGTTAGTGTCCTCTTTACTTTCTCTTAGGTGTGTCTTGTAGTTTTCAGGGTATAGGTCTTTCTCTTCCTTCGTTAGGTTTATTCCTAGGTATTTTATTCTTTTTGATGCAATTGTGAATGGAATTGTTTTTCTGATTTCTCTTTCTGTTAGTTCATCATTAGTGTATAGGAAAGCAACAGATTTCTGTGTGTTAATTTTGTATCCTGCAGCTTTGCTGAATTCAGATATTAGTTCTAGTAGTTTTGGAATGGAATCTTTAGGGTTTTTATGTACAGTATCATGTCATCTGCAAATAGTGACAATTTTACTTCTTCTTTACCAATCTGGATGCCTTGTATGTCTTTGTTTTGTCTGATTGCTGTGGCTAGGACCTCCAGTACTATGTTGAATAACAGTGGAGAGAGTGGGCATCCCTGTCTTGTTCCCGATTTTAGATGAAAAGCTTTCAGCTTCTTGCTGTTAAGTATGATGTTAGCTGTGGGTTTGTCATATATAGCCTTTATGATGTTGAGGTACTTGCCCTCTATACCCATTTTGTTGAGAGTTTTAACCATGAATGCATGCTGAATTTTGTCAAATGCTTTTTCAGCATCTATGGAGATGATCATGTGGTTTTTGTTCTTCTTTTTGTTGATGTGGTGGATGATGTTGATGGATTTTCGAATGTTGTACCATCCTTGCATCCCTGGGATGAATCCCACTTGATCATGGTGTATGATCCTCTTTGATGTATTTTTGAATTCGGTTTGCTAATATTTTGTTGAGTATTTTTGCATCTACGTTCATCAGTGATATTGGTCTGTAATTTTCTTTTTTGGTGAGGTCTTTGCCCGGTTTTGGTATTAGAGTGATGCTGGCTTCATAGAATGAGTTTGCAAGTATTCCCTCCTCTTCTATTTTTTGGAAAACTTTAAGGAGAATCGGTGTTATTTCTTCTCTATATGTCTGGTAGAATTCAGAGGTGAATCCATCAGGCCCAGGGGTTTTGTTCTCGGGTAGTTTTTTGATTACCAATTCGATTTCGTCACTGGTGATTGGTCTGTTTAGTTTTTCTGTTTCTTGCTTGGTCAGTCTTGAAGGTTGTATTTTTCTAAGAAGTTGTCCATTTCTTCTAGGTTTTCCAGCTTGTTAGCATATAGATTCTCATAATATTCTCTTATGATTCTTTGTGTTTCTGTGGGGTCCATCGTGATTTTTCCTTTCTCATTTCTGATTCTGTTTATGTGTGTAGATTCTCTTTTTCTCTTAATGAGTCTGGCTAGGGGTTTATCTATTTTATTTATTTTTTCAAAGCACCAGCTCTTGGTTTCATTGATTTTTTCTATTGTTTTATTCTTCTCAATTTTATTTATTTCTTCTGTGATCTTTATTATGTCCCTCCTTCTGATGACTTTGGGCCTCATTTGTTCTTCTTTTTCCAATTTCAGTAATTGTGTCTTTAGACTATTCATTTGGGAATGTTCTTCCTTCTTTAAATAGCCCTGGATTGCAATATACTTTCCTCTTAGAACTGCCTTTGCTGCGTCCCACAGAAGTTGTGGCTTTGTGTTGTTGTTGTCATTAGTGTCCATATATTCTTGGATTTCTGTTTTGATTTGGTCGTTAACCCATTGATTAATTAGGAGAGTGTTGTTAAGTCTCCATGTATTTGTGAGCCTTTTTGATTTCTTTCTAAAATTTATTTCTAGTTTTATACCTTGGTGATCTGAGAAGTTGGTTGGTAGGATTTCAATATTTTTGAAATTACTGAGGTTCTTTTTGTGGCCTAGTATGTGGTCTATTCTGGAAATGTTCCATGTGCACTTGAGAAGAATGTGTATCCTGTTGCTTTTGGGTGTAGAGTTCTGTAGATGTCTGTTAGGTCCATCTGTTCTAGTGTGTTGTTCAGTGCCTCTGTGTCTTTACTATTTTCTGTCTGGTTGATCTGTCCTCTGGAGTGAGTGGTGTGTTGAAGTCTCCTAAGATGAATGCATTGCTGTCTATTTCCTCCTTTAAATCTGTTAGTATTTGTCTCACATATGCTGGCGCTCCTGTGTTGGGTGCATATATATTTATAATGGTTATATCTTCTTGTTGGACTGATCCCTTTATCATTATGTAATGTCCTTCTTTATCTTTTGCTACTTTCTTCGTTTTGAAGTCTATTTTGTCTGATACAAGTACCGCAACACCTGCTTTTTTCTCTTTGTTGTTTGCATGAAATATCTTTTTCCATCCCTTCACTTTTAGTCTGTGTATATCTTTGTGTTTGAGGTGAGTCTCTTGTAAGCAGCATATAGATGGGTCTTGCTTTTTTATCCATTCTGTTACTCTGTGTCTTTTGATTGGTGCATTCAGTCCACTTACATTTAGGGTGATTATTGATAGATATGTACTTATTGCCATTGCTGGCTTTAGATTCGTGGTTACCAAAGGTTCAAGGGTTGCTTCTTTACTATCTAACAATCTAACTTAACTTTCTTGTTAAGTTATTGTAAACACAGTCTGATGTTTCTTTATTTCTCTCCCTTCTTATTCTTCCTCCTCCCTTCTTTATATACTAGGTGTTTTATTCTTTGCCTTTAGTTAGTATTTGGATGGTCTGCTTTCTTTGCTATGATTTTATTTTCTCTGCTGACATCTTTTTAGCCTTAGGTGTGCTTCCATCTAGAGCAGTCCATTTAAGATATCCTGTAGTGGTGGTTTATGAGAGGCAAACTCTCTCAACTTTCGTTTGTCTGGAAATTGTTTAATCCCTCCGTCATATTGAAATGATAATCGTGCTGGATACAATATTCTTGGTTTGAGGCTCTTCTGTTTCATTACATTAAATATATCATGCCATTCTCTTCTGGCCTGTAAGGTTTCTGTTGAGAAGTCTGATGATAGCCTGATGGGTTTTCCTTTGTAGGTGACCTTTTTTCTCTCTCTAGCTGCCTTTAATACCCTGTCTTTATCTTTGATCTTTGCCATCTTAATTATTATGTGTCTTCGTGTTGTGTTCCTTGGGTCTCTCGTGTTGGGAGATCTATGAGCTTCGGTGGACTGCGAGACTACTTCCTTCCCCAGCGAGGGAAAGTTTTCAGCAATTATTTCTTCAAAGACACTTTCTATCCCTTTTTCTCTCTCTTCTTCCTCTGGTACCCCTATGATGCGAATATTGTTCCGTTTGGATTGGTCACACAGTTCTCTTAATATTCTTTCATTCCTAGAAATCCTTTTATCTCTCTCTGCCTCAGCTTCTCTGTACTCCTGTTCTCTGTTTTCTATTCCATTAACAGTCTCTTGCACCTCATCCATTCTGCTGTTAAGCCCGTCAGTCGCTTGTCTGATTTCTGTATTGTCTTTCCTCAGTTCTGTCACTTCCTCCCTCAGCTCTTGCACATTTCTCTGTAGGTCCATCAGCATGGTTATGACTTTTATTCTGAATTCTTTTTCAGGAAGTCTGTGCATTTCCATCCCTTCAGACTCCCTCTCTGGGGTTGTCTGGTTGATTTTGGTCTGAACCATATTCCTCTGTCTTTTCATGGGTATATAATTGGTCACTGATAGTTGCCACGTATGTCAGCTGGGCTCTTTAAGACTTTAAAAAGAGAAGGAAAAAAAAAGAAAAAAAAGAAAGAAAGAAAGAAAAAAAGAAAAAAGAAAGAAAAGAAAAAACAAAAACAAAACAAAAAACAAAACAATACAAAAGAAACAAAAAAAAATGCCCACCGGACGTAGATTCTGTGGGAATGCTCTAGGTGGCACTATTGCCCCACTATTCCACAGCTGTGACTGTGCCACTCTGCAGGGCCCTTTATCGCTCTGGCAGGGGTGGGAACGAATAGGAGGCTGTTGATCTCAGTGGGAAGTGTAAGCATGGCTACGCTTCCTCAGTTGCCAGCTAAGGCGTCTGAAACTCCCCAGGACTCCCAGCCTGCTGGGCTGAGTGTGCTGGGGCGATCTGGCTCCTCCGCTGGGCTCCTATCTCTGTAAGACCGCTGAAGAAAGCGCGCGCTTTTTTTTTTTCCTTCCCAGGAACCGGCTGCAAGCACCTTGGCGCATTCCCCGCTCAGATCCTGCCCCTCTGTCTCTCCAATCTCCGCTGTACTGCGCAATGTGGGTCAGCGCTCCCCGCGCAGATCACCGGGGCTGGCTACTTCGCGGGGTGTACCTCCACTCCCTCCGGGCTCTGAATCCTCTCCTCCCGCTGGTGCGCTGCGGTGGGGGAGGGCTCGGTTCCCGTGGGGTCGCGGCTCCGTATCTTACCCGCCTCTTGGGGTGCTGAGTCCTCTCGGGTGTAGCTGCACGCTGTGCGCTTTCCTGTGTATTCTCGTCTCTCTTTTAGGAATAGATGTATTTTCTGTGTTTTCGTAGATTATAGTGTTGGGAGGAGATTTCTGCCACCCTGCTCACACCGCCATCTTCCCGGAAGTCCTCATTCATTCAGTAGTGTTTTTTAACATTGCATCCTGGACTATAGGGTCAGCTCTGAAGAGGCAGTGAAATATAGGAATGTTCGCGTTACTCAGGAGGGCTGGGGAACCTACTGAAATGGGGAATTTTGAAATAGATCAGTATTCTTTTTCTGCCCAGATAATGTAGCACATAGGTTTAGCTGTGGGCAAAGATATGGACTTAATCAGGGAAGGTTTCATGTCATTGAATCTTACCCCAACTTTGCTTCCATTTAGCAGAATGTATGTCTTGTAGGAATTATAAGTAAGAACTAGAAATCTTTACTCAGAATCCACATACATTTTAACATGGCCTAATAAAAAACCTTAGACATATAGAGGTGTTTAAATCCATCTATAAGTATTTATTATAATATATGTTTAACGTTAAAATGGTTTCCCATGCCAGACTGAAGGATATAGTAAAGACTCGGACAGAATTTACCTGTATCTGCATTTCTGCTTATCAAAAAAACAAAAAAAGCTTATATTGCAATTAGGCATTCCTTCCTGAGTCCCATAAACCTGCGATCAATTACTGAGTTCTGGTGATCCAAGAGAATATGAACACCATAAACAAAACAAGCTGTTCAAAGAATTTTCTACTGTGATCCTTTTTTTTTTTTTTTTTTGCTTGAATTATGTTACCATGTATCTAAGGTCAGTTTTAACAGGGTTAAAATGAGCATCCGAGGTGAGGAGAGCACTGTTCAAGTGCTCTAAATTTCTCACAGGTTTCCAAGGGCTTTGAAAAATAGTCCTTCTACTTGTAAATAATGGAATTTCATACATAATATCAACTCATGAGTCAACCAGTGAAGAAGTATTTGGCCCACCTTCCGACCTCATAAATGAGAGAGTGGGAGTCCAAACTGTCCTTGGCTTGCCGGCCTCCTGCTGGCTGGTGGATGGGCACGAACTAAAATCCATATCTCTTACCTCTCAATCCCCTCTGCTTGCTGTTTCCTTCCTTAAAAAACACTCAGAAACGAATATGTGCTGTATTAAAGGAGAATGGACTAGAAATTTCCCATGCTAGATACGTCTGTGACCCCTGAACATCACCAGCAGAACATGGTTATTTCCTACAATGTTGTGTTATCACCCTATCTTAGAAGAGTTCTATTTCAGTTTCTCTATTAAATTATTTGATCTGCTAAGAAACAGTTGTGCATAGCAGCTTGTTAGTAGTTATTAATATATGTAGCGGCCCAGGAAAACTGAATCATAACATCTAGTACAACTTCATGTACACAAGTCATAATCTACAAATATTCGATGATAATAATGTTTAACAACTATTTGAAATGTTCTCAGAGCAAACACAATATGGTTAGATTGCATGAGTCACATCTTCCTTCCTTCAAACATGTGCTTGAAGGTAGAAATTATCTTCTGGATTGTGTCAGGTGAAGTGCGAGCTAGAGGCAGTGGAAGGAGCTGTGTATGTCCACCTCCTGTCCAGATCTATGCTCCTTTTACTCAGAAAACTCTATGGCTTTTTTAAAAATCATGAATATTATGGCATAGTATATTTTTAGCAAATTGATGCCTCTCCAAGTCATTCCCCACCCTCCCACAAATGGTGGGAAAGAGCTGGGAACAGGGCTGTTTGTAATTCAAGTAGACCCCAGTAGAGTGCACCATATGATCCAAAAAGGTATTCTAACATGTTTTTAAAGTCTCAGAATGGGTCATCCTAATCCTCAAAGAAACAATTTCTGAACATTTAGGCAAATATGTGCATTGAAAAATAGTGTCTTGGAAAATCATGAAGAACAAGAGCACAGAATTTGTGTTTATTGGATTTATAATCATTCTGCACCATGTGAGTTGTCTCCAGGAAATGCTAACATTACATTTTTCAAGGGTAAAAATCATTTTCACATTTCTGTGCTAACAATAAACAAGCACAGACTATTTTCTTGAACATGGCATTGTACAAAATCTTACACTGCGAGTTTAATGGGCATCTATTTTATTGTGATAGAACAGTGAGGAGATGTTTCAGAACAAAGAGAAAACAAAAGCAAGCGCCAGAAAACCTGAGCACGGAAAGAAAAATCGTGGACAGCAAAGTGTGCAGGAACTCAGCATTCAGACTTGCTCTGCGCATATAGATGATCTTAAATGAGAAGATAAATGCTCTCAGGGCGCTTGAGGTGAACGGGAAGGCAAATGGGAGAAATCGGGCGGAGAGGACCCTGCAGAGAGGGCGCAGGAAGAGCACGGCCATGACCCCCTGGGAGCCTACGCCCTCAGAGACCTGGGTCCTTCTAAGTGTTAACGACGGCAGCAACGCAAAGGTGTATCGATACCGGGGAACGTGTCAGAGCCATTTGACGTTTGAAGTCTTAGTGCAAGAAAATAATGGGCTGCTGCAAAACCCAAACTGAGAGATGTTGACGCGGCTCATGCCTCTATCGAATCCCTGAGATCCCATTCAGGAGGCAGATCATATGCCTGAGAGCCACTCCTCAGGAAGACAGGGAGTGTGGTCGAGGTTGGGGAGGAAATAAAGTTGAATTGGGAGAAAAAAAGCTCCCCGGCCACTTAATTCTGACATATACAGAAAGAACTGCAAATAGTCCATAAAAACTGCTGCTTTGGTGATGGTGGACTCAGTAACTAAATATACCATATGTGGGAAAAATAACAAGGATTTACAAAGAGAATCAAAGAAATTGGAAGGATAAACGCCCAAAGCATAGGCCACAGGCCAAGAGGAAGCTGGGTGAGTACAGCAGCCATGAACTCCCCCTCAAGTTTTAATTTTTATTTTAAAAATTGCCTTTGAATGGCTGAGCCACAGAATTCACTTGCCCAGAAGTAATGATAAATCATCAAATCTTTGTTTATCTTTAAACATGGTACAGCATTTCACTGCAAGGGGCTTCAGATCAGCCATGTATGTAAGAAATGAAGAGCCCAGTCTGACTCCTGTAAGGGCAGTAAAGTGATAAATAACAGCTGTCGAACATGGTAAAACGGCCAGATCACTCTGGAAATATGAAAGCCTATATTAGATACGGAAAAAAGACATTTATTATCGGACAGGAAAAGGATAATTTAGACAGGGATTTTAATGTTCCAGCAATGCTTAGGAAAGTGCTAACAGAATTGACTGAGAGGCTATGGCCACCTAACCAAGCTTTGCTGTCCCTGGAAAAGCAACTGATGCATGCTGGAAGGTGGGTGGCCCCTTGGTCAGGATAGAACATGTAAGGGGTGGGCATGGAAAGCAAAACTACACAGCTCTAGGGGCCTTTTAGGTGGGAACATCTGCAGAGAAACCTCTTAGTAATGAGTCCAACAGAATGGGACTGACCACATTCAGTGGGTCACCGCCTTGGAAAAAACATGAAATTTAGAATCAGAATAATTTGGGGAGTCTTTATTTTCACAGAACGATTCCGTTCTAAATACTTACTGCATGTTTTGTCCATAGGAATACAATTACAATAGCAATTCATGCATAATTTCAGTCATATCGAAATATGTCACAAGAGCTATGAGACGAGTTGGAAATTAGAGTGATTTATTTTTATTTAAAAAATCAGGAAAATGATTTCAAAATACATTAAGTATTTTGTTTTAAGCTAACACTTCTCTAGTCTTAGTCATTTTGCTTTTGCAAATTTCTTTCCCTGCCTTGACAATATCTCAGTGAACATTCCTTATAAACCAATTGAATACAGTATGAGGCTATTAAAAATACACTTTAAAAAGCAATATCAGATAATTCAAAATAACTGAACATATGAAATTAAACAGCTGTCTGATCATTCAATGAAAGGAAAAGAGGACAAGAAAAGAACCGCTTGAAAGTGATCCTATTAAAGATATCGATGACCTCCTGTTGTGTGAAATAAACTGCCAACAGTATGTACAGTCTGACCTCATTGAAAAAGAAATAGATGAGTAGACAGATAAATTCCATGTGTACACAGTTTAAAGAATAAAGGACACACCAAAATTATTCTATATGAATGTCAGTTATATACAAGTGGCATATTTGCAGTTGAGTCTTATTTCTTTATTTTACTTATTTGCATTTTCATAATTTTCTGCCATTACTGTGTATAAGAAAATAATAAAAAAAAATCTATTTAAAAATAAAACAGTTCATTTTCATATAAATGCCCCCTGGATGTTTCAGGATGTCAGAATTAGTGACTCAGAAGGGTTCTGTTGTATCAGACTACTGTATTTTGGGAAATTTTTTTCTTTTTAGTGAGTCATGGCAGTTTACTCAGAGTGAAATAGGACAGAAGGAGAAGACAGGCATTTTGTCGGTGGAGTTCCTAACTTTGAGTTCTTCCTTCGCCCTACCCAGATCCTGTGGCATACCTAAATCTGTTTAAAAGAAGCCTGTAGTCTGAGCCTCGCATCGGCAGGATACATTTTTGTGCAGAATGTGCTGTGTAGCCAGGACCTGCTCCCCTCTGCCTGATTTGTACTGACCCCCACTTTGCCTAATTGGTTCCTTTCTTTATGAAACAATTTCTAACCTTGACATCTCCTTGTTCGTTTCTCTGGTCACTCCATGTTATCTTTCTGGCTGGTCTGGTGGTGTAGCAACTGGACGTTGCTCCTGAGATGTCCCACTCTTTCTGAAGACTTCTTGAGGGGTCTCTCACATGGCAAAGGATTAGGGGTACAGTTCCTCGCCTGGCTAACTTGTTTAAACAGCTTAATTCAGGATTCAAGCCAACAGTCTGCCTTGGGTAGAAGAGATCCCAGCTTATAAGATTTCTCAGCAGGCTGAAGGAGCTGGTATGGCATTGGGGAAAGTGCAGGTGTGTAATGCTGGGAAGCCAGATGGAATGGCAGTGGTTCCTGGGAGGTCTGTCTACGGGATCGAGGCTCCAGCTGCTGATTGGATTTACAGAAAAATCTCCCATCTTGAGGCAAGAGCCAAACAAGGCAAAGGCAGAGCCCTGGTACTTCTATCCTAGCGCTGGGAAACTAACCAGGTTCATGGAGGAAGGTCTCAGAATGGCAGCTGAGGCAGGTAGGTGCTCAATGCTAAGAACTAGGGCCACACGCAAGTTCAGATTCAGGGTCCCCACTCTCAGAATGCAAACAGTACAGGAGGCAAGTTTCAACTCTAAGCGAAGGATAGGAGGTTAGGAGCCTGGTACCAAATCTCACCAGACAGAGAACGAGGCCAATAGTGTTGGCTCAGGACCTGGGAGAGGTGAGGGAGCAAGGACAGGAAGACAGTAGGACAATGAGTAGGGAGCTCACGCTGAGAACCCAAAGGGAAAATGCGTGACCATCATGATTTGCCTGTGACCAATTCTGCATCTTCAGAATGAGCTTTATATTTTTTGCAATATCTTTTAACAAAGAAATGTGCAAACAATCCCACTGGTTTTCCTATGGCTTTTAAAAGCAGGTCTTGAAATATTTTTCTTTCACAAGGATGTAGAACAGATGATAAGTAAGCAGTAAACAGTTTCTTGCTGTATGCAGACAGTATTACCAGAATTTCCTATTTTATAACCCATCCAGGAAGATATACAAATATGTATATATGAAAACTAGGAAGTGAGAATGGGATATTTTTAAAGAGAGAACAATGGGGGGAATTGGGAGAAAATATTGAAAGATTCTCATGCTTAGTTTCTCAATAAAAACCAAAGTTAGTGTGAGTAAAGCCATGGCCCATTTTTTTAATTTCAATATTAAATGAATGTAATATGTATCAATTGGTTATCTGTTTACATGTTTGTGTGTAGCTTAGATTTAAATTTCTCTGTGAATTTATTACTTCAAATTAAGAAATTACAGCATTTCTCAGTGAAGTGCAGTAAGTATTAATCACCATTCTGCCACCAAAGAACGTTGAATATAAAATACCATTATGAAACTCAGAAAAGACAGTCAAACCTAAAAAGTATTGAAGGTTATTTTTGGCCAAATATAAATCCTTTATAGGCATTTGGGAAACATTGGTATAACCAGTAGAACCACCCCAGATACAATCTTGGACTTTCTGTGAAGAAAACTGAGTCCCCCAAATGCTTATCTGTATTTTAAAATCTAAGTACAGGAACTATGAAGGAGTGTATTTTCTGCATATGTTCAAGTGATCCAAATTTTACAAGCACAGAAGCCCACATTTACTAGTTACTCCACAATAGACTTCCCTGTCTTCTCTCTCAAATCCCTTTCCCACATACCAATTTTAAACTCCAGTACACCTATGAATATTCTTCCCACAAATCATATATGCTCTTCTACACACTCCTCAGTTCAATAATTACAGCATTTCTCAAATCAAAGTCCTCAGGACTCTCAGGAATTAAAATACAATTAAAAATATCTACTCACAGGACTCTTGTAAAGATTGAGATTAAATAAAATGAAGAACCTAATATAAATCTTTGTACTAAAGGTTTGAACTCTTGAATATGTTGGTGTTGGTTTTTGCTCTGTCCTGAACTGCCTTAAACCTTAGTGACTTAAAACAATAATCATTTATTTATCTCAGAGGGCTGAAGGCTAATAACTTGGGCTGGGTCCAGTTGGTCATTACACTGATCTGGACAGGCTTGAATGTCTTTTCTGGGGGTCTGTCTCATGTCTGCAGCTGGCCTCCAGATCATATAGCTATCACAGCATCGCAGGAGCAGCAGCTGGAAGCACACCACGCCTCTCAAGACGAAGCTCAGAACTCACGTGATGTTGATTCTGCCACATTCTATCGGCCAGAGCAAAGCCAACAAGCTCAGCACACATTTTACCTCTTGGTGGTAAAGAATTGTGGCCATTTCTGCAATCCACCATGGACTTCAATTCATGTCCCTTCCTTTCCCTATATTCTAGCACAATGCCTTCACTATCATATTGATGGATTAATTTGACTTTTATTTTCCATCTTTTCTCTTTGAAACAATGCACTCTTCTCCAGGACATATTTCTTGCTTCCTCTTCCTACATTTTTCCTTTTTTCTCTCAGGTTATATTTACACAGCCCTCAGGCATTACAAAGTTCTTTCACCAAATGAATCACTTAATGCATTTCTCACAATCACCGAGGTAGATAAAGTAAGCATTTAAATTTCCATATCATAAGGAAACAGTAACTTCAATAGGTTAAGTTGGGTACTGGAGCTGACCTGAATAGACAGGTTCCTGAGAGCAACTGTTAAACTTTCAGGATTCTTGTGGGCCAGTTGTTCAACACAGCCTTTATTAAAAGTTAAATTTGATAAATTTACAATTAAATAAGATATATTAAAATGAAAGTAATAGATACTCAAAGCTTATCACTTCCTAATTATTTTCCTATTATCTTGAGATTATTTTCACCTATTATATCCATATGCTAGAAAGACCATATAATGGTGTGCTTACTGCACATGTCTTTCCAGTTCCTTATACAGCAACATCCTGTCGGTAGCTTGAAACTAACTGCCTGTGGTGGGAGAATTTACACCATGAAATCACTATTCATTCATTATTTTGTTGATTGTCTAGATTTTAAAAAGTGATGGAAGAAAATGTTAATAAAGCATATTAAACTTAAAAATGTGTTATGCTTGTAGCTGTTACATTGTGAATAGTATAAACAGTTGAGGAAATAGCCTTCCAGTACTTGAATCCAGTTATCTGATTTTACTAAAGAAGCCACATCATTGACATTTCAACATGCAATCCTCACTGCCTCTCTTTTGTCTTGCTCCGTGACATAAATGGAAATATCAATCAACATGCATGTCAGAGCTCCACTCAGAGCATCAGATGCCAAACATCTATCAGTCCAAGTTCACAAAGCTAATGACTGTTAAAGTGAGATGCCTTCTCAGACCCTGTGGCCCTGGCTTGGCATTCTTTTCTCAAAGACTTCGGTCCTTCTTCTCAATGAGGCAGAGGGAGAAGACTACAATTGCTGATTGTAGACAAATGTCTAATTCTTTTCTCTCCTTTTTCACATCTCATCTTATAGGTTCACTTTATCTGAAAAGCTTAGGTATCAGAGCCACCTGAATGTGGTAACACACAAGGATTTTACATTTTTGTTTTTAGGACAAAAAGAATCTCAAGTCCACTTTTCACACTGTAGCTTACAACTGGGAGACCAAACTGATAGTTATTAAGCTCATGGATTTTCAGTTGGGCCAGCTGTGCACCCTGCCACCCATTATCTGGGTGACCTTGTACTGGCCAAGCCTCTTTCTTTTCTCAACTTTAAAATGAGAATAGTAATAGTAACAGTGATGATTATTGCATGGAGTTTTATCAGGTTTAAGTGAAATAATACGTGTCGGAGTCCAGCTCCAGCTCGGGTGAGGTATCGAAGGGGAGTGAGACGGCGTCGGCGAATGAGAAGACACTCACACTGACTAAGGTGCAAGCATCTCCTAGCATAATGCTAGTGGTCTTTTATTTTATACAAGTTAACAATCAATAGAATTCTGAGTGGGGAACTTAACAGACAATCTTTAACTAATTCTAAACTCAATTTCTGGCAGTCTCCAGTGTCCTGGGGTGCAGTGTCTTACATGGTATTGAAACAATAGCAAGGGCAATTAGGTCCTAAAGGCTGTCTTGGTCTTGTTTGTTCTGTCCTTGATTACTTATCAACTCCCCTAACCATTTCTACTCCAGTAAGCATTCTACTGATTAACACACCTTTCCTTTTGTTTCTCACTTAACAAACACCAGCTGGGCCTATTTCTTTTAATTCTTTTCTATATATAAAAAAACTTGAACTGCACTAACCGTTGTTCTATTAATCAAAAACTACCTATTCATGTATAGATCATGGACCCTAGTATATGAAATAGGACTGGGAAACAGAATCCATCAATTAATTTTTCCCATGCTACGTTTACCTTTAGAAAAGCACCATGTTCTACTCAAAATCTCTACAGCTACATTAGGGGGTCCTTCTATAGTGGGAAAAGGAAGCTTATTACTAATTATTTTCTGGGCAATTGGTGAGTCAGGAGGGGGTCCTCCCCGCAGTCCTGGTTCCCATATCTCTTTATGCTGTAATTTCTTATAAACTCCTCTGCTGTAATATTAGGGCAGAAAGGGGGCAACCTTGTATAGGTTCCAAAGAGGGAGTTTCTTCTAAGCAGGAAAGGTAGGGTGAGCTTCCCTTGAGCTTTGGCTACCTGCCTTAGTATTTGGAGTAAAACTGAAAATAAAAGGGAGGTAAATTCTTGTTATATTTCTGAGAATTATGGTGTACTTTTTTGTTAGAGCTCCAAGTAATGAAGCGCATGGGAAAGTTAATAATATAGCGGGAAATAACAAGGGCCAGCTGGGAGGCTTCCAGATCTTAAGGCATCCTCGAGCCTGGACTTTGTCAAGCAGCACGATTAGCTTGGCCCCCGACAAATATGATGTACTTTGTATCATTCTTGACACTTCGTGTACATTCAAAAACATGTTAGGAATCATTAAAATGACCCCTTCACTAAGCTATGGGATGTGGTAGGAGGAAGTCAGTGTGGCAGATCATGTGGTTTGGTTCAGCTGGTCCCATCCACACCCCTTCTCCCTAGCCACCTTCCAGGGATTGGAATAGGGCTGTCAGAGGAACCCATTGAGCCCAGTGAAGTAAATGAAAGGGTTATTTTAAGGGACAAATTTGACTGGCCTGACCCTTTGACCCTTTTCCACTCTCTCCTCTCAGTTTCTACCCGAGGGCCGAGAAACCATGAGGAGACTATGGCGAAGACAGAAGCTCATACTCTGAAGGTGGTGGTGTATGTGCACGGAAAGAGCTTGGGTCCTTGATGACATTAACAGGCTGCCAGATGCCCTGGACTTCTATTCTCTGGACTTTTTGGTATGTGAGAAAAATACATTTCTGCCAGCTTAAGCCACTACAGGAGTGTTCTCTATTATTCACCTCCAGAAATATTTTTAATAAAATGCGCCAAAATTAGAGATTAGAGTCAGAGAGGAGGAAAAAGACCGGCAAGAGGGAGGAGAAATTAAGTTCATGGAAAACAGTTGTTTGTGTAGCTTCTTACTAAAAGCCTTCCGATCATGAATACTCTATATTTTATTACAATTTACTGATCACATTGTCAGGAAGTTAATAAAATGGCAGAAAATGCCAAATAAAAATTTCTGTAATTCAAAAGATTTCTTATGGAAAAAAAAGAAGTCTGTTCTATTCCTAATTCTGAATACCTTCAAGAATGAGAAAAATACATGACAGTTAGGTGAGAAATTTAATCTGAAGAAAGACTGCCTGAGAGCTAGAGTGTATTATGCTCAGTGAAATAAGCCAGGCGTAAAAAGACAAGTATCAAATGATTTCACTCATATGTGGAGTATAAGAACAAAGAAAAAACTGAAGGAAGAAAACAGCAGCAGACTCACAGAACCCAAGAATGGACTAACAGTTACCAAAGGTAAAGGGACTGGGGAGGATGGGTGGGAAGGGAGGGACAAGGGGGAAAAAGGGGCATTACGATTAGCAGACGTAATGTAGGGGGGGCACGGGGAGGGCTGTACAACTCAGAGAAGACAAGTAGTGATTCTATAGCATCTCACTACGCTGATGAACAGTGACTGTAATGGGGTTGGTGGGGGGGGACTTGATGATGGGGGGAGTCTAGTAACCATAATGTTGCACATGTAAGTGTAGATTAATGATACCAAAATAAAAAAAAATAAAGATTGCCTCAGGACAGAATGGACCAAAAAACCATGAGAAGGAAGAAAGATACGTACATATACACAGAAGTTCCTACTGTGTGCTGCTTAACTTCTGATAAAGACTTACCTGGATGTAGGAAAATGCGGCCGGTAGCAGTTGATACAGTCTTGCCAAAAGGAGTTAATTTAGGGCAAGTCGTCATTCTTAAAAATGAAAGTTACCATAAAAATGATGCTGAAAATGATAAACAACGTTCACTGCAATTAAAAGAAGGAAAGCTTGTTACGCCGTTTCTTTACTAACATCCTTGATTTAAGTTACAGGAAAAAAATAGCGCTGAGCCAGGCAGGACGCCTCGGCAATACTCATATTCCACCTCCGCAATGTCTAGGAAAGAAAAGTGCTTTTCCTTAGTGAGAGCTTAGTGCTTGGTGACTTTGAAAAACTCAGGGCTTCCCTGAAGCAGCATCTTAAACAACTCACAGTATAATAAGATTAAATCTTTTCTTTTTTTAAACTACGAATTTTTTTTGTATTCAGAGAAAGAAGGCTTCTGGAGGGTGCTCTGAACT
The DNA here is from genome assembly GCA_032199065.1 of Smutsia gigantea. Taxonomy (NCBI): domain Eukaryota; kingdom Metazoa; phylum Chordata; class Mammalia; order Pholidota; family Manidae; genus Smutsia; species Smutsia gigantea. Next base: position 17,498 of record JAVSCE010004721.1, on the reverse strand, counting down.
GGAGGGTGTCGGGAGGCCCACTTCCCTGGCGTCTGGCCCTTTAAAGGGCGTGTGGCCTCGGGTAGCCTGGGACAACACTGAGTCAAAAGCTTCCAAAAACCAGTGAGGAGACAGTTTACCCCTGGTGAACCGTACTTTGGTTTGCCAGATATAGCTGGCCTTGCCTGGCTCCAATCTCTCTCTCCCCAGACCTATTTCTGTCTTTGGTTGTCTTTGGCTTCAGCCCTCCCAACGATAACCTTTCCTTAGTCTGCACTTGGCTGATATCCTGTTTTGTGTTCTTGCGCCTTGTCGGAATGACTTTCTAACTCCCCCTATTTTGATTTATTTTAGGCCTGTTAGGCCCCTTCCATACAGCAGCCCGCTTTGCACTCCACCTATTCCCACTGTCCATATTCTGAGTAGCAGTGGCTTGGTGATGGGCTTTCCTGAGTACGCACTGTCCATCTATTTAATAATCTATGCTAGAATTGTACCAGGTACTGACCCCAAGTTCATTTACTCATTTCCAAGATCCACCCTTTGAAATCTGACTTTTTAAAAATAGTGACATTTTCCTACTTCAAGCCTCTGAATTCTAGACTATGAATCTCCAAGCTTACTCACAGAGACCCTGCAATCGTATTTCTAAGAATCTTCAGTTTATTATAAATTAATTATCTCTCAAGAAAGCTGGGGGTTCAGGGACAATCTTGAGTATGATCTGTGTATGCCTAGAGTTTCAAAGACATCCAGAGAAGCTAGTGGTTTTCAGTAATTGCCTCTGAAGATGATCTTTTGCACCTCCTAATCACATTGACTTTTGAGTCTCAGTTAAATGCCATTTTCTTCATAGAGAAATAAAAAAAAGAGTTCAAGAATTCTGTCTTTTCTCTACCATCTGTTGATATCATACCATCTGCCCCAAGTCTTGGCCATATCTCTTTTTTTGTTGTTCTTGCTCTGAACTTAGCTTAAGAAAAAAATCACTCAAAACCCTTTAAAAACATTGTTAGCACTTCCACAAGAGCTGGCATATCCCCACTTGAGCCTGCTGATATTATTCTCCTACATTTATGTCATTCTCACATACTGACCCCTGACATTTTAGATCCCCTTTTCTCTGTTTTGTGTTTCACTTGAAAACGCCTGTTCATCTAAATGCACACTGGGTAGAGGAAATAGCAGGCAGCACAAAAGAGGATTTGCTTTGGCAAGACCCAGAGTTTGCCTCTTGGATATTGTAAGATGTATTATTATTTTCTTCAAGGTTTATATCATTTCCATTTCACTGAAAGTTTTGCTGTAGGTTAACAATGAACGTATATTAGAAGTTGGTCTTGCTCTTTCTCAATCTTTTGCAACATTATGCTGGTAACAGCAACAGGAGTATCCGATGCTCTTCATTTACTCTAACGCGTCTTTCTGGAGATGACTGGGAGCTGTGGACTCTGTCACTATCACGTGTGCCTCTGTGTGTGTGTCATGAGTCTTCATCTTCTCCGTCTAACTGGGCGCAGTGGGGGGTACTTGAGAACACACTTCATTGTTCTTCTATTTGCTCTTTCTTACCCCAATGCCCTCCCAACTTTCAACCTTCAAAATCAAAGTTTTCCACATGTTTCTACCTACCACTTATGCTCCGTCTGTTTCACCTGAGCCAGGCATGCCCTTCCAGCACTTGATTTTCGCCTTAGGTGCCATTCTGCCACATTGGGTGGTTATTATAAAATCACCTTTGCCTTCTCATGCTTTCCTTCAGATCCATTTCTCCCTTCTCCACAATCACATAGGCGTCCCAGACTAGAATTATTCCTCCTTCCCCCATCCTCCCTCCCTCCTCTTTCTCTCTGACCTTTCCTTTATCACATGCTTACTGTATGCCAGCTGCAGGAGATACACCAATGAACAGGAACACATCATCTCAGGAGCTTACAGATTTTAACTGAAGATGGACCTACTGAGAGTATTTAGGTGCTTATTTATATAATTGAATATGTTAGTATTGCTTACTTAGTTTCTAGCACATACAGAGCACCAGGATGGAAAATAAAATAATCAAAGTGAAGTGACATAATGAGGGGCTGGTTGACAGAAAGAAAATGGGCTTTGAAGTCAGGTGAGTCTTGATTTAAAACCCCATACCTCCAGTCCACTTAGACTTAAGTGACTTACTCCCAGTCTCCTCATCTATAAAAGGGCGATTACCACCTTGTAGGGTGGTTATGAGACCTGGAGATGTATGTATATGTATATGAACTCATCTAATCTGGAATAAGACTTTTAAAATAGTATCCACAGGATGGACCAAAAATAGTCTATATCTTATCTACAGAAAGGGAAACTCAGATTCCACAAATTACTGACTTATCTTTCAACTGGATAGTCCTCTTAAAATAATATGTCACTTTTCTCTCCAATAAATTGAAATACAGATTTCTCAATCTAATACACCACAGTAATGGACCATCAGGTTTTAAGTGATTATACCACTGACTATTATTATATTGCTTTAACTGAGAGCACTTTGCATAAAAAGTTTATTTTTGGAAGTATTTCATGAGGTGCTATCTTTTCATGAACAACAATCACGTATGTAAGTGAAAATGTTATGATTGCAATATTGATTTAAAGTTTTAAAGCTCTCTCAGAATCGTTATTATAATCCTACCACATGAGTCAGTGTGGGCACGAAACCCTTTTTCAAATTATTATGTTTTTTAAGGTGGCATAAAACAGCATGTTACCCGAGTCCCTCTCACTTTTTTTCAAAGTGTGTTTCATAATTGTGTCCGTGTTCGCAAAACAAGGCTTTTTCTATCGGTGGTCAGTTTTGCCAATCAGCCAACTGGACCCTGTGTCCGTGCAGACCCACCTCTGCCCCCCACATCCGCAGGCCCACAGAGGTTAGGCCGCTGCCCTCCGTGGTGGGCTCGCCCAGCATCGTGGTCCGCCCACCCTTGTTCCCATCTGCTCCTCCTCCACCTAGGTGAGAATGCACTTCTGACTTTGAGACTTGAGAGTTTCTGGTCCAACCTTGATGCCCCTTCATAGACTCTGGCTCACATCGGGACTAATAGCTTTCTTCAGTTGGGATTTTCTCAGTAGTAAAACCCACCCCATTTGGGCATTCATTCACTCAATAAATCCTCATAAATCAGTTACTATGTGTCAAGCTTCCTGCCTTGAGACCCAGTTCTCAAGCTTGTTCCTTATTTCCCCAAAGAGAGACTCAGACAAGACTTTCCCCAGCCCCTTCCAGCTGCAGTTACAATGACAGCTCCACCTGTCCTGCAGTCACACCAAGCTCCTGAGGCAAAGTTGACAACTAGGAAATGCAGCACTGATGGCGGGTTGGATCTGTAACTGGCCTCTTGTTGTGGATGCTATCCAGCATCCCTGGAATGGACCCACCACATTTTAGCTCTCTCTTACTTCCACAAAGTGAGATTCAGCAACACTTTCCCCTTGACCAAACAAAACAATAAAGCCTATGCCTGAGTTTTCTCAACTTAGTAACCTAGGCTGGGACATGGCCTCTGGCTTAAGCCAGGCCTCTTTGGGAGCCCTGACTCACCCAGCTCCTGCCAGGTATTCCTCTGCTTTCACTCTGACAACCAGCTGTTCCATGCACAGTAACTAACACACAGTCTTGTCCCAAGCAGAACTGGACCATACACCTGACTTCGAGAACTGCCTAGTGCGATTCCATCCGCCAGACTGGATTCTGCAAACACCCTCTGGAACCAAAATATACTGCTTTGGGCCTTTCCAGTGTGTTACAGGTTCTTGAAGTTCTCCACTTTCTCTTCCGTTCTATCCTGTGGGGGGTTTTCTTCACAACCCCCACTTCAGCCATGAGGCTTGTGTCTCAGGCCTGACCGAGCTTGTCTGAGTCACGACATGTGCTGATGCTAAGATAATCAAATACCTTGTCACCGAAACAGGACACTTTTGAAAACAGAATGGAGTCCTGTTAATAACCACACCAGGACCATAGATTTCCGCACGGACTGTCCCAGGCACACCAGGCCAGCCTGGCCACAGCAAGTGTGAGGCTAAGTGGCCTGTCTGCTGACTATGCAACTCCTTCTTTCAGCACGGGGAATGGCCTTATGAGAAGCCCACTGTATTTTTAAAAATCCAAATATTAATTATACCAACACCCAAACTGTCATTTTTATTAAACATACTTTAGCATACTAATGATTGCTATCAAACAATTGTGTTTGACATATCAATTCATTTTTTTTGCTCGGGGTCTATTTTGTAGCTGTTATCTATCACAGATGCTAGCACAGAATAGTTACCAAAAAAATGTCTACTGAATATGATAGGTTTGTAAGATTACATTTCTGCACAAGTATGTGTGAGGCAAGCTCTGCTAGGATTTAATCATAGTAATTTGAGTAAGTCATGTGAGGATAAATGTGAATGATGGCATTTCACAACTCCAGTCTCCAAAATCTTCTAAGCCAAAGCCTTTTCTCCTGCCTTTTATAATCAGAACCTTGGGCTTAAAATGGGTATCCATTTGTGTCTTTAAATAGACATGGGATTTGGAGGTGTGGCCTAAGAACATTTTAAACTTATACAGAGATAGTCCATCTGTCCTCTTGTTGTGGATAAGAAATGTCCCTCTTAATGCACCACAGCCCAAGAATACCTTTCTCAGATTTTACCTTAGAAAGATATCTTTGCCAACCAATAAGCATCTTCTTCCCTTCAATAAATAACCTATTTATCAATATGAAGGTCATTGTATTTTATTAATGTCCTGATGGACTTTGTCACAAAAGACATCAGCTATGTCAGTGCAATATGGGGCTAATTTAGAGGGAAATCATGTTTTCTTCCTTGCATGTGGCTCCTTATCTTCAGAAAAGGTTTGAAAACAGAACCCATGCTGTATTCAAAAACAAACAAAAACATTGATCACAGCCTCATATAACCACATCTGAGGTATATACTTCATTTGAAAACATCTTCCATTTTTCTCCTTGTGACAGTAATTCTGTTGCATTTAGAACACTAACACGCGAAGTCCATCTCTGCAGCATCCTGTGAGTTACTGGGGTGCGCTGACATTCTGTTGTCAGGTCAATGAGACACAGGTCATCTTATTGTGCCTTTTACTGAAGAAGCAGCTACATTCAAAGCAAAATCACTTGTCGGATAATCTCATAGCTGGTGTCTTTGTTTTGTATACAGTATGGGGAAGAAGTGAAGACATAGCAATGAACTCAATAAGCCCTCCTAAAACTTCCCAGATGTCATGCACTTTAAAGATGAATATGTTGGGAGACATACCCTTTCAAGTCCACTTACAGGGAGGAGTCAGAATTTCCCTGCCCGTTGCTGTCAGGTTGTCTATTTAAGGAAAGGCCATGGCAGATGGAAGAGCGTTTCAGAGCCTTCATAATCTCTTACATTTTAATGTCATTGTTATCAAGAGAGATTAGATAAAATACTTCTCAGTGAATGGATCTGGACAGTATGCATAGTGGTAAGTGTATGCCCTGGAGAGCGACTGCCTGAGTTTAAGTCCAGCTGCTGAGTAGATAGGCAATTCTGAGCAACTCACTGAACATCCCTAGGCATCAGTTTCTTGTCCGTGAAATGTTGATGATAACTGTACATACCTCCTAGGATTATTGAAAGGATTGAATGAACTAACAGAAGTGCTTTACAAGAGTGCCCGGTATCATATTGAATAAATATTAGGGATTATCAATATCAAACACACCCGGCAGAGAGGAATGCCATTGGCCTCATCCTGCAACAAAGCACCCTTCTACTGAACTCTCCTAACAAACCCTTCCAAACAGAGGACCCCAACCAGCCACCACCACTTGACCCAGAGGAAACCTATATCACAAGAAATTGGACAGTAGACAGTGCTCACACCAGAGCACACCCCAAAGTGCTCCAAGCACGTAGTAGGTATAGGCGTCTGTGTGGTTTTCACCATGTGGGAGGTAAGTCGCCTGACAGAAACAGAGCAGGCAGGCTCCACGTGGCAGGCTCTGACACGCGAAACTCCCCTTTCAGTGGGAGAGCCACACGTGTATGTTTAAACTTTGACAGTGATGATGTAAAACGCCTCCTCTGAATGAGACGGCTATTGATATCCCACAGAGGTTTTGTCTGTAAAATGATCCCCTGCACGTTCCATCTTCTGTCTCACTTGCTTACACCAAGCTTATTTTAAGTCACATGTGAAAAAACAGGCAGCAAGCTTCGTATCCAGGGCCTTAAACAATGCCCGTAAGCTCTTAGGAGCACAAATTGATTCAATATATTCATCAGCTGAAGTTCTTTTAGCATTTAGTTTGTATTAGTAACAGGGCTATGCATGAGTGATGGAGGAATTCATGCAATATGGTTCTTATTTTTAAGGAGAACAAAATTTTAATAGGTGAGGAAGACACAGAGGCAGGTAATTATAATAAATTATAGTAAACACATGATGGATTTGGCATTAGACTAATTTTCAAATAGATACAAGCACAAAGAGAAAATGACTAAATGCACTTCCCAGAATCATATATGGTTAGTGGTAGGACTGAGTCTAGAACAAGTGTCCTGCCTTCCAGCCCATTGTTTTCACCTCAGCCACCCCCAGGGATGGTTTAATACCTTGGATTTACGTTTACACTATGCTGCAAACACAAATTGCTCTCGCATAAATTATCTCACTAATCATAAAACAGCTGAGCCCCTCCTGTATGGTTCAGTTTGCTGGGTCATGGGTGTCGCACACGATCTCGCTGTAATGGTTGGTAAGGCCCCAGCCCTCTCCTCATCAGTGACAAGGAGAAGCAGTGGGATCATCAAGTGTCTAGATGGAGAAATCATAAGTTTCTATATGAATGGCCAATAGATATACAATTTCTGCCACCTAATGGTTTTTCAAGGTCATTTGTATGCCTGGTGTAAATCTTTTATACTTAAGTGTGAAGAAACCAAATGATGGAAATGGACAAATGCTCAGCAAAGAGCCTGATAGGTCAGCAATACCCGGGACAGTGACAGAGTAAAAGAATGTTTCCTTATAGGTGGCAAAGGGGGTTTTTACCTGTAGCATTGAATATTTGAAACGTGATAACACACTTTCAAAATGCCAATATCAACTTAAATAGAAGCAAGAAATAATTAAAGGGGGAAAAAATCAGTAATACGCTGCTTGCTTGTGCTACTCCATAGTGAGTATGGACTCTGAAACCAAAGTTCTTTCTGTAGAGGAGTTGTCGGGGAAAAGTTAAAATCCTAATAGCTGTTGGAGGGCCGAGCAAGAGAAAGAAATGTCAGGCAGCTGGACTAAAAACATTTGAATAAAGTTCAAGGTGGGAAGCCTTCAGCCTCGCATTTCGATAGAAATCTAAAAACATCTTAACAAAAGTTATTGAATTTCCTTTATTACAAAATGGGGAGTAAATCAATGAATTGAGTGATGTGAAAAAGACAGTCACACTCTTTATTTTGAAGGAAGAAGAGTCATTTTAGGGAAAGGACACATGGGAAAACTCAAATGAAGGGAATAACTCATTATGTGCTTGTCTCTGGTGAAGACGCATTCTATCGGTGGCAACTGATTCATGCAGCTGATGACACTACATTTTCTTTTCTCTGGGGCCACAAACATCTACAGCTTGGTTTTGTTCCTCCTCCCGCAGCCCTAATGATTTTGATGTGGCATATATTACATCCCAAAGGGGACACAATGCGCCGAATACAATCATCACTCAAGGCAAATACTACTTACATTGTGGTTTGGAGAAACCACAAAACAGTTTGCCATTAAATATTCAGCATATTTCTCGCTTCTGTCAGGAACTGAGTACTCCTTTGGAGTGAACTCAAAATGTAAAGGTGGTGTGTTTTTCCAGTAACACACCTGTTCTCTAAATAGAGCTGGCTTCTATTTAAAGAGAGATGAAACTGATGTCTAATCCTGCCATAAATTCCTTGTTTCTCTGAGTTGTGTCGCAGTGCATTGCTGCTGCAAGCAAATGCTATCAAGTCCAAGGAAGTCTGAGTTGATGCATTAACTCTTTTGGGTCAAATTAAGAATTCATATTGCTTAAACCTTTAATTGATAAAGGCATAATTCTGCAAATATTCTCCTATTTCTTTTTTGAGGCCAACACTTTGTATTCTGTAAACTCAGAACTCTTTATTTATGCGATCGGGAGAACTAGGTTCTAGTCTCAGGTTTGCCGCTGATTAGCTGTGACAGCCTAGTCAGGTTATTAAGTTCATTATCACTCAGTTTCCTAACTTGGAAAGTGAGGTATTTTATGAGATGGTTCCTAAGATCTTTCCTAAGTCCAAAATTCTCACTGTTTGTGAAATTTTTAATAGAACACATTCTGTCAGCATTTCTGTGACCACATAACCAATAATCAAATATTGATGAGTTAGAGATATTTGCAGGTCTTATACGATATGTCAATCAACAAGTAAGTCATGATTTAGGATTCAGTCCAGATCAAAACTGTTTAGAAGCCTCTATCAATTTCACGAGACAAAAAAATGGACTACATTCAAAGATTACATTAATGCTTATATATTAAATCATGATTTGGTTTGTGGAATAGCTGAATTCCATCTGGTCCTGTGAGATTTTCTAGTCAAGAGTTTCTTGTCATTAAGATCAGCAGAACTAGTGTGTATATAAAATTGCTTTTCTGAAATTTCTCAGGGCTTTTCTCCAAATTCTGTCTTTAGACCTAAGGAAGGAATAGGCAGTTTGGAAATTAAAGCCTTGAAAATGGAGCAAGAGGGAGTAACTGTTGATGATGACAGTGCCGCTTCTTCCTGAACGGTTATAACATGTAATAGAAACTATGTACTGTTTCTTGTGCTCATTTAATAAAGTTCTCTAGTGAGTTTTTTGGACTAATAGACTTTCTTCTTAGAGCAGTTTTGGTTCATAGCAAAATGACCGAAAACTATTTAGCATTACTAAATACATCCTGCCCCCATACACACACAGCCCCTCCCACTACCAACATCCCACACTGGACGAGAACATTTGTTTACATTTAATGAACCTACATTGGCATATCACTGTCACTCAAGGTCCACAGTTTATATTAGGGTTCATTCTTGGTATAGTACAGTGCATGAGCTTTGAAAAATGTAAATGACATGTATATGCTATTGTAGTATCACTTGGAATAGTTCTTGGGTAACCACTTATCTTTTTACTGTCTCCACAGTTTTGCCATTTCCATAATGTCATATAGTTGGTCAGATGATACAATACATAGACACGTTTCAGATTGGCTTCTATCATTTAGCAGAAGGCATTTAAGTGTCCTCCATGACTTTTCATACGATGATAGCTCATTTCTTCTTAGAGTTGAATACTATTCCACTGTCTTGATCTACCAGTTTATTTATCCACTCACATTCGGAAGGAGGTCTTTGTTGCTTCCAAGGTTTGGCAATTATGAATATAACTGCTCTAAACATCCATTTGCATATTTTTGTGTAGATATAAGATTTCAACTCATGTGGATAAATACCAAGAAGTGAAATTGCTGCGTATTGCGTTATGTTTAGTTTTGTAAGAAACCACCAAACTGTCTTCCCAGTGACTGCACCATTTAACAATCTCTCCAGCAATGAATGAGGTTCCCACTGTTCCACATTCTCAACAGCATTTAGTGTTCTCAGTATTTTGGATTTTGACAATTCTTGAGGCTTTTCTACAAAATCTTGCAGATTTTCTACTTCACCATCTGCAGATATAGCCAGTTTAATTCCTTCTTTCCAAATATGAATATATTTTATTTCCTTTTCTTGTTAGCTGGTGTGTTAGCTAGGATATCCAGTAAGATGCTGGAAAGCAGTGATGAGAGGGAACATCTTATGCTGTTCTTGATCTTGGTGGGAAAGCTTTGTATGTCTCACCATTAACTGTGATGCCAGCTTTAAGGTTGTTTTATCTTTTTTTTTTATTAAGGTATCACTGATATACACTCTTATGAAGGTTTCACATGAAAAACATTGTGGTTACTACATTCACCCATATTATCAAGTCCCCCCCACACCCCATTGAAGTCACTGTCAATCAGCATTGTAAGATGCCACAGAGTCACTACTTGTCTTCTCTGTGCTATGCTGTCTTCCTTGTGACCCCCCACACCATGTGTGCCAATCATAATACCCCTCAATCCCCTAGTACATCCCTTCCCACCCGCCCTCCCTCACCCACCCCCTTTCCCTTTGGTAACTGCTTGTCCCTTCTTGGAGTCTGTAAGTCTGCTGCCGTTTTGTTCCTTCAATTTTGCTTTGTTCTTATACTCCATAAATGAGTGAAATTATTTGGTACTTGTCTTTCTCTGCCTGGCTTATTTCACTGAGCATAATACCCTCTAGCTCCATATTTCACTGAGCATAATACCCTCTAGCTCCATCCATGTTATTACAAATGGTAGCATTTCTTTTCTTCTTATGCTCAGTAGCACTCCATTGCATATATGTATCACCTCTTCTTTATCCATTCATCCACTGATGGACACTTAGGTTTCTTCCATATCTTGGCTATTGTAAATAGTGCTGCAACAAACATAGGGGTGCATCTGTCTTTTTGAATCTGAGATCTTGTTTTCTATGGGTAGATTCCTAGGAGTGGAATTCCTGGCTCAAATGGTATTTCTATTTTTAGTTTTTTGAGGAACCTCCATATTGCTTTCCACAATGGTTGAACCAATTTACATTCCCACCAGCAGTGTAGGAGGGTTCCCCTTTCTCCACATCCTTGCCAACATTTGTTGTTTCTTGTCTTTTGGATGGTGGCCATCCTAACTGGTGTGAGGTTGATATCTCATTGTGGTTTCAATTTGTATTTCCCTGATAATTAGTGATATGGAACATCTTTTCATATGCCTGTTGCCATCTGAATTTCTTCTTTGGAGAACTGTTCATATCCTCCACCCATTTTTTAATTGGGTTATTTGCTTTTTGGGTTGAGGCATGTGAGTTTTTATGTATTTTGGAGGTTAAACCCTTGTCAGATAAGTCATTTACAAACATATTCTCCCATACTGTAGGATGCCTTTTTGTTCTGCTGATGGTGTCCTTTTGCTGTACAGAAGCTTTTTAGTTTGATGTAGTCCTATTTGTTCATTTTTGCTTTTGTTTCCCTTGCCCAAGAAGAAGTTTTCAGGAAAAAGTTGCTCATTTTTATATTCAAGAGAGTTTTGCCTAAGTTTTCTTCTAAGAATTTTATGATGTCATGATTTACATGCAGGTCTTTGATCCATTTTGAGTTTACTTTTGTGTATGGAGTTACACAGTAATGCAGTTTCATTCTCTTACAAGTAGCTGTCCAGTTTTGCCAATAGCTTTGGCTATTCAGGGTCTTTTGTAGTTCCATATGAATTTTAGAACTGTTTGCTCTAGTTCATTGAAAAATACCCTTGGTATCTTGATAGGAATTACTTTGAATCTGTAGACTGCTTTAGGCAGGATGGCCATTATGACATTATTAATTCTTCCTATACATGAGCATATGATGTATTTCCATTTATTGGTGTCTTCTTTGATTTCTCTCATCATGAGTGCACTGTGCTTTTCAGGGCATAGGTCTTTCACTTTCACTTCCTTAGTTAGGTTTATTCCTGGTATTTTATTCTTTTTGATGCAATTGTGAATGGAGCTGTTTTCCAGATTTCTCTTTCTGCTACTTCATCATTAGTATATAGGAATGCATCAGATTTCTGTGTATTGATTCTGTATCCTGTAACTTTGCTGAATTCAGATATTAGTTCCAGTAGTTTTGGAGTGGATTCTTTAGGGTTTTTTAATGTACAATATCATGTCATTTGAAAACAATGACAGTTTAACTTCTTCCTTACCAACCTGGATACCTTTCATTTCTTTGTGTTGTCTGATTGCTGTGCCTAGGACCTCCAGTATTATGTTGAATAACAGTGAAGAGAGTGGGCATACTTGTCTTGTTCCTGATTGTAGAGGAAAAGCTTTCAGCTTCTCACTGTTGAATATGATGTTGGCTGTGGGTTTTTCATATATGGCTTTTATTATGTTGAGGTACGTTCCCTCTATGCCCATTTTGTTTTGATTTTTTATCATGAATGGCTGTTGAATTTTGTCAAATGCTTTTTCAGCTTCTATGGAGATGATCATGTGATTTTTGGTCTTCTTTTTATTGATAATAGTGGGTGATGTTGATGGATTTTCAAATATTGTACCATCCTTGATCCCTGGAATAAATCCCACTTGATCATGATATATGATCTTTTTGATGCATTTTTGAGTTCAGTTTGCTAATATTTTGTTGAGTATTTTTGCATGTATATTTATCAGGGATATTGTTCTGTAATTTTTTTTGTGTGTGGTGTCTGCCTGGTTTTGATCTTAGAGGGATGGTGGCTTCAAGAAATTAGTTTGGAAGTATTACCTCCTCTTATACTTTTTGGAAAACTTTTAGGAGGGTGGGTATTTGGTCTTCACAAATTGTTTGAAAAAATTCAGCTGTGAAGCCATATGGCCCAGGAGTTTTGTTCGTAGGTAGTTTTTTGATTATCAATTCAATTTCGTCACTGATAATTGGTCTGTTCAGATTTTCTGTTTCTTCCTGGGTCAGTCTTGGAGGTTTTATTTTTCTAGAAATTTGTCCATTTCTTCTAGATTATCCAATTTGTTGGCAAGTAATTTTTCATAGTGATTTTTTCTTTCTCATATCTGATTATTTTTATGTGTGTAGACTCTCTTTTTTTCTTGATAAGTCTGGCTAAGGGTTTATCTATTTTGTTAATTTTCTCAGGAACAAACTCTTGGTTTCATTAATTCTTTCTATTGTTTTATTCTTCTCAATTTTATTTGTTTCTTCTCTGATCTTTATTATGTCCCTCCTTCTACTGATTTTGGGCCTCATTTGTTCTTCTTTTTTCTAGTTTCATTAATTGTGAGTTTAGACTGTTCATATGGGATTGTTCTTTCCTGACGTAGGCCTATATTGCAGTATACTTTCCTCTTAGCATGGCCTTTGCTGCATCCCACAGAATTTTTGGTGTTGAATTATTGTTGTCATTTGTCTCCATATATTGCTTGATCTCTGTTTTTATTTTATTTATTATTTTTTTTAATATAATTTATTTTATTATCATTAATTTACAATTACATGTGCAATATTACGATTATTAAACTACCCCTTCATCAGGTCCCCCCCACCAACCCCATTACAGTCACTGTCCATCAGCGTAGTGAGATGCTATAGAATCACTACTTGTCTTCTCTGAGTTGTACTGCCCTCCCCGTGCCCCCCCAACATTACATCTGCTAATCGTAATGCCCCTTTTTCCCTCTGTATCCCTCCCTTCCCGCCCATTTTCCCCAGTCCCTTTCCCTTTGGTAACTATTAGTCCGTTCTTGGGTTCTGTGAGTCTGCTGCTGTTTTGTTCCTACAGTTTTTTTCTTTGTTCTTATACTCCACATATGAGTGAAATCATTTGATACTTGTCTTTTTCGGCTTGGCTTATTTCACTGAGCATAATACCCTCTAGCTCCATCCATGTTGTTGCAAATGGTAGGATTTGTTTTCTTCTTATGGCTGAATAATATTCCATTGTGTATATGTACCACATCTACTTTATCCATTCATCTACTGATGGACACTTAGGTTGCTTCCATTTCTTGGCTATTGTAAATAGTGCTGCAATAAACATAGGGGTGCATCTGTCCTTTTCAAATTGGGCTGCTGCATTCTTAGGGTAAATTCCTAGGAGTGGAATTCCTGGGTCAAATGGTATTTCTATTTTGAGTTTTTTGAGGAACCTCCATACTGCTTTCCACAATGGTTGAACTAATTTGCATTCCCACCAGCAGTGTAGGAGGGTTCCCTTTTCTCCACATCCTCGCCAACATTTGTTGTTGTTTGTGTTTTGGATGTTGGCCATCCTCACTGGTGTGAGGTGATATCTCATTGTGGTTTTAATCTGCATTTCTCTGATGATTAGCGATGTGGAGCATCTTTTCATGTGCCTGTTGGCCATCTGAATTTCTTCTTTGGAGAAGTGTCTATTCATGTCCTCTGCCCATTTCTTAATTGGATTATTTGCTTTCTGTTTGTTAAGGTGCATGAGTTCTTTATATATTTTGGATGTCAACCCTTTATCAGATACGTTTTTTATGAATATATTCTCCCATACTGTAGGATGTCTTTTTGTTCTACTGATGGTGTCCTTTGCTGTACAGAAGCTTTTCAGCTTGATATAGTCCCACTTGTTCATTTTTGCTTTTGTTTCCCTTGCCCGGGGAGATATGTTCATGAATAAGTTGCTCATGTTTATGTCCAAGAGATTTTTGCCTATGTTTTTTTCTAAGAGTTTTATGGTTTCATGACTTACATTCAGGTCTTTGATCCACCTTGAGTTTACCTTTGTGTATGGGGCTAGACAGTAGTCCAGTTTCATTCTCTTACATGTAGCTGTCCAGTTTTTCCAACACCAGCTGCTGAAGAGGCTGTCATCTCCCCATTGTATATCCAAGGCACTTTATCAAATATTAATTGACTGTATATGTTTGGGTTAATGTTTGGATTTTCTATTCTGTTCCACTGGTCTGTGGGTCTGTTTTTGTGCCAATACCGAATTGTCTTGATTACTGTGGCTTTGTAGTAGAGCTTGAAGTCAGGGAGTGTAATACCCCCTGTTTGATTCCTCCTTCTCAGGATTGCTTTGGCTATTCGGGGTCTTCTGTGGTTCCATATGAATTTTAGAATTATTTGTTCCAGTTCATTGAAGAAAGCTGGTGGTAGTTTGATAGGGATTGCATTGAATCTGTAGATTGCTTTAGGTAGTATAGCCATTTTGACAATATTTATTCTTCCTAGCCAAGAGCATGGGATGCATTTCCATTTGTTAGTGTCCTCTTTAATTTCTCTTAGGAGTGTCTTGTAGTTTTCAGAGTACAGGTCTTTCACTTCCTTCGTTAGGTTTATTCCTAGGTATTTTATTCTTTTTGATGCAATTGTGAATGGAATTGTTTTTCTGATTTCTCTTTCTGTTAGTTGATCATTAGTGTATAGGAAAGCAACAGATTTCTGTGTGTTAATTTTGTATCCTGCAACTTTGCTGAATTCAGATATTAGTTCTAGTAGTTTTGGAGTGGAGTCTTTAGGGTTTTTTATGTACAGTATCATGTCATCTGCAAATAGTGACAATTTGACTTCTTCTTTACCAATCTGGATGCCTTGTATGTCTTTGTTTTGTCTGATTGCTGTGGCTAGGACCTCCAGTACTATGTTGAATAACAGTGGAGAGAGTGGGCATCCTTGTTTTGTTCCCGATCTTAGATGAAAAGCTTTCAGCGTCTCGCCATTAAGTATGATGTTAGCTGTGGGTTTGTCATATATAGCCTTTATGATGTTGACGTACTTGCCCTCTATACCCATTTTGTT
The DNA here is from genome assembly GCA_032199065.1 of Smutsia gigantea. Taxonomy (NCBI): domain Eukaryota; kingdom Metazoa; phylum Chordata; class Mammalia; order Pholidota; family Manidae; genus Smutsia; species Smutsia gigantea. The sequence continues at coordinate 2,086 of JAVSCE010004721.1, read as the reverse complement.
GAGAGTTTTAATCAGGAATGGATGCTGAATTTTGTCAAATGCTTTTTCAGCATCTATGGAGATGATCATGTGGTTTTTGTTCTTCTTTTTGTTGATGTGGTGGATGATGTTGATGGATTTTCGAATGTTGTACCATCCTTGCATCCCTGGGATGAATCCCACTTGATCATGGTGTATGATCCACTTGATGTATTTTTGAATTCGATTTGCTAATATTTTGTTGAGTATTTTTGCATCTACGTTCATCAGGGATATTGGTCTGTAATTTTCTTTTTTGGTGAGGTCTTTGCCCGGTTTTGGTATTAGAGTGATGCTGGCTTCATAGAATGAGTTTGGAAGTATTCCCTCCTCTTCTATTTTTTGGAAAACTTTAAGGAGAATCGGTGTTATTTCTTCTCTATATGTCTGGTAGAATTCAGAGGTGAATCCATCAGGCCCAGGGGTTTTGTTCTTGGGTAGTTTTTTGATTACCAATTCGATTTCGTCACTGGTGATTGGTCTGTTTAGTTTTTCTGTTTCTTGCTTGGTCAGTCTTGGAAGGTTGTATTTTTCTAAGAAGTTGTCCATTTCTTCTATGTTTTCCAGCTTGTTAGCATATAGATTCTCATAATATTCTCTTATGATTCTTTGTATTTCTGTGGGGTCCGTCGTGATTTTTCCTTTCTCATTTCTGATTGTGTTTATGTGTGTAGATTCTCTTTTTCTCTTAATGAGTCTGGCTAGGGGTTTATCTATTTTGTTTATTTTTTCAAAGAACCAGCTCTTGGTTTATTGATTTTTTCTATTGTTTTATTCTTCTCAATTTTATTTATTTCTTCTCTAATCTTTATTATGTCCCTCCTTCTGGTGACTTTGGGCCTCATTTGTTCTTCTTTTTCCAATTTCAGTAATTGTGTCTTTAGACTATTCATTTGGGAATGTTCTTCCTTCTTTAAATAGGCCTGGATTGCAATATACTTTCCTCTTAGAACTGCCTTTGCTGCGTCCCACAGAAGTTGTGGCTTTGTGTTGTTGTTGTCATTAGTCTCCATATATTCTTTGATTTCTGTTTTGATTTGGTCGTTAACCCATTGATTAATTAGGAGAGTGTTGTTAAGTCTCCATGTATTTGTGAGCCTTTTGATTTCTTTCTAAAATTTATTTCTAGTTTTATACCTTGGTGATCTGAGAAGTTGGTTGGTAGGATTTCAATATTTTTGAAATTACTGAGGTTCTTTTTGTGGCCTAGTATGTGGTCTATTCTGGAAAATGTTCCATGTGCACTTGAGAAGAATGTGTATCCTGTTGCTTTTGGGTGTAGAGTTCTGTAGATGTCTGTTAGGTCCATCTGTTCTAGTGTGTTGTTCAGTGCCTCTGTGTCTTTACTTATTTTCTGTCTGGTTGATCTGTCCTCTGGAGTGAGTGGTGTGTTGAAGTCTCCTAAGATGAATGCATTGCTGTCTATTCCTCCTTTAATTCTGTTAGTATTTGTCTCACATATGCTGGCGCTCCTGTGTTGGGTGCATATATATTTATAATGGTTTTATCTTCTTGTTGGACTGACCTCTTTATCATTATGTAATGTCCTTCTTTACCTTTTCCTACATTCTTCGTTTTGAAGTCTATTTTGTGTGATACAAGTACTGCAACACCAGCTTTTTTCTCTTTGTTGTTTGCATGAAATATCTTTTTCCATCCCTTCACTTTTAGTCTGTGTATATCTATGGATTTGAGATGAGTTCCTTGTAGGCAGCATATAGATGGGTCTTGCTTTTTTATCCATTCTGTTACTCTGTGTCTTTTGTTTGGTGCATTCAGTCCATTTACATTTAGGGTGATTATTGATAGGTATGTACTTATTGCCATTGCTGGCTTTAGATTCGTAGTTACCAAGGGTTCAAGGGTTGCTTCTTTACTATCTAACAATCTAACTTAACTTTCTTGTTAAGTTATTGTAAACACAGTCTGATGTTTCTTTATTTCTCTCCCTTCTTATTCTTCCTCCTCCATTCTTTATATACTAGGTGTTTTATTCTTTGCCTTTAGTTAGTATTTGGATGGTCTGCTTTCTTTTGCTATGATTTTATTTTCTCTGGTGACATCTTTT